>OY755236.1:104587891-104937891 GCA_963576725.1 Azorinus chamasolen
GTACAATGTAGCGACAGTGTTAGGTCAACATTACTTTTGCGGGATAATAGATATAGAAATACTGCTACCTTACAGTGATGGATGTTAATTCTGTCTACAAACATTGCAACAAAAGCACTGGTGTAAGCCTAGTGTCAATTTATGTAGACATACGTTAAATCTCGCTGACCCAGACACTCAAATAGTTGGATTTATTTTATAAATATGTACAGTGAAACCTCTCTAAACCGGACGTTCAATTTAGTATATAAACATCGATCTTGCAGATAGGTGGCAGCTTAATGCAGGTTGAAAGTCATGCAGAAAGCTCCTCTTGGGTTTCTGCATGACGCTCACCCTGAATTAAGCAGCCATCTGTCTAAAAGATTCTAAATTCGTCTCTGCTAGAATTCCGGGTTAAAGGGGGTTAACTGTATTTACAAATCTATTACTTGTAAATGCGAATCAATCACATACAGCGCACGTAGGTAAATATCGTAAAGTATATTGTCGTTTGTTCAAATACAGTAGAGTCACATACTTTATTAACACATTCATGAGTATGTAAAAGTACGAGGGGCGTTCGTTAAAGATTTCCCCTGACCTACTTCCAATAGGCAGAGAGAAACCAACCTTGGCACAAATATCAATCTTTCTCTGCATAGGCTCCTGGAAGGGAGATACACTTCTCCCATCACTTTATGCAGTTTTGGAGGCCTCTACCGTAGAACTCAACAGGTTGTGCCTGCAGCCATGCCTTGACATCGGAAATGAGGCTTTCGTCGTCTGAGAATCGCCTTCCCTTTAAACATGACTTCATGTTTGGAAAGAGGTGGAAGTCAGATGGTGCCAGGTCGGGAGAGTACGAAGGGTGAGGAAGGATTTCATAGCCGCAGGACCGGGCTTCTGTCTGGGCAACATGTGAGTTGTGAACTGGAGCATTGTCCTGCAGGAGTCGAACCCATCTGGTCAGCATACCACGCCTCTCGATGTTATGGAATTTCGCAGTTTCTTCAGAAGAGATGCATAGTATGCCCATTAATTGTGGTACCCTTTGACAAGAAATCTATCATCACTACTCCACGCTGATCCCAAAACACTGTCATCATGACTTTGCCGCTGAGGGTTGGACACGTGCCTTTTTCGGAGGTGGCCAGTCAAAATGTTTCCATTGCTTCGACAGAGCTTTTGTCTCCGGATCATAGTGATGCATCCAGGTTTCGTCCTGTGTAACTAGTTTATCAAAAAAGTCCTCTTGATTGTCGCGGCACATGGTCAAAAGAGTTTGGGGCACTCAACTTGTTCGTGCTTCTGGAAAGGTGTGAGCAGCCGTGAAATCCATCGAGCAGACACCTTTCCCATGTACAAATAGTCATGGATGATTTTTTCCACAGATCCCACATTGATCATGACCTCATGGGCTAATTGGCGCACTGTTATGCGACGATCATCCAAAATGGCGGCCTCCACCTGTTTGATGGTGGCATCATCAATGGCGGTCTGTGGGCGCCAAGGAATTTGGGCCGTTTCCACAGATGTACGATCGTGCTTGTACTGACGATGCCAGTGTTTGACATCATATGACGGGGCATTCTCCCCATAAACTGCTTTTATCTCATCAAATGCATCTTTCGGTGTGCAACCTTTAAATAACAGGAACATGATGACTGCTTTGTACTCAATTTGCTCCATCACTCTACCTTACATTAAATCAGCACGAGTAAACCAGAAACGAATTATATATGAGAACTGCAAATTACCATGTGACACATATAGAGGTATATTCTGATGTCCGTGTACAATTTCCACTTTCTACCTAAACCGGAAGTAGGTCAGGGGAAATCTTTAATGAACGCCCATCGTAGGTGATTACTTAACCTTTTCCCTGTTTAATATCCATTTAAGAAATAATTACATCATGAATATTTATTGACTGAATTTTAAATGTTTAATACCGGTAATGTAAACGTTTCAAGGATTTGTTTTGCTTTGACAAACACTGTAGAATTATATCTATATCATGTCAAAAGCAAACACAGCAGACCCTGATCAGACGGCTCCTATAGGAGCCGTCTGATCTGGGTCTACTCTGTTTGCAAATTCGTGAAAACACGTTTATATGATGGCAATGGTTAATACGAGGCAAATGTAATGCAGAAAGTTTACGCAGGAGTTCTTCAAAACTATTGCTCTGTATTACAGTGATAGTCTCTACTTGCAACGTGTTTTAAAAATGCCTAACAATTACATAAATCATTTGTTTATATGCTGAAAAGAAGTATATCACAAGAAAAGAAGTCGAATTAACGCCGCACTTTCATATGTTTGATATCGCATACTCGTTTTTTCGGAAATGTATTAGAATTAAGTTCAGTGAACTGTTCGACCCTACAAAAATGATAAGTGTCGATCAAAGAGTTTTATTTTGTTTTGTATCACAGGTACAGTTCTATGCCACCTCCCCAACCGCGGCATATTGCTTTTGCTCTGTCTATCTGTATGTTCGTTTGTTTGTGTGTTAGTTGGTTTGTCCCCAAATTAACGTTAGCGATAATTTTGTAATCATTGCACATACATACTTCAAACTTGGCATGCATGTGCAACTTGTGGAGGCGAACATTTTAAGTGTGACTTATAAAGATCCAGGTCATATATCAAAGTCAAAGGTCATATCAAGGGCCAAATTTATATTGGCGGTAATCGGGGTCATAGTCTTTCACAAACACATCTTGTTCGATATACAGTTAAATTGACAATCTTTATAATAATGATCGAACATAACAAATACGAAGTTTTATTATATTATTGAAAATGTGCATTCATTGTACAGACCTTTAAGCTACTACTTGTTTTAAACATCAATAATTATACCTCTTATGAAAGGTCGTATTGGCGAGGAGACTGTATAAAGACAAACATATGTCTGTATGATATTTTCTGAGACCAATATCTGCTGACTGTTTTCCACCCAGCTGGTAAGGCCTTTACGTCTACCGTGGTTGCCCGTGGGTATTATCCCAATCGATACAGTTCTAACCATCATTGGTTTCTGAATTAATAAATAAAATTTAGTGATGATAAAGTCCTTTTTGAAAGATACATGCGCCTCAGCAACGGATGCAAGCAAGGCAAGAACGGTGTCCTAAATAATAAACGTACGTATTTATAACGTCGTAAGATGACGTCGTTCGGTGATTTTAAATTAAATCTTACACTAGTAAATCCTGGCTACAGAGACCTTTTAAATCTATTAGTTTAACTCTGGGCTTTTAAAACAGGTGGTAATAATGTCATGCAGTGAACTACTCTTGGGGCTTTCTGCATTACTTTCGTCCTTCATTAAGCAACCAAATGCTCTCATGTCACCATTTAGTCTATTGTCGCCATTGGCAGGTTCTACTGTATGTATATGATGAAAGAGAACAAAATAAATAATGTGATAAAACGAATTCATCTCATAGACTATATACAAGGTTCTAAAGAATCATCGTGGACCAGTGGAGTTGAACCATTTATATTGTCACATGTCTCTATAATGACCACTGAAAATGGGTCATTGAAATATGTGTTAGCTCAGTTTAGAAAGAAACATATTCAAAACAAAACCTCTTCAGGAGCTTGCTTCACTACTTTCGTTCTACATTTAGCAAATACTTGCTCTTAACCCTTCGCCTGCTATTCACGTCAATATACCTACCTGTAAATAGTGAATACCCAGATGTGACAGCTTCTGCAGGAGCTGTCTCATCAGGGTCTGCACTATTTACAAGTTGATTGTGCAACTAGTACACTCCACAGCAGTGATTGCACAGCGAAATACTTGTACACAGTGAAGATACATGTATATACAATTATACAACAGGGCATGGGTAAAGAAGGAGAAATGTATTTTAAAATTCAGCAAGCGAAGGGTTAAAAACGTTTCTATTTACTACCTTAGTGGTTCTACCTTGTATCCTTTTTTAGCCGAACAAGTTTCGTCTGTAAACATTGTTATTTGAGTTCCAGAGTGGACTTGCTTGGTTTAAGTGGAGTGTTTATATCTCCATGAGACACCGAGTTACTCAGCGTTGCGTCTAGATCCATGTATTTGCAAAAGCGTGCATTCATGAATCATGCTAATCATTCATATACATAGTTATTAGTTTTTATTCTGAATCTGGGTATAAATATCAGGCCAATGCAATTGCTGAATTTCATGATAACTATTTTGTCTATGAATACTCAGTAGATATTGAAATTGGTAATAAAAATAGAACAGGGAAATGGTTAAAGCCGATAACTTGAAATATGACGCAGAACGTATTGAAGATGTGTCATTTTCAGACAGTAATCAGACCGATTATCATCAACACTTATCCCGCTACATATGTCGCATTTGTAAATCCGGATCCATGCTGTTTGACACTTGGTCAATAGATTAATCGAATCGGAAGTAGTTAACCCTTTCGCTGCCAAAGTATGTCGTCTGCTAACTTTGTCGTCTGCTACAAAATTTCATTTTTTTGATTTTCTTCATTTTTGTTTCAAAAACATAGTAACAGTAACAAACGGTTTGGATCCTGATGAGACGCCGAGTTACTCGGCGTCTCATCTGGATCGAAACTGTTTGCATAGGTAATCACAGACCCGGCATTGGCAGCGAAAGGGTTAATATTGAAAATATTTATTGAGCAGACATTTGTTTTCACAGCGGTGTAATGGTTAAATAAAAGCAACTTCTACTGGTGGACATACGTCCTTTTACATGCAGTAGAATATGTCTGAACCCTTTCCCTGTTGAATATTCATATTAGGAATAAGTATATCATGCATATTCATTAACTGATGTATTATAACGTCATATGTACAAATGAAGTGTTGGTAGAAACTGAAGTGTCAGAAGATGTATACCATAATTTTATAAGCAAACACAGCAGAAATTTATCATTCGGATCCTACAGGAGCTTGCGATCCGGGTATACTCCCTTTGCAAAGTCGTGAAATACATTAATTTTGTATGAAGAAAAGAGTTAAGCGGTCACCAACAAGAGGTCTAACTATAAGCTGTGGTGCTTTTGAAACAAAGGATTGTATGGTACGAGGAAGATTCTACAAAATATGAAAATATGAAACTAAATCCGATTTGCTTTCTACTTGAAAGTCAGATGAAACTGGGCGGCAACATTTAAAACAGTTTCGAACACCAGTGTTAACCATTTCCCAAATATAAACGCGTTTACACCTTTGTAAAAAGAGTAGACCCAGATCAGACAGTTCCTGTAGGAAATGTCTGATCTGAGATTGCTCTGTTCAATTATGGGTTTAGATAGATCTGTCTAAGCCAAAACGTCCTTTAACCCTTTCGCTGCCAAACTCTGTCGTCTGCTGACTTTGTCGTCTGCTACAAATTTTCAATTGTTTGATTTTCTTCATTTTTATTTCAAAAACATAGTAACGGTAGCAAACAGTTTGGATCCTGATGAGACGCCGAGTTACTCGGCGTCTCATCTGGATCCAAACTGTTTGCATTGGTAATCACAGATCCGGCATTGGCAGCGAAAGGGTTGAAAATACCTTATAAAGTTAAGAATATTCAGATGGGAAATGGTTATAACAGTCAGTTGTCCTGTTTCGCACAAACGCCAATTATATATAGAACTGTTACTACTAAACCTCTATTAAAATACTCTGACAAAATTACATCCTTTAAAGGCAACACTTTTTACATCATACTTCATTTGCACAAGTTTGCTTTTGCACAATTATCTCTATTCGTAAGTTTAATTGCAAACAGCAAGTTGGTGATTATTAATATACGAGTATATAATTGGAATGTTGAAATGATTTTGTTTCTGCTGTCGTAAAATTCAATAACATTTTGTATCATTAATTTTGAACAATGACAGTAATTAATTAACTTCTATTGTCCTAAAGCCATATAGTGAAGGTGTCAGGTTTCAATAATAGATCTTGGATATATGTTTTAACCCTTTCCCTAATATTGACGACTTTTGACGACTCGGTAAAAGTCACCTTGTGAAAACATTGTGATAAATAGAGCATTTGCTCCTATAGGAGCAAATGCTCTATTTATCACAATGGTTTGAAACTACAAAATTCTAAAATTTTCCTTGTCTCTAATTTATGCTCCTTTTCGGTAGATTAGTTAAAAAGTTTGTATCTAAAAATAGCCTATGAAGTAATGGGTTAATTGAACATACCACATTAAACCTTTATTAAATACGCCTTTGCAAACACAGTAGACTCCTGTACGAGCCGTTTTTATCAGGATCTGCTGTGTACGTATGAAACAACATAGACCTGACACTACAAGTTCTGTCATAGCCAAAACTTGTCAGTACCCGTGTGCTATTATAACACATTAATATTTATGAATATCCATGATGTAAAACTTCACAGAGTTTTTCCCATTGAACGTTTATGATCAGTTACTTCTGTAATTAGTCATTTGTCTGGCATATCAATATAGCATTCTGGCATAACAATATAGCAATCTGTCTTTAATTCTAATTAGGTGATCATTATGACGAAGTAGGTTGATATATCAGACAATAACAGTATACGCTGGAATCTATCACCGTCCTTTGCATGCTCATGCAAATACACTTTTCGAAAGGTTAGTTCATAACTTCATAGCATATTATGTTTTTATCAGACAACCAGGGTCTACTCTGCTTAAGGAATTATAAAGATCTTATTCCACGGTTTCTGCCGATGGCAAAACAGCATGTGTTCATAATCATTTATTAAAATATCAGCTAATAAATATTCATTACGTCCTCATTTCTTACAAGGGATCATTTACTCATATGCCTGTATAGCCATGTTTGTGTGTTTGTTCTGTTAATATGCATAATATTGGATAAACAGAGTTTATTGCCGCCGTTATGTTTTACGACCTGTTACTGTAGCCGGTATGTTTAACGGCCTCTTACTGTAGCCGGTATGTTTAACGGCCTGTTACTGTCGCCGGCATGTTTAATTGCCTGTCTATCAGTCACACACCATTATAGTGTTCAACTGTGTAAAACTAGCGTATATATCTATGAAATAACAACTCAACTGATTTGCGATAAAGACGTTTTCCATCTAAAAACTCAAACTATATGCCTTCCAAAATGAGAAGCTAGAATGGGATTAATTGAAATGATTGTTGTCTGCTAATAGCAGGACAGATACACATGCATTTTACCCTTTCGCTGCCAAACTCTGTCGTCTGCTATCTTTGTCGTCTGCTACAAATTTTCATTCTTTTGTTTTGGGTTTTTCTTCATTTTTGTTTCAAAAACATAGTAACAGTAACAAACAGTTTGGATCCTGATGAGAGGCCGAGTTACTCGGCGTCTCATCTGGATCCAAACTGTTTGCATAGGTAATCACAGATCCGGCATTGGCAGCGAAAGGGTTAAATAAACAAATCGACCGAAACGAAACGAAAAGAATATACATATTTATAAGTTTGTTATCAATTTCAAAACAATAATGACTACACATTAAAGTTACATCAACATTGATACTAAATTAATTTGCTATTTACGGATTAGAAACAACCAATATGTTTTAAGTGAATCCAATCAAATAATAACGAGAAATTCGCAAAATAAATGATTGAAAAAGAAGTAAAACACATCTTGGAGTATTTCGTCCATGACAGGGGAATAGTTAAGTTCGACTGATTACTTAACCTTTAGCCTGCTGATGAAATTATTTTTACAGAATTGTTCACCTACATTTCCAAAATTCAAGCTATAATCAATTTTTCTACCAAAATGAAACCAGGGTTTCAAACAGTTTGGATCCTGATGAGACGCCGAGTAACTGTTTGCATAGGTATTCACTCATCCGCCCATAGCAGGCTAAATGTTAAAGTATAATTATATTGTAGCGTCACCTTTCCTTACGGCAAATTTAAACATGAGCACCGCAAGTGGGTGCAAACGCTCGTCTGTCGTCATTGTCAAAAAATATAAAGGGCCATAACTCCAAAAAATTGATATCAAGAGTTATGGTTCTTATGTAGGGGACTTTCCCTCAATGAGATCTACTAACCTATGAAGTTTCATGCTGATACCTCTTATACTTTTCGAGTTATGGTCAATGTTAAGATTTCGGACGACGACGACGATGGCAACGACGACGACAACGACAACAACGACGCGGATGCCGGAGTTACGACAATAGCTCGTGATTTCTTCGAAACAGACGAGCTAAAAATCATTTTTTGCCAAAAGGTTCGTTTCGACGGAATTAACTAGGCACACCATAGGACTCCCTAGTTTACCATATCATCCACTAAATGCAAATGAGCTAATTAAACGTCATCGTCATGTGACGTCTGCCCTCATAGAAAGTAAACAAAAACGGAGATATCCCTGTATCGCTAACCTGGTTAGCAGACATCCTGTAACATACTTATGCAATGTACCGGACGGATTTATATAACCTTTATTTAGAGTCACATGAAGATCATTGCTATGTAATTTTGTTGAAATCCATTAAATAGTTCAGAGGGAGACGTCGCTTAAAGAAATTATTTGTAAAATATACTATTAGCACATGTGACATACTTATGAAATGAACCGGGGCGATTTATAACTTTCAAAGAGGGTCACCTGAAGATCATTTCGATCGAATGTGGTTGAAATCCTTCCAGAAGTTTAGGAGGATATGTTATTTAAATAAATTGTACATTAAAATCTATGTTTAGCTCCTGATCGGAACAAAATATAGAACTTTTAATAGAAATTCTTCAATTAGTTTAGGAGAAGATGTCATTTATAGAAACCATTCTTTAAAATCTATTTCAGATCATGTGACCTACGTATGTAATGGACCGGACTAATTTCAAGGAGGGTCACATGCAAATTATTTCGGTGAAATGTGGTGAAAATCCAGTTAGTGGTTTAGGAGGAGATGTTGTTTAAAGTAAGTGTTGACGTCGGACGACGACGACGAACGACGCCCGACGCGCAGTGCACGATAGGCGACGACGGACGACGGTCACAGGGCGATCGCAATAGTCCATATTGGCACTTTGCGCTAGGTGAGCTATACAAGAACATAATGTTATATAAATTACAGACCATGGTCATGTGATTCACCGCAATCTTACGTGCTAACTTTTAGATTTTTCTGCTTGTTTCGCGATATTTTCCTTTGTCGTTTTTAGCAACAAAACGTAAAATTATGCTATCTTCTATACAAAATGTGTAGCCATTTGAAAACTTATTGAGCGCAGAAATTAATTTAACCCTTTTCTTCCTATAAACGCCATTTCACATCCCTGCAAACAGGGTAGACCGATATCAAACGGCTCCTGTATGAACAATCTGATCAAGGTCTGCTCTGTATGCTCATGGACTTATATAGAATAGACTTTACAGTTTGTGCCAGGGTGAAAACTAAAACCCCGAGTTCATGTCCTCGTACCATGGTACAACTACACTAATAAATATTCATGATGTCGTTATGTCTGACATGGAAAACCTTGTCCTGATAACTTATAGGCCAGTGTAATTTTTTCTGTACAGATAAATCGACCCGTGATATCACATTGACATTTGGTTTGAAAGAAATGAATCTGATCTTAGAGTCAGGCTCCTTTTTGTCTATGTCGAAATACAATTAAGTAACTTGTCTCTTTTCTGTCAGTTCCATGCACTAGCTTGAGACTAATAAACAGCTGCTCAATCAACGTACCGTAAAACCCCCTTTAAACCGGGCGTTCAATTTAGTATAAATATCGGTCTTGGAGACAAGTGGCAGATTAATGCAGGGCGATAGTGTTTCTGTATGACTGTCTCCATGCGTGAAGCAGCCACCTGTCTAAATGTAACTAAATTAGTCTCTACTAGAATTCTGGTTTAGAGGGGTTTTACTGTATTTCGATCAAAATTGGATTTGACTAAATTATTTTTTGTCTAATGTTCAGGCATCACTGAGTCATCTGATCCTGGTCTACCACATTTTGCTATATCCCTGCTATCCGCTAGTTTTTAAACAATATTAATGCAGCAGTTTTATTATTATGTCTCCTCCCATATTTATATTGGGGAGACATATTGTTTTCGTGAGAGTTGTCTGTCTGTCCGTCTGATCGTCTGTCCGTCCGTCCGTCTGTCCGTCACACTTTTTGTCCGGACGATAACTTCAATATGCCTGATGCCAGTTGATTGAAACTTCATATATGGAAAGAGCATAATGAGAGGAAGTGTCATGCACAAGGTCCATAACTCTGGCTTCACTAATATAGGAGTTATTGCCCCTTGTAAAACAAATCACACTTTTTTGTCCGGACGATAACTCCTATATGGTTCATGCCATTGGATTGAAACTTCATATATGGAAAGATCATGACAAGAGAAAGTGACATGCACAAGGTTCATAACTCTGGCTTCACTAATATTGGAGTTATTGCCCTTTGTAAAAAATATCAATTTTTTGTCCGGACAATAACTTCAATATGCCTGATGCCAGTTGATTGAAACTTCATATATTGAAAGAGCATAATAAGAGGAAGTGTCATGCAGAAGGTACATAACTCTGACTTCACTAATATAGGAGTTATTGCCCTTTGTAAAAAATCACACTTTTTTGTCCGGACGATAACTTCTATATGGCTCATGCCATTGGATTGAAACTTCATATATGGAAAGATCATAACGAGAGGAAGTGTCATGCACAAGGTCCATAACTCTGGCTTCACTAATATTGGAGTTATTGCCCTTTGTAAAAAAAATCACAATTTTTTGTCCGGATGATTACTTCTATGTGACACATGCCATTGGAGTGAAACTTCATACATGGAACGATCATGATAAGAGAAAGTGTCATGCATAAGATCCTTAACTCGAGCTTCAATAAATTTAGAGTTATTGCCCCTTGTACATTTGTTTAATTATTTCTTGTCCGGACGATAACTCCTACATGGCTATTGCCATTGTATTGAAACTTCATACATGGAAAGAGCATGATGAGAGAAAGTGTCATGAACAAGGTCCATAATTCTGGCTTCAATACTTTTGGAGTTATTGCCCTTTGTTACATTTTTTGGCCGATCAATAACTCCTGTTCGACTGATGCTATTTGAATGACATTTTATTTTTGGAAAGAGCATGATGAAAGTAAGTGTCATGCACAAGGGCCATAAATCTGGTATCAGAATTTTTGGAGTTATTAGCTGTTATCATTTTCTTCTTGAAAAATGTAGTGTGGAAAGCGCATACTGAGGGGAAGTATCAGTCATCAAGACCATAACATTTTAGTGAATTCCCTTTACATATTGTTTTTATTAGAGGGGAGACATCCGTTTTTGTGACAAAAACCTCTAGTTATTCTAGAATATGTCATGTCGACGTTCATTGATGGACCAGCTATAAACCTATATCTGTCTGTGGAGAAATCAATTATAATAATAATATTATAATTAGTCATATTATCGATAATTATCAAATATGCGAGGAGAATGTGGAGCTTCGGATAAGTTGATGTTAACGTTTTACTCTATAGATGCGCATCTTTAAACAGAGAGGACCTAGATCAGGCAGCTTCTGTAAGAGTTGTCTGGTCAGGGTCTGTTCTATTTCCTCTAGAAATAATAAAGATCTGATTATACATATTCTCCCATTACCGAAGCCTCTATTGTTATTGTGCCACTATTAAAACATAACTAGTCAATCTACATATTGCCATTACCTTTTACATGATTATTCATGGATAAAAAGTTTAATAAAGGCGATAATGAGAAACTATCTTTCTAGACCAGCATATAATAGAGCGCACCTTAGTCTCACTAAATATATGGGAATACAAAACAGGGGATAACCTCGGAAAGCGACTCATATGTCATAGGTTTTGCTGCAAATTGGCGAACCAGTGATTAACATGGAAACTAGTTTGGATCCAGATGAAACGCCGATGAGAGATTAAGACAACTCGGCATTCCAACCCTGGAGTACAGAAGGGATAGTGCAGATGTAGTATATGCATTCAAACTGCTAAATAGTATTGACATAACATCTGCCAATTTGCTATTAGTAAAAGGTGACAATAGAACAAGAGGCAATAACTTGAAGTTATGCAAACCTAGAGCAAGAATAGAACTGGGAAAAGGCGTTTTAGTCATAGAGTGATTGACAAATGGAACTCCCTCCCAAATGGTGTAGCTCTAGCACCCACACTCAATGCATTAAAAAAAATAGGCACTGGGTTGTCACAAATTAATAAAAAATTGTTTGATGCCAAGTGCTATTACCCATACAATGGATAGCTGATACAATAAAAATATGACTTTATATGAATTGTACAAAGCTGTGTATATAGATATAGAGGATATGTTGAGAGTTGTTTTTTAAGATCACATGCTCCTAAACGAGCCTTAGAAAATGTCATTTAGCGAGCCTTGGCGAGCTTAATAACATTTGTTTGGTGAGTTTAGGAACATGTGATCTTAAAATATTTACATTCGCCCTGCAACGTCCTTATATAACCTTATTCTAAAAAGAAAGTTGCATTTTCCAATGAACGTTTATTTCAATACCGGATCCGTTGAAATATAAGAAATACAATGGAATATAAATATAAGAAATGAATGACGTGCTGTCGGTGTTCATGAGGTTATGCAACGCATAGCTTTACGAGCAAAGATCCACTTGAAGCCCTTCGGGCTTCACTAAATTTGCTCGTAAAGCTATGCATTGCATAACCTCATGAACACCGGAAGCACGTCATTCATTTCTTAAATACAACGAGCATCAGATTTTTTTTCTCACATAACAAAAAGGTGTATTTTCGCTGTTTAAATGACATGTAAACATCGGTTTCCATGGTTTGATGTCATATATGACGTATGACGTCATATATGTTCTAAAGTGATCTTACACGTGTTACAGATCAGGGAATCTTAACCCGTTGTTCTAACTCGGGAAGGTATTTGAGAAAATGGAATTCAACATTAATGATAAGTCAAGTAAGGTGCAAATATATTTAAATTCAAGAAGAAGCAAATAAGTGGCCGTTAATGGGAAGTGCTTCAACATCAGTCCACGGAAGTTACTGAATGGAGATTATTTTGAAGAGAACATATTCAAATGGGCCAAAGAAGCTGGAGAGGCTTACGCAACTTCAGTTGCATCCGGTCTCGGAGTTACATGAATATATAATTAGTGAACCAAAAAAGGGCTAACAAGTTTTCAATAATTTCAATAATATCATAAAACTTGATATGTGTTATGCTTATTCATTATTAGGAAGGTTGTCAATTTGAACTTAAATCGAAAAGTGCTCCAATAAAAAATATACAATAAACCGAGTTCATCAGTACTTATGATTTTTGTTCTACAACAATGTATTATCGGCCTTTTCCGTTAAAAATATCCGCGTTTTGCCAATGATCACCCGATCCCTCCATTGTTTACGTAAAAGCGTTTCTCGAAAGATGTCGGAGAGTCGCGAACAGATACGAAAATAAAACCCACCTGGAATAAAACTGAAATATCGGGGAATTAACTCGGAATCGTCGATATCATACACATGGCTGTTTTTGTCATTTTCAACGTTTTATTGAAGTTTGTTTTTGCTATATACTACTCTTCAGCATATAAACAAATGTTTTGTGCATAGTTTAGTTATTTGTGAAACGTTTCGAGTGTAGGGAATTGACCATTAATACAGGACTGTATGCAGAACGTTCCTGCAGGAACATTTTCTATTGCTTTTGTATTGCATTAAGAAGCCACCTGCCTTTAAATACATCTATATATATTCATAAAGTGGTCGTATTAGATACATTTACACTGTAAATCCTTATGATTTGCATAAGCAACAGCTTAACCCATTTCTTGTAAACGCCTCTTGACGCCTCTGTAAGAGTCATGTTTTGAAATAATAGTGATAAATTGAGGATTTGCCCGATGGGAGCAAAATTTAATGATATAGTCACTACAATGGTTTCAATACTACACAATTCTAAATGTGACCATCGCTCTAGTAAATGCTCCTTTTAGGTAGATTTATTCAAAGAGGTTGGGTCTAAAATAGTGTAGGAGGAAATTGGTTAAACGTAAGTTTCACTAAAACTGTGGTATTACCTTACGTTTGAGAAACTTTTGAGCAATTAACAATAATGCAACCTGTATATATAAGAAGTAATACTTTTGACCGCGTGCTATATTCTTCTGTGGTGTAGAATCAATAAGAAATGTTCTGCATTAAAAATTATAAAGAAAATAGGAAATCTACAAATCTATTGCATGTTTTGAAACACTAGATATGTTAACCATTTCGCTGCCAATGACGAATGTATGTTTACATGCAAACACATTTGGTCTAAATGAGACGCCGATTAACTCTGTTCCTGACCAGGATCTAAACTGTTTAGAAGAAAGTAACAAAACATGAAAATTATAATAGAAGACACATTTTACAGACGGTATTACGTGGCAGCGAAAGGATTAATTATGTAGTTTGATTGAACGTGTATGCAGACTGATCCACAAGTCGTTGAGTCAGCATTGGCAACTGCAACCACTGGCACCGGATCATATACAAAGGTCTTTTTATAACAATATTCATATAAAGACACACCGGAGTAAATAATAGTAGTGTTATTTATAAAACTAAAGTTGTCGATCTAGTTCCAGTGACTGCTATATTATTCAAATGTTATTTTGATAATGAGAGACAAATTTTACACTCTGATTGCAAAACATAAATGTCACTGACGCTTTCGCTGAGTTAATAACAAGCATTATGACCATTTATAACACAACTACGCACACCTGAACATCAATAGCAAATAGGAGTTTAAGCTTTACTATTTCTGCTTTCCATCACAATGCCGACATACTTGGTTCTACGACATCTGTAAATTACTACCTATTTAACTCCTTCGCTATCACGAAGATGGGTCTGTTATATTATATGCAAACAGCTAAGATCCAGATAAAATATCGGCTAAGTCGGTGTCTCATCGGGGTCCAAACTGTTTGGTGATCTGTTTATCTTTGTACGAAGACAATGAAGATATGCCTATTCTAAAACAAAGCAGACGAAAATGTGTCCAGCAGACAAGAATGAAAAGGGTTAACTGAACACGATTGTAAGTTTATAGTTGATCACTGTACATCTTGAGATGTATTTAGATATATTAGCTATATATAACACCATGAGCAAGGTATGGATTACAGTAAACAATAAACACCTCTCTAAATGTTAGTAAGGAAGAAGTCCGATCTTTAAAGGCAGATAGATGCTCAATGCAGGATAACAATCACACAGAAAACTCCTAGAGGTGAGCTTTCTGGATGACTTTCACCATACAGTAGTATGCAATCTGCCTTACAGACCGGCATCGTTACTAATTTGATCGTCCGATTTGGAGGGGATCTACTGTAGCATACTAAGACATAGTATTGGTATTTTCAGATCACATGAAAAGTAAGGACATACACACTAAAACTGATCTAGTTCGCGTAAATATATCGGACATTTTAGCAAACAATAATAATGAAGTTCGCTGTTGATTGACATTTTATTGTAACATTTATAAAAAACAAACTGTGTCCGACGGAACATCAACTTTATTGAGCACGGGCAATAAAACGATTTTGTATGAGCTCGAGGTTTCAGACAGGGATAATTTGTTGTATTATAAAGATGACCGAACCAGTACTTGCTTGAGAGCATTGGCTAATTGGGAGGAAAGTACAAGGTCGCTAGACAATCGCATGTATGCTCTAAGCGAGTTATAATAACTTAAGCAGATGAATAGTTTGGATCAAAATGATTCGATCCTCTGTGTCTCGTCAGGGGCCAATTTGTTTGACAATTTGATCCTTTGAAAAATCAATACAGAGGAACGATCTGATTTTAGAATCTCTGTTGAAAATGTTCTCAACGAGTTTACGGTTAAACATGTGCAAATGTTAATATAACATATGTTAATTTAACAACCACCCGAACAGCGCCATAACAAGAAAACAAGCAAATGTACATAACTATTAAAACACTAAGAGACACACAAAGACAAAACAAACAAACAATATTGGGAAGATGGACGTACCGCCTTGGAACGGCCAGTGAAAATAGTCAATAGGGGATTCGCTAGTGTACTCAATGATTGAGCTGCAACTAGTGTAACTGTAGAACAGTAATAAAGTGTACGACAAAAACGAGATCCCCGTCCTCCTTCCGTTTCCGAATTTAAGAGGTCGTCTTCAAAGAGTACTGAACCTTTCGTGTCATCATGCATGAAAAGAGGGTAGCGTGGTTGACAACTGTAAAAGGGACTGACAACCAGACATGCAGTATGTTGTAGTACTATAGGATCATATCCCTTTTAAATGAATTTTTAACATATTTGATGAATAAAGGTAGAAAATGGGTATGTCCAATACCTTTACGAAGTCAGGGTGTGAAATACCGTGTCGCCGGAGCGCCTCGTACTTGCCAATGAATGAGATTTCGATAATAAAATCTAGAGAATCGTTTTTTTTAGTTTATTATATCTATATCCTTGCTTTTCAGCTTTTCAGTTGAAATGAGATTTCGACTGTTAAAATCGTCAACAGAAGGACAAGCTATAGCAAAACGAATAAGGTGAGACATATATAAACCCCATAAGATTGGACACGGGGAACATCACCGTCAAGATGAGGGAAATTTACAAATCAAAATTAAAAGTACAAAAATGAGTCATGCAGGAAACACCACATACAGAACAAACAGTCGCCCGAACAGTAACACAAGGAAACAGCAAATGTACATAACTATAAAAATTTCAAGAGACGCACAAAGACAAAACAAACATACAATAGGGGGAAGATGGAAGTACCGCCTTGGAACGGTCAGTGACAAAAGTCACTGGGGGGGGGTAAACCGGTTTATGGGCGCCCAACCTCACACTTATTCCATCCCCACCCTATAAAGACAAACAGTGTAAATAAACGTATCTCCTCTCCGACTAATCTACAACAACCGCGATGGCAAATACAGTGGTAAAGTGCATGTATAACGAAAACATTTAAGTGAACAAACTGTATCCACATATCGCTAGTGTACTCAATGATTGAGCTGCAAACAGAGTAACTATAGAAAAGTAATAAAGAGTACGACAAAAACGAAATAGTTCAGATATCCGACGTTCCCCCTTCCGTTTCTGGATTAAAGAGGTCGCTTTCATAGAGTACTAAACCTTTCTTGTCGGCGTACATGCAAAGAGGCCAGCGTGATTGCCAACTGTAAAAGGGTTGACAACCAAACATGCAGTATGTTGTAGTACTACAGGATCATATCCCTTTTTAATGAATATTTTAACATATTTGATGAACAAAGTGAGAAAATGGGTATGTCCAATAATTTTACGAAGTTTTTCGTCCCTTTTGTAATAAATTTTAGAAGAAATCACTCCATTGTCAATTTTAAGGTCTAGATCAGGAAAAGCTGAATAACTGTTAGCTTTATTCCATTTGAGTTCTTTTTGGGTAAATGATAGAAATCCAAACATCAAAGAAAGGGTTATCTAAGTTAAAAATATCATCCAAATATCGAGAAGTTTCATTGAATGTTTTTATGACATCTTGTGATTGCGGGTTCACACGTCAAATGAAATCTCTCATAGCAGTACAAAAACAAATCTGCGATCAGTGGTGAACAATTCGTACCCAATCATCTGACAGAATATAATCTCCGTTAAACACTGTTAAACTGTCTTCTCCATGAATATTCATGTCAGAAATAATTAGGCGTACATCTAAAGACAGGGATTCTGCCCATGACAGAAACTGTTGAAACGGAATAATATTAGCTCATTAACAAACAGAACAAACCCTCTCGGATTTCAAATTTTAATGCAGTTTCATTTCTGCTAAACGAGATCCCGCAGAGACAAAATTGATAACGTAACATTATATTTACACAACTTTGCACAACCTATGTCACTAATCATAAGTTTAACCCTTTGAACATTGAACGTGGACTTGTTCATCAGTGTTCAACTACGGAATTCATTCTATTGAAAGCTTATATTTGTTTAACCCTTTCTCTTCCGAACGCTGTCGTCTGCTAACTTTGTCGTCTGCTACAAATTTTCATTCTTTTGATTTTCCTCATTTTTGTTTCAAAAACGTAACAAACAGTTTGGATCCTGATGAGACGCAGAGTTACTCGGCGTCTCATCTGGATCCAAACTGTTTGCATAGGTCATCACAGATCCGGCATTGTCAGCGAAAGGGTTAAAGGATTTAAATGGCAAATAGTGAAGACCCTAATCAGAAGGTTCCCATATTCTGGATTTTTACATTATATATTCGTTTTCCCGCATTTAATTCTTTCGCTGCCAAATTGTGTCGTCTGTAACCTTTGTCGTCTGCTTCAATTATATTTTCTTTTCATTTTTGTTTCAAAAACGATTGTCACAGTAACAAACAGTTCGGGTCATGATTAAAAACCGTTTTACTAGGCGTCTCATCTGGATCCAAACTGTTTGCATAGGTAATTACATATGCGCCATTGGTAGCGAAAGAGTTAAAAGGTGATTGCAAATCAAAGCTAAACTGAAATAGTGAAATGTTTTTTTTCTAAGCTAGGGCAAAATCAATAACGGCCTTTTATTATAAAAATGGAAACATTGGATTTGCATAAATTGTCACAAATAATTCCCCTAAGTCACACATTGAAGGTTTCATCTTTCAGTAAAAAGTATTCGACAGTCTAATGGAACATGCCGTATTAAGGAGCACTTATCGAAGTTTATCTCCATTGAAAGTTCGTGGTCGGCTATTCAGTTGTCTGCCATCACAATATACTTATCCATTTGCCTTTTATTCGCATGCAATGAAAAAGATAAATTTCCACAGACAGAAGAGTTCTGTGCCACCCAAGCGGCGTTTCTTTGCAATGCACTAGATACTGGCGTCGACGAATAGGAAGACCTTGCGCAGATGTGTACCCCTGGAGACAGGAGCTCACTCGCAGCTTCGGAAGAGGAGAAGAGAAACTACCCATGGCCTCGGAAGAACTTTAGAGCCAGGAACAGGAACAACAAACAGGGCCCGCCCACAGCGCTGTCAATGTGATAGGAACTGTCACTCCAAATGTAAGAGATGTTTCAGCATAACTTACGATCTTTCAAGGCACAAGTCGATGATCAGCTCTGATCAAATGATTCCATACATAATTATGAAGAATGGGTAATTATATCGATCAATATTGCAGTGTCTTTCATGTAAACGTAACAATCCATATTTCGAAAGGTTACACACCATAAAGCTTAGCGGATACCAGATTCGGTATTAACAACGTCTAAATAGTCTGGTTTAAACGCAAAATAAATGAGTGTTTAAATAGTTTCGGTAAGTATGTTAATAGTGTCGGTAAGTATGGCAATAGTTTCGGTAAGTATGTTAATAGTTTGGGTAAGAATGGCAATAATTTGGGTATGACACTAGGTTCGATTAATATGGCAATATGTTTGCTAAGTATGGCAATAGTTTCGGTATGACAATAATCTTTATCAAAGTCGCTAGATAAACTTGACGATAATAAACTGTCTACATTACAAAAAACTGACATCATTTGGGATATTATTACTTCCTTAGCAATACATTATTTAAGCTTTAGCGTGCCAATAGCAGACATAATTAATCAAACTTTCGAGACAGGTTGACTGTGTCTTTTCAAAGATGTAGTCAGCGTGTCAAACATTTAAGATCCTGATGAAACACCAACTCACTCGGCTTCTTAACTGGAGCGAGACTATTACAGTAAAACCTCTCTATAACGGCCACTAAATTGTGTTAATTAGTTTGTGTTATGGGCAGGTGGCTGCTTAAAGCAATGTGAAAGTAAAACAGAACGCTCCTATAGGAGCGTTTTGTTTTACTTTCACCTTGCTTTAAGCAGCCACCTGCCTTTAACACAAAATACTTGATGTAATTAAGTGGCCGTTATAGAGAGGTTTTACTGTAACACAATCACATAATTTGCCTGCATTATGCCAACGGTAGATACACGTTTGAAAGAAAGTTACGCTTACTTTATCGAAACGTTTCGTTCATGGAATTGGTCGAAGAGTTATCTGTATGATTTTTATGCACTATTAGCAATTATAGTAATAACATGAAGATTCTTTGAAGCTTGAATCTGGTTTAGGTTTATTTGTAATATTTAGTGAAATGATCAAAGTTGTAATTATTCGTTGGTGCTTATTTATCTTATGGGTTGACAAAGAATCAAAATCATTATTGTACTCTTCAGCACGCCACTGGCGACTTTGTGATAACCGTTTGGAACAGCTTGGGTTTAGATGAGATGCCGAGTAACTCGGCGTCTCAAGAGATGCCGAGTAACTCGGCGTCTCATCCGGGTTCAAACTATTTGTGACTCTGACATTGACTGTTAATAGAAATTGAAGAAATACGTACATTTAGAATTGAAGCAGACGACAATATTTGCATTTACAGACAACAATTGCTCAGAGCATAGAAAGTTAAATGCAACTGATCCAGCGTTAGACTGCTGAACTTTCGCTGCAATTTGTGAGTACATGGGCAATCGGTTTGGATCCGGGTCAGACGCCCATTGACTCGGCGCCGCATGGATCCACATTGTTTATTAAGTTTTTAGTTTTTATTTAAGAAAAAGGAAGAAAATTAACTACATATAAAATGTAGCATACGACAAGTTTTGCAAACGACAGTATTTGCTGACGACAATATGTGCAGCAAAAAGGTTTTATTCCGTGCCATTTCCACATATTGTGTAACATTTACGAGCCATCTGCCAGATGGAAACAGGCTAATAAAATGTGTATAATATCAATTATCAACAAAATAAGTAACACTTGTAGAATATTAAAACGTCTGAAAGAGGAAAACGTGGTGTACATCATATGTATTTCTAAATATACCACGGAAGACGTGTTTGATTGCAAATTCAAATTTGAACGAACTCTATAAATATGCCTTGCTATGCCTTTGCAAACAGCGTAGACCAAGATCAGACAACTTCTGTAGTCCTGAGCCGTTTCGTGTGCCTTTATAAAAATAATACAATTATTCATGATGTCAAACAAAATAAGAACGCTACCAACTAATGAGATGGGTTTTGCAATCGCTCAGTGTATCATGGGTCCCAATATAGTCTTATAGGGCGCCATGCGTTTATTACTAGTGTGCGAAGGGATACTATTGATATAAACAATATTGTATATTACTTATTCTAAATAAAATGTTTTAGTAGACCTTATTTGCTCTTCTACATTTAATGATGTAACTATCTGCCGTAGAGCATATACATAGACTAATGAGTCACAATTAAAACCATTGACGTCACAACGTTTCCATTTAGGACGAAGCCATGGATAAATGAAATTGTCAAACTAGTCACTTGCTATGCGCACATTGACTGGCAATTGCAAACAGCTTGGACAAAGATGAGAAACCGAGTAACTCCAGTTTTTAAACGGTTTGACTTACGGTCAATATTTTACCAAAAGCTTGATCTAATCGGACGTCGCGTAAAATCAGCTTTTCAGAGATAGAGCATGCATTTTTGTAAGCATGTGGAGGGTTTAGTATATGCTATCGGAAGTCCATTTGCAGATAATATCAAACACATTACACTTTTTGAGTTACAGGCGATTCAGGTGAGATAAAACAGAAATCAATATTCATCGCGTGCAAAAATAGAATAAAGCAGCGTATTCTTCAACGGATAAAACATTATACAGTATAACCTCTCTATAACGACCACTAAATTGTGTTAATTAGTTGGTATTTAGGGAAGGTAGTTGCTTAAAGCAAGGTGAGAGTAAAACAGAACGCTCCTATGGGAGCGTTCTGTTTTATTTTCATCTTGCTTTAAGCATCCACATGCCTTTAATACAAAAAACTTGATGTAATTTAGTGGTCGTTATAGAGAGGTTTTACTGTTATACATTAAAATGCGTTTACAAGCCCTTGGTTATTGTTTCAAAGTAGTTGCATTATTTATAAGTTTGCAGAATTTTTGAATCGGTCACAATTCCTAATAAATTAACCCGTTCAACGCTGAATATTCAACAAGCCTAATCCAAAATTCAAACAAGTTTACAGATTGTTTTAAATAAAAGTGAAACATGATCCACAGTGCAGAACCTGGTGAGGTGCATCTAATCAGGATCTACACTGTTTTTTAATGACATTAGTGACTCTAGGGCTAAATCAAGATAGATGACCAGCCAATCAGGATATTTCTGTGACCTGTCTGAGTTAAATGAGTTTCACTATTTACCTGTCTGTGTGCAAGGAGCGACAACAACATTTACCTGTCAGTGTGAAAGGAGTTTCAGAATCCACCTGTCTGTGAGAGCGTCAGCATTTACCTATGCGTGACAGGAGCTTAGCATTTACCAGTCTATGTAATATGAATTTAAACATTTAGACAGGAGCTTCGGTATTCGGTATTCGGTGTACCTCGAGCTTCAGATTTACCTGTCTGTGTGACAGGAGCTTGAGCATTTATCGTTCTTTGTAATCGGTGTGATAGGAGCTGCAGCATTCACCTTTTCGTGTGATAGGAGCTTCAGTATTTACCTGACTGTGTGACAGGAGCTTCAGTATTTACCATTTTGTCACAATTGTGACATGAGATTCAACATTTATTATTCTTATTATACTACATTTACATAGCACACCTTTCATACATGATATGTGCGTTCAAAAGCGCTAACCTTTCATTTACCTGTGTGTATCAGGAGCTTCTATATTTAAATGTCAGTAAGAAAGGCATGTGAGACAAGAGCTTTAGCGTTTACTTATCTGTGTGACAGAAGCTTCAGCATGTACCTGTCTGTGTTACAAGAACTTCAGTATTTACTTGTCTGTGTGACAGAAGCTTCAGCATTTACATGTATGTATGATAGGAGTTTCAGTATTCAAACATCTACTTTGAACGGTTAAACGTGGTTAACCCTTTCCCTATTGAACAATGAGTGAATTGGTCAATTCATGAATAGCAAGGGAGTTTGTTTGCTCATACAAAATCTGTAGGATAAGGGCTATTGAATTCCATATGATAACAGAACAGGTTTGAAGCCATCTGATCTGGGTTCACGCCCTTTGCAAAAGGCATGAAAAGCATACAGATTAACGGGTTGAACACGACAGTGTCTAAAGGCCAGTCAGGTATTGTTTAAATTGTCTTTACAGTGGTGATTATGGACCTTTACTTTTGAAAAAATAGCTAGCAAAATAGTTTTCATGTTATTTCCCGTTTTTTTCGGTATCACTGAAACAGTTTGGGATTGTAAAAGTGGCACAACCGGGGATAGCTCTTTCATCCATGCAATTGTAGCAAAGAGATTATTAAGTATATAGCTGAGGCATGTAGTACATTTGTTTTATATGTTTAATACTCTATTAACTGATTCTAACATTATTCCTTGTGTAAAGTGTCAGTTTATTCCGATAATGTATCGCTCTAATTTCCGAGCATATTTAATAAAGGTGAATAGAACTGAATACTTGTTTGGTTAAAAGTATTACAGTTCATCGCCATACACGCAAATACAAATATGACTTGCATTACATTGTCACCTTGGTGATGTGTGTATGTTGATATATTAGCAAAGACCTGGTTTATGAGAATGTTATTAATAAAACTTTTATAGATATGGTTTTGTTATTATCCAATTCTAGGTCAGTTGAGGATACTAGGTATATAGAAACACCTTGATCATTCAATATTTAATTTAGTGTGAAATCTGCGTACGTTGATATACAACAATAAACAAAATAAATAGGCCCAATTTACGTCATATTTGCTTTAATGTAACTAAATACTTCTTAACGATATAAAGTTGGTCTCATAAAACTTTATACAGACAAAATGCTACCGATTATTAGATATACACAGTCTGTTGATGTGTTTACAAACTAGGTTGAACTACTATAGGAACATTTATTTGATTATAAGATATTATCGATATACAACTAGCGACTTTTGGCTGAGCACTATCTCATTTAGGTCGAGTTCAAATAATCAGAAACCTTCATGTTTCTCTTTTTAACATTGTAACATGGCACTAAATGTCAATTCCGGTACGTTTTGTTTTTATAGTGGACTATTTCTTTGCCACGAATTATTGTCAACCAATTGTGCTACCTGTCCCATATTTCATATTTAATGTAATTCAACACAACCACTTTATCACAGTATCAAACGGTGTGGATCTTGATGAGACACCGAGTTACTCCGGATCCAAACTGTTTTCATATGTAATCACATATTCGCCATTGGCAGTGAAAGAGTTAATGGACAACGTTGAATGATATTGATTTAGTATTTCCTTATCAGGGAAAGCACGACGACAACTGACATAATCATTAAACCACAATGTGCCAAATTTAATAGCAATCCGACCTGATCATCATTGGTTATCCATCGTTTACTCTTAACCGGCATTTTACAAACATACTTAACTATTAACTATTAGGAGCTGCTCTGTTTACTTTAATATAAACCTGATGTATCTGACAAGGCGAAACATTTCTCTGGTCATATGCCATTTAAAATTAATGCAATTACTATGCATAATGTCATTTTTTCTTACAGAAATATTCGTCAGACAAATTGTTAAACAGTTAAATGTTACATCTATTTTACCTAGCTACAACATACT
The DNA here is from genome assembly GCA_963576725.1 of Azorinus chamasolen. Lineage (NCBI taxonomy): Eukaryota > Metazoa > Mollusca > Bivalvia > Cardiida > Solecurtidae > Azorinus > Azorinus chamasolen. The sequence goes on from OY755236.1 coordinate 104,612,532, forward strand.
GAACACTTTACCAATGTATCCCATCATACTTATTATCTTACTTTTATTTTAAGTTTGGATACAATATTCAATGAATCAAAACAATATTCAATGTATTCATATAAACAGTACCAGAAAACAATGTTTTACACCTTCTTATGATATAATAACTAGCAAATTAAACGACTTTTTAAGGGTTGCAGTGCCCTAATGATGTAAGTGTCGAACAACAAGACACTTTTTACGAAGGTCCCGTGCGAGCGCGTATTTCGTTTGTGCTTCTGATGTTACTGTGCACTGTCGTGTGTCATTTTCAACTTTACTGTCTGATGTCAGTTCTACTTCTACGTATATTTTTAACAATGCAGATGTGATTTAGAATATGCGAATTAAGAAGGGGCCTTCTGACCAGGGCTCGCACTGTTTGCTGAACCGATAGATGTCAATGGCTTATCTCAGCATATAGTTTGGTTTACTATGCCCCCCCCCCCCAACAAAAAAATGAAACTGGATGGGTTACAAAATCAGATCTGGACGAGATTAAATTGGTTAACCTTTACTAAACTCTGCTGTATGTGTAGCCTAAACATTACCAGAAGAAGCAATGACACATAACCAGCGTATGGTAATACATGTACATTCATATGTACATGGTGGCGAACACGATTCCAGCAGAAATGTAAATTGGTTTAATATTTCTTTTGCACATGATAACAAATGTGCGCTTTTTCAGATTTATTATGATTTACCATTGCGTTTTAAGTCATCAATGTTCCATAATTGGTCATTATAACTGAAGCAGAAGGTACCTTTCCAGTTTATACATTGTATAGTGTAACGTAACATTTCTTATGGTGAACTTATATCTACGTTCTACACACATGTACTTGTATGTATCTATAAAGAGACCAATATAATGTAAGACAGTATACAGCTTATAAATAGGAAGAATATTGCAGAATTGCTGTCGTAAGGAAAGACAACTAAAAGACAAGCGTCTGTCATATACTGCAAAACAAAAGAACATTAATTATAAACATTAAAATTTCATTTACCAAAATCACTATCAATACGGTTTTTCCAGGAGTTTTGTATTGTGTGTTCTTAAACGTTATTTAAGTCTCGGCGCATTCATTTAATACTCGAAACATCACTATAGCAATGATGCAATTCCAGTCAGTTTTAATTGTATTTATCCTTTTTTAAGTATAATAAGTAAATAGTTTGCAATAAACTTATCATTCAGCAATGAATAGAGTCATGGGGATTTCGTTTAGCCCTATATTAAATGTATATCAGTTTTAAGTCTCATGATATAGAAGTATGACTAAGCGCTCAGCATTAATCGCTCAGCGTCTGGCATATTTGACCAAGTTCCAAAATCAATGTCATTTTGATTGACTCTGTCGGAATAAAAACTCCTTTTGTTCAGTCTTCCTGCAAACATGCATTGCTCATTTTATAAAACACTTCAATTTGGTGTGTATTCCCTGTTTTCAAAACAGTCTAGAACCAGACAAGATTACAGCGTATGAATCAATATTAAAACACAAACATACATATAGCGTAGAACAGTTTATGTTCAGGTTAAAAACAGACAGCACATGTATACTCTGGTGAGGCACATCGTGTCTGTAGCGGCGCCATGCTTTGGTCAGCTTTGTTTGCCAAACAACATAGCTCGACGATAGATCAATGAATAACCTGATTACTTAAACGGAATGTGCTATTGTAGGGCTAAATAAATAAAGCTGTATTTTGTCTTATCGCAACGTGAAAAGGCACTGAAATTAATGCACGTGAGAATGGAATTATATTGTACATGGAATTGTTTAGAAATAAGTGATAAATTTACTATTCGAGTTCTAATTCTGCCATGAAGTAAACCCTTTGCAGAATATAACAGTAAATATAATAGTTATTCAATCTCCAATTCAATGGGTATTTGTTATGATCTGAAAGTCCTATTAATTTTTCAAATATTAATTTTTGCCCATTACGTCTGAATAAATGGGTAAATCTCTCAACACATGCAATCTGATATTTACCCTTAAATCAATATCTGCAAATGCAGTTTCATTTCGATGCAAATGGCTGTCGGATGTTTACTTTATTTGTATAATATTCGAAATCAAATACTTAACAAGTTTCATCCTACTGTTCACTTTTATGAAGTAAATGTACTTGTTAATAGAAGTGATTCGTTACCATTTCCACTTAGATCGGTGAATTTGAATCCAGATCGTATATCATTTTCCATTAAAACACAGAGGTATGAGTCATGACGAAACGGCTTGTCAGATCAAAACTGTCTGCAAATGTTACCACACGTGTTAATGTAGAGTGCTGCAGGATAAGCATCAGTTCATGAATCAGAAATTAAGAAAAGAATATTTACATGCATGGCAAAAGGTAATACCTTGTAACATATAAGACTAGGAAAATAACTTTTCTAAGGGCGACACAGCTGACATTTGCATGCAGCTTGGGTCCAAATGAAACGTCGACTAGTCCGACTTCTCATCAGGATCCAAGCTGACACTCAGTCAATAATAAAACTGGAAATACACTGAAGTCAAAAAGCAGACATCGTTTTTATAGCAAGCAAAGGTTACAATTGTTCTCCTGTATGCCAATTCATCTCTGCGACTTTATTCAGGTAATTATGTTCCAGTCTATACAATTAAAAATGGTGGTAATTACAAACCGCCCAGAAATAACTATTCTAGGAGGGACGTTAACACGTCGCCTGCTAAGCGCGTCCTCACTGATATTTTCAGACTGACTGGACCATCCGTCCGAGTAAATCGGCCTCACGTCCAGTCCGAAACTGTTTGACACCTGTTTGATAGTACCTCAAACGTATTATCGAAATAAAAGTACATTCAAATTGCAGAAAGTAAATATTTTAATAGGTCGTAGTATGAGGAGACAATGTGTTTTCAGCAGGCTAAGGCTTAAACGTGTTTTCTAGAACTAGCTAATTCATATTACCGCAAGTAGTTTTGAACATGTGTTTTGATGCAATTTAGAACTCAAGATTTGTTAGTTAACAGCACGAAACCGTGTGTGTCCTGATGATTAGACACACAGATACTGCACGTTCATTTGAAACAGATTGTAAATGAAATTGAATTCGTCCGCAGTTTGGAAAACGTCAGCATGATAGGGACTGGGACACAGCGTCAGGATGTCGAAGTGACGTAAAACCTCGCATCAGACTTAATCTAATGGATGGGTACGTGTAAAGCTCTAAATGCTAAATCATTGTAAATACTTTAACAAACGTAGTGTTTCAAACAAAAAACGTGTCTAAATGCAATGCACATGAGAAAAACAACTACACCAGCATTTTACCAAATTTGAAATTTTACAATCATCGGACAGTTTTCAAAACCAAGCAGCCATTTTCTTCTTTTAGAAAAACATTTTATCTGAACTGACGTAATAAATAACTGACTTCATAGTATTACGGTTACTAAACCTACGATTGAATGAAGATCTTGCACCGATAATTCATTATGTACATGGTCTACTTGTGGAATAATATGGATAACTCTGACAACGGTAACAACTGCCTTATCCGCTTGGCAACTTAGAGGTATGGTAGTGCTACGACTGGTTATCCCAAAAAGGGGATATTGTTGCTGGGTGTGGGTCAACACCCAAATGCGTGCCATGATTTCACGCTGGACACGATACAAAACCAGATACCCAAACCTAATAGGATTCTTCTGTATCCCAAACCGCCATTTTGGGAGATCATTAGCTGCAAGATGGGCCAACAAACAATGTGTGAAAATATCTAAGTAAGGGAAATTGCATTTCAAATACATGGTCGTATTGCTAATAGCCATAAACACATAGATGTTAGTGATATAATAAGCATCAAGTACAAAGGTCATTGATAGTGCGTACTTAATGTTTATAAAGGTTGACACCATTATGCCTTGTCTTTATGATGAATATGACGCAGAAGTTTTAATATTATTATGCAGTCGCTCGTGTTGGTATTAGTCTTACATGGCATGATATTATATTTACTAAGAATATCGCAGAGTACAGCTGCACATTTATTTTGTATTCAGTCTTCTAGTGTAAAGACTGCAATCTAATATTTATGTATAAAACTTTAAAACAAAATTGTAGTTAACCCTTTGAATGCGGGAAATGCACTGTCATTTACAATCATTGTAGACTCAGATCAGAGTGTTGCACTGTTCGCCATTCATTATTCTACCGCAAATATTTCCTCTTCATACTGTATGGACTCTTACAAAGACATAGACTATTCCAATCTGTAAACCCAGCCCCGAAGGTGTGAATGTGTTTCCATTTTCGAAAGGAAAGTAATCGAACGTAATGGAAATACTGTTATAAGAATGCAACCTTTTCGACCAGTGTTGTAAGTGTATTTTTAAGTCATTCAACTAAGTTGTCATAAATTATTTGAAATCAGTGTACAGTTAGAGTCAGCCTGACCATGTTGCCATTTTAATTTGTTTGGAACTATTTCAACAAGATGAGATATGTGTAAATCAATATATTTGGTCATTCAATACTCTTTCTCCATTGGCTTGTAGAACTGAATAAGTCAATTTGACACCATGTTGATAACTTAAGTTAGACTGACATAGCAGCAAATAGTGTAGAATGTAGATCCTGATCAACTTCTCTTTAAAGAGCAGTTTGGTCTGAGTCTTCACTATTTACCTATTTGTTTCTAGGAATACGTATGGTACTTATGAAGAGAAACAATATGCGAAATGCATAGTCAATCTACGTCTATATACAACCGTTATCGTATTGGATGGCCAATGGACATATTATCTATGTTTCAGCTGTATATATTATCTATTACCTATTATTATAGTATCCCTTTTAGTATCAACAATAACTTGCACATACTAATTAGTTCCTGCACAGGTCAGCATAACCCATTGACATATCATATACAAATGTTGTTTATTTGTAGATAATCATTTAATAATTATATAAGTTACAATATAAGTGTATGGCTTACGAACTAAATATTTCCTATTTCAAATAAGTTTGAAGAATTTGTAATTGATAATACTTTATTATATGGTAGACACCCTCTGGCAAATACGCATAGGCGTTCTTGCTTAAATCTTAAGTAGTTGAAACATCAAGCTGATCCATGTTAATAGTAATGCATATTCAAGCACATTTCAATATAAATATCTCAATTTAGTTGGTGGTGCATGAAAGCATACGCATGTATCTGTGTTTTAAGCAATATTTGCATTGAAACTTAAGATATTATCTATCTGCGAATAAAGCCAATGCGCATTGCGTTTTGAATAAAAAAAGATTTACAAGAAAATCCCATAGGGCTTAGAAGCTTATAACGCTATCAACGAGTTGTTTTAATTTTCAATTTCTGTCTTGTCTTTATGCATGGATGTTTTAAGACTGGAATGATGAAGGCCGAATTATTCTCAACAACAACCTCCAGATGCAGACAGGCTTCCTATTTTTAGAATTTAAACCATGAATTATTTTGTTAGTTACGGAATTATAATCAATAGATCTAAATAGATTTTATCTAAGCCGTCAGTCAACATAGTTTCAGGCGTCAATAACACTAGTATTACACTAGCCAATTAATATAAACAAACACTTGCAATAGTTGTTTTTTTCAGATTACTCTTCCATCACACATTTATTTTTATACACATCAATTATACGAGTCAATACAGCTTCAATGTCAACAGCTGCCCGTATGTTTAGAATATCTTACATAAATAAACGTGATTTGGCAACATCTGCGAAAAGCCAAGATCCACAAAATACTACTGATGGGATCAAAATCATAACACTTTGTCATCATAACTCAACTATTGGCGATTCATCTGTTATTAAACAAGGTGTCAGCCTAGTATTTCAAAGGTCGATTAGTCCGAGGGCCCGGTAGTCCGAAGGTTTCGATTACCAAGAACACCCAGCAGTTCTTCGGAATATCGGGCAATCGGTATTGTCCTCTTTCCGAACGTTGGTCAGACATCTTATTCCGTCATGTTGTTTATTGAAGCTGACATACGGAAGCTAATATGCAGTGTATATGCCATGTTCCATTGGTCTAGACTCGGAACTGTCAATTATTTTCGGTACCTAGTAAGAGTCTATGCACAATTCGCCTTTTCACCGTTGTATATGACATGGTGGCTTGAGTGAGCTCATGCTGTTTGTTAAGCATCAGTTACAATATATAGAAACATATGTCTTGAACTTTTGTCGAGCATGCGATGAGTATTGTCGCCATTTCTGCGTCTACAAAATTGGGTCTTGTTTTATACATAACCTCATCTTATATAATTTTGCTCACACCAAAGGCTGTTAAAATTGTACAATAAAGCTTGCCTTAAGCGACTGAATGACTGAACATAGAATATTTAACAAGCGGATGGTTGTTTAATGCATAACACAAATAATACCAAAACACTCCCACATACATGTACACGTTCTGCATTACTATCGACGACCTGCATTAGGTTACCACCTGCCATAAAGACCCGACAATAGACATAAATAATGAAGGTTATTGTCTGTAGAAAAGCCTAGTGAGAAACTAATTAATATTGTTATTGCATTATGAAAACATCAAATGGGAATATATCTCCAATTCAATGAGTGTTCATTTGTTCATGTCTCTTATTGTGTTTTGAAATTTTCCATAAATCTTCCATACTGATTTATGTTTGAAAGTTTGGCCTTTGAATACATTCTTTGACAGTTTAATTCTAACAATCAACTATTACAAAAATTAAATGAATATCCGCAATGCTTTGTTTCAGCGCTATAAGCAGACTAACGATTGCATACAGTTCAAATACAATGCACAATATAATGTTCAGACTGCTTAAAAGCATTTTTATAGATAAAACGAATCGTTGGGAAAAATTACTTGATTTACAGAGACTGATTGTGTTTATCTGTAAAAAAGAGAAATAAAGCTATCCATTACGTAATATTTGTCAAAGTAGCAGTTATAAATAGCATCATTGTTTAACCATTTCAACGCTGGGTTTTTTTCAGATGGAGTAATCCAGAATTCAAACATGACGTGAATATTCAGAGAAACTTTTAAGAACAGCTCCTATAGGTGCCCTTTCATCTGGGTCTGCATTGTGAAAAACATTAATTTGATCATCGGATATTTCAGAACTTTCAGATGTCCACTTATACGCATCGTTTGTCCTTCTCACTTGCAGTGATATGTATCAATTGCAATTGTTTCCCACAATTAGACAGACATTTGTTATGTTAACCCTTTTCCTTCATATAAATGCATTTTCATGCCTTTGCAGGAGCAACATACGCTCTTGTGGGGCCATCCGATCAGGGCCAGTACTGTTTGCTAATGAAATGTAAGTGGATCAGACTATAAAGGTTTCTACTAATATCAAACATAGTGTGTACATATGTCATTATACAACTAATTATAATACGTATGATATCATTATTTCTTACATGAATATTCAACAGGGAAAGGGTTAAAGGGATAAAAGGAGAATATTTCGCAATGACTACGTTAAATTAAAACTTATTTTAGCAGACGCCTCTACTAAACAACCACTTGTATAAAGTTTCCAAATCTTAACTGCTTCTTCAACTAATATTTATCTAATGAATATGCATGTAGTAAAATTATTGTATGAATGAACTGAATTTGATTACGGCATAAATATGAACAAGAGCAATTCTGACCAGAAACTGTAGAAATGGAAATACAGTGCTCCCTCTCTACAACGACACCCTTTGAGATACGAAGATTGTGTGCGTTGTTCAGAGGGAGTTGTTATAGGGAGGGAAAATCAAACATAACTAGCTTGTTTGCAGATCCCCAACTAAGGTGTATTTCGAGAACTAAAACCGTTATGCCTCAATCAAACCCTATGTTGTGACAACTCTTTAGAATCGCCACAAAGTGACGATTCTAAAGAGTGGTCACAACATAGGGTTTGATGGAGGCATAAAGAAAATACGATGGACAAGGTTGTGTCTGGAACCTTATTGTTTCGGAAACAGTGACATGCGTTGTTGTAAGGAGGGACTCGTTATTGAGAGGGCCGTTGTAGGGAGGGAGCACTGTATATTAGTTCATAGTATACAGAAACTGTCTGTTTTGAGTCTATATTATTTGTAAATATATGAAACAGCATGTATATGTATAACAAATAGTTGATTATACTTACATGCAACGTCTAACTATTGATCCGATGTGAACATTTCTGTGAAAATTTCTGAAATCGATTTGCTGTTAATTTTTGTGTGGCATCTTCAGCCTGACTTATTTTTATTTTTGTTTGAAATGGTCACCGTTGTTTCCAGAACAAATACAACTAGACCACTGACCGAACACGTTAGAAAGGGTTCCGTAATTATAATGATGTAATATTGCAGTGGTACTTTTAGCTGTATCAAATCAATTGGATTCTTACTGCAGCCATTTTATTTCCTATTGCAACCAGTATAAACGTCATGTGATGTCATGCATACAAACATTTTTGCAGCAAGTTTAGTAACGATCTGACTGACAGACATATAGATAAAATATGTAATTGTGTTAACCTTTAACCCTTCTCTTGCTGAATTTTAAAATACATTTCTTCTTCTTTACCCATGCCCTGTTATATAATTACATATGTGTACACTGTGTACAAGTATTACGCTGTGCAAGCACTGCTGTGGAGTGCACTGGTTGCACAATCAACTCGTAAATAGTGCAGACCCTGATGAGACAGCTCCTGCAGGAGCTGTCTCATCTGAGTCTTCACTATTTACAGGTAGGTATATTGACGTGAATAGCAAGCGAAGGGTTAACAGGCTACGAGATAACCCGTGGAAATGGCTTTAATCCAGATGAGTTGTCCAATTATGTCGCGTGTTATGCGGAAGTAATCAATTTAGATCTTCTAAAGTCTATCAAAATAAACGGAAATAAGTATGCTACAAAATCTAAGAGCTAAAAGATCATTTCCAATTGTTGTTAGTTTGCTCAATATATTGTAGATGGACCCTTACATTAATAGAAACGGTTTTCACGCCATTGCAAACAGAGTTTTGCTTATTAATTTATAATATATATATATATTACTCTTAACGTTTCCAACAGTACCATCAAATCCAGTGCAGACATGCAAGTATAAGAAATCATCTAATGAAAATGAATGGTGTCATATCGTATACAAATATTCCAATGGGAGATGTTAAACAACAGGTTGTACAGACCATAGTTCGATTTTGACCCGTGAGCTGTGGCCTTTAGGACGAGTCCATCGGTACAGGTAAAACGCGTCACAAACCATGTATTTGTTCGGAAATTACCTGTGGTAATACAGACATGTATTATCCTCCCAATTTGACCTGATACTCGTGCATATTCCGTTTATTATCGTCGGTAATCTTGGGATAAATTTCCGAAGGTATAAGAATGCGCTATAAGAATACAATCCACGTGGAACATGATTATTACCGGCTTTTGGTTTGCTATTTTTTGTCACAGAGTATTACGAACAGTCCCGATAAACACGCCGAAAATTAATTGAGTCTCAAGTCAAATTGGGAGGATAGCAATAAGCATATATATACTAATACTGCACGATTACTACGAGCTTCTTGTGATACTCATTGTCCACTTACCCATAACTTATAATGGTTGCAACTTCTATAAAAAGAAAAGTGCAGTCACGGCTCAGCGCTCAAAATCGAACTATACTGTTTCGCATCACCAAGGTGTGAAGGTTGTTGTAAATATCTGTAGGAATCAAGCAGTCCTCTTTGCTCTAATAAGCTGATAAAGTGTCTCAGGAAGGTATGTAACTCTGCCTATTTTAGATCCAGCCTCTTTTAATTACCAAGGAGCATTTACAAGTGAAAATGACAATTTTACAATTGTGTAGTTTTGAAACCATAGAGATAAATAGAGCATTTGCTCCAATGGAGCAAATGCCCCACTTATCACAATGGTTTCAAAAATTGTCTTTTACAGAGGCGTCAAAAACACTCAGTAGGAGGGACTTAGTTACGCCGCTGAAGATATGTCTGTAAGCTGGGCATGTCGTCTATTTCATCTATATCAGCTATTTTCTCTTTGTCTTCGAAATGCAATTTGAGTGTCTAGTGCAATATTTGCCTTAACACGGATTCCGATTGGTATTTGTAACAAAACAGCTTAGAAGGATTATAAACATGTCGATCCTAGCTTGTTAATCCTGTTCATGCTATTAGGGTACATACTTGCATTTTAAACAAAGTAGACCTATACGACACAGATTCTAGAAGACTAGCTTCACATGGATCTGCACTATTTGTCATTATAATTCAGTGGCTACAATCGAAACAACTTTAGAATGATTTAGCATGTTAATATTCATAGTAAATTGGTTCACATTTGAATATTCAGCAAGAGGCAAGAGAAAGGTTAAAATTTAAGTCGCCTATAAACTGTTCAGTTCCAATCTTAGAAAGCCTTAATTGACATGACGTCGGTATGTCTAAACCGTTCAGAACATCACTCCATTAACTTTCCATGGACGCTTAAAAGTCCTTACGAGAACCAATAGATTAAGAACAAAGAAAATTACAAATCTATTTTGGCAATTTCAAATATGCTTAAGTTATAAATTTATATTTAAATTTCAAATATTTGAATTGTTTATCATTTAAAATTCATTCATTTGGAAAACATTAATTTTAATTATTTGACAAAATTTAAATCAATTAAGTATGAAAATACGATGCTCTATTAGATCGTCTTCTATTCCTTAAAATTGTTCCGTTGTATAACTAGTGTCCGAAAGCTTTAACTGTTACGTCCGAAATATGTTACAGTAACACCCCTCTAAACCGGAATTCTAGTAGAGAAGAATTAAGATACATATAGGCAGGTGGCTGTCTAATGCAGGGCGAATGTCACGCAGAAAGCTCCTAAAATAACTTTCTGAATGACTTTCAACCTGTATTAAGCTGCCACTTGTATCCCAGACCGATATTGTTTACCAAAAATAACATGCGGTTTAGAGAGGTTTTACTGTACTGTTAGCACGTTTCTGGTGAACATTTGCAAATCGGGTATATTAAGATGAGTATCCTAGTAATTTGTCAGATTCAAAACTACATGGCATGCTGAATACTCCTTCATAGAGGCAAGACTTTGACCAGCAAGCTAGCAGATAAATGGTGTATATAATACATAGCAAGCTTGCATCATAATTGCGAATGTCTTTGTTCAAAACAGAAGTCTCTAAAACATTAACTATTAATGTTATTCTAAAAATAGCAGCGAGTTCTTAAAATACGTGTTATCCTTATACGTAGACGATCTCGTTTATAATTAATCAGTAACTACACGGGCACTGCACCGTTGCAAGTGTGTATGCACTTTTGTTAAATGAATGTATATTGTTTTAATCGATTTGATTCATCTATATTTCCTTTTCTAAATGCTTGTATTCTAGACCGACTTAGATCAAAGGAGGCATTCTTGAAACCTATACTGGCCTACAACAGCTACCTACATCCAACTATTCCGTGATATTTTATTACTTTTATATCAACTTAAGTAAAACCTCTCTAAAGCGACAACCTTAGATGTGATTAATTGTGGCCCATAAAGCTAGGTGGTAGGTTACATGTAACATGGTGAAACAGTTGTGACTCGACTGGTGCTTGAACCCAGGGCCTTTGGCTTACAATGTTTAAATGTGCTAGAGAATTCTGGATCTCATAATCATCTTCGAGCCCATGCCATGGATATACACAGAATGTCAGTACTAGTACATGTCCCGCATAAAAATATTAATTAATCAAATAAGTCATAATTTATACAAATGACTACTATAATAAATTTCAAAATCGTCGCAACGTAATTAAGATTCGGTAGATGCATATTTGACTAATAGCTCGGGTGTATATTTCCTCCGGAAATACATACAAACATCGCACCATATGTTAATGCCTTATGTGGACGCATTAACTAGACCTTAATTTATAATTTCTAAATATAATAAATACAATATGCAATGCAGACCAAACACGTTTTCATGTCTTTGTAAAAGAGTCAGACCCAGACCAGATGATCCCTCTAAGGTCTACTGCCTTTTTTGCTCATGGCATTATAACGATCGGACTCTACAATATCTTTCAATGCCAAAACATCCAGTGTCCTAATGCCATTATTAAAAAATCATATTTTATTGTTGATAATATACAAAATTGGTTTTATATACATTTAATCATATAATGACTAGAATGAAAGACGAAAGCTTATATAATTCCTCTCCCACTCAGCTTGAACATATCTTTTTGTAAACTTGTAAATCAGAAAAGGTAGGACATAATTTAACCCTTTCGCTGCCAAATGCTGTCGTCTGCTAACTTTGTCGTCTGCTACAAATTTTCATTTTCTTGATTTTCTTCATTTTTGTTTCAAAATCAAAGTAACAGTAACAAACAGTTTTGATCCTGATGAGACGCCGAGTTACTCGGCGTCTCATCTGGATCTAAACTGTTTGCATAGGTAATCACAGATCCGGCATTGGCAGCGAAAGGGTTAATGTAGATATTCATGATGTCATTATTTCTTACATGGATGTTTAAGAGGGAATGGCTATGTTTGTACATTCGTACCTTTGCTCTGATCAAGACACATTTGGGTGCGTTTTAGATTTTACCTGATGAAACAATAAAACATTACATGCAAATACAGCAAAACCTTTCTATAACGGCCACTAAATTACATCAAGTATTTTGTGTTAAAGGCAGATGGCTGCTTAAAGCAAGGCGAAAGTAAAACAGAACGCTCCTATAGGAGCGTTCTTTTGTTAATTTCACCTTGCTTTAAGCAGCCACCTGCCCTAAATACCAACTAATTAACAGAATTGTGTGGCTGTAATAGACAGTTTTTACTGTATGTGTATAGTGGAATAAATTGGTGTCCCAACAGGCATCAATCCGTTTGAAAGCCGGATTGCATGTCTGTACCAACTGATAAAAACACAACATCTCTGTTGAATATAATGACATCTTGAAAATGTATAACTGATGGTTTTATAATGGCAAATGTATACAGGGATTATTTTGGTATTGGTAGAAACCATAGAGATCGATCTCTTATAATTCAATAAGCAATCAGAGTCGTCTTATATGGTTATACACTGTTTGCAAAGTCTTGGCATTGCGTTTATATGAGGAAAAGGGTTAATATATCTGCAGACATGACAGAGGTTTAGTTTTGAGATGGTGGAATACTTATCAAGCTAAGAGTGATGATCTGGCCGTGGGATATGACTTGTCTCTTAGATATCGTTCTTGCTCTATATTACATCTGAATACGAGGTTATATTCGCTTTATAGATACACTTTATCTTATTTTTATTACCTTTATTTATATCCATGACTGGCATAAGAATGCTATATGAGTTATAATTGGATAAGTTTCGCTCAGTTGGTTTTATATATGTTCGTACAGTAACGACCGCCTCATACAACCGCACAAAAGAAGTTTAAAACAGGTGGTAGATTAATTCAGTACAAGTGTTATCAAAGCTCCTATATTCCTGCATTATATTTGCCCTGCATGAAACAACCACCTGCTTTTACAGACGCCTATGTCAGTGAACAATGTGATCGCATTAGTGTGAATTCCCTGTATCTTGTAGCCGTTATTAAAATGACATGCGTGTAATTAGATGTGATGCCACCAACATACGTTCCGCAACATCAGTGGATGCGCTTGAATATATTTATTGGTAAAACACTTGCTTCCAGCGATGTTTAACCTTTTAAACACCGAGTTTTATGAGTTGAATAACCCATCAGTGTACTATCCGCTCAGTACGAAATTCTTAACCCTTCGCTTGCTATTCACGCTTGCTATATACCTATCTGTAAATAGTGAAGACCCAGTTTAGACAGCTCCTGCAGGAGCTGTCTCATCAGGGTATGCACTATTTACAAGTTGATTGTGCAACCAGTACACTCCACAGCAGTGATTGCACAGCGAAATACTTGTACACAGTGAAGATATATGTAATTATACAACAGGGCATGGGTAAAGAAAGAGAAATGTATTTTTAAAATTCAGCAAGAGAAGGGTTAAATGTGCTGGATGATTTTGAATGATAAACATACTGGGGTCAGAGGGACCATATAGGAGTCACCCGGAGTCTATACCGTTTTGCAAATGCCAGTTTACCCTACACTTCAGGACCCGGGTATTTGCATTACCCGGGAGAGACGTGCCAGTGTCATGTAACGCCTTTGGACACGTATTTGTCGTCGTCTGCTTTAAGTGCCAGACTGTGTTGTCCTTCATTTGCTTCTCAGAACATAAGGAGAGTCTGAAACAGTGTAGACGTGGTAGTCTAATCTGGGTCCACAATATTTTGCAAAGATAATAACAGCTTCGTCCTTTGCAGCAACGCCATATGAGTAAAGACCGTGGTTACAAAAGAGTTTATGATTAATACTTAATGAATTTCCCATTTAGTTAATACCACACATACGCCAAAGCGCAATCGCAGATAGACAGATACGGAATTGCACAGTGTGATATAGATAAACGACAACGAATCCAAAATATGTGCGCTAAACTCGTTTTGAATAGGAAATGGTCAGACAGCTCCAAACAATCTCTTAAAGACTTACATTTGTTACCTATCAAAGCTAGGATCACTTTTAAGATATTGACATACATGTACAATTGCTCTCTCAACCACGCTCCCGTTTATCTGACAGAACTTCTCGTAAAGCCAGCACCAACACACTGTTTGAGATCGGCAGACAAAGCCCAAGAGATCTATGCTGTGCCTTTCAACAAGAGAAAGACCTTTAGTGATAGAAGTTTTGGGACAGCAGGTCCCAGACTTTGGAACGGGCTTCCTAGCGAGATTAAAAGACCAGAAAATGTTGAATATTTTAAAAGAAAGTTAAAAACACATTATTTCAGACACTTTAACTCACCTTTTAATATTTCGTAGAAACTGTCCGTGTGTTTTAGATGTATAAAGTACTTTATATAAAGTCTGGGTTTTAGTATATTATAACAGTTTTTTAACTATCGTTTTATGGATATTAGTTTTTTATGCTTTCTTAAATGTATATTGTATATCCTCTATCGATTCTTATTTGTCTTTGATTTTATTTATGTCAATGTACAACGCCATTGAATGCATTATTTGCAAAAATAGGCGTTTAACCAAGTGATTCAGTTTCAAGTTTCAAGTTTCAAAGACACATATATGTACTCCGCCGTCTTCGTTTTTACCTAACAGACTGACAAAGGCCATCGAAATTCCGTCAGTAGTGTTGTTACAGTCTAAGGAAATAAATCAATATTATCAAATTGGTAATTCGTATAATCATGAGTATTGCATGATTATAAAAGCAAAAAGGGACAGTTAAATATGTTCATTGTTTAGATTTTTAAATGCGTGTTTACGTTTTGAGGTTTACTGTGCTTGAATCGAAAACAGGTCTTGAAAGACACCTTAACCTTTTCTTTCCCACTGACGCATTTTGACGCCTCTATAAACGTCACGTTTTGAAACCATTGTGATAAATAGAGCATTTGCTGACCGGGAGCAAATGCTCTATTTATCACAATGGTTTCAAAACTGCACAATTCTATTATTTCCTTTTCTCTAGTAAATGCTCCTTTTCGGTAGATTTATTCAAAGAGTCTGGTCTAGATATAGCATAGTAGGGAATGTGCTAAATCATTCAATTAACAATAGTCGTGTAAG
The DNA here is from genome assembly GCA_963576725.1 of Azorinus chamasolen. Classification (NCBI taxonomy): domain Eukaryota; kingdom Metazoa; phylum Mollusca; class Bivalvia; order Cardiida; family Solecurtidae; genus Azorinus; species Azorinus chamasolen. The sequence continues at coordinate 104,628,281 of OY755236.1, forward strand.
TATTAAAACGCTCGGTGACAAACAGTGTCCATGCGGAAGACATACCATAACCGTTTCTTTATATGAACACACTCAACGATGAACTTGGATATGTGTAAACTCATACTGTTCAAGCAACTATGACTATTAAGGGATTATTTAAAAAAAAAGTGTTGCATGGCACAAATGCAGACCCTGGTCATCTGGGTTTACACTGTTTGCAAAGGATATTAGTGACTCATTTCCAGAGTAAGTATTAAAGTGGGACAACATATGGTTCAGCGTCTGACCAATCAGACCAAGGTCCAAACTATATTACGATTTCAATGGTTCTTATAAAATAACATCGACGAATCAGATGCTTTAAATTATTTTTTTTATCGCACACGCTTAATGCTCGTTTTGAAAAAAGTAACGTTCGAAATTCAAAGATTGTAAATAATTACCAAATGCATATTCAGGGTAGCCGACATGTTGAGAGTCAAAAGTCTGATGAGGATGCGCCTTATATGAGACATTTATACGAATTTGTATTTGTTTCTTTGTATTTTATATCGGAGTTTTGCGTCACGTTAGCAGTACATGTATTTCAGTCATATCGCGACATCAAGCTAATTACAGGTGGAAGAAGACCCCAGACGTATCTCTGCGTAAAGTACAAATAGCATTTTCCGCGTACGGAGCAATGCCCAGATAGAACTAGCGACCTACCGCAGGCCAGCTGAAATAAAAGTCATCTCGTTTCAATTTCCTTAAGGGTTACTGTATCATTATATGCATGAATGAGACATTACGGCATTTGTTTGACTTCCATGTGCATTTGCTCATAACATGTCTCATATATAGCCAATGAATAGTCAGGTCAAATAATACAAGTTATGGATCGCTGGACTTGAAATACAGTTAAACATGACTACAACGATCGCAAAACATGAATCTAATACAGGTGTTTTAACCGACTGTAGCTGAATGCAGGATGAAACTATTACAGAAAGTCCCGGTAGGAGCTTTCCATATTACCGGCGCCATGCATTAAGCAACCACCTACTCTTATAGATGCCCATAATTATTTAGCATATGGTCGCTATAGACAGGGTGTTCTCTACAGTTATGCAAATAAAAAAAATTGTCGGCAACTTAATTGTAAATCATTAAAGGCATTACAACAGAAAATCTCAAATAGTATCTGTCTGTAGCATAGTAATAGTTACATTTTCGATCCGATTGCAAATTCTTTAAGTAATTCAAAATAGCAAAATGCTAGAAAATCGAAGACTAATTGTTTCTGTTTCTAATTCAAGTTCTAATTAGAAACTCCATCTCTATAAAAGTAGGAAGCTGTTGGTGAGACAGTAAACCTAAAACACACACACACACGCACACACATACACATACACACACACACACCCATACACCCACATAACCCACCCCCTCTCTCTCTCATTCTTGCACGCTCGCCCGACTTTAACAGCAGCTTAAAAGTCTGAATTCCCCATCAGTCTTATATATATATATATATATCCAAATTGTACTCATTTTTTCTGAATAGATGCATTGCATTTGTCCTTGAACACATGCTATCTAATGTTTTACCATTTTATCCAATAGTTGTAACTGCATCGTTTGTTTCTAGGCCCGATCCACGTGATATACATTCGTATGTTTTGCTATAAATTGCACTATAGAATGACCGGTCTGCAAAATACCCAGACTGTTCCAAATATATTTGTTATTTGGACAAGCTGAATAGGGACGGTGGTTTTGATCGCATAGTCGCATACTGATTTTGTTATAACATTTGCTAATAGTGTGTTACTGATATCCAATGTTTTCATTTTTAATACTCTATAGCAGTCTTTATTATCTAAACTTGTTTGTAAAAATGTCTGGGTAAACTGCTTTTATATCTTCTCTTGGAGACACATTCAGAGTGAGTCTGATAGCACGCCGAGACAATAAATGCCCTAGTATTTTCCCCGTTGTTACAATGTCTGCTGAACTTTGGGTCTGCTGCAATTTTAGCTTCTTCCGATTCGATAAAGCGTTATAGAATCTATTGACTAACTGTCATGACACACGTGATTGAGAAACTAGTGACCTTGCACCAAACAGATTGGACCCTGCTGATACGCCATTATTTGGCGTTTATTTAGATCAAAGTTTAGATCAAAACGTTATGTTAATCACTATCAATACACAGTGTTTCGATGCATCATCTAGATTCCTTCAGAAATAAAATGATTTGCATTTGCCACATTTAAGTATATAGGCGCTCGTTTAGAATACGTGATTGTTAAGTAATGCATAGTCAAGTACTTTATCAATATTTATGTCTCAATTCTGATTGGTAGTGCATAAAATGAAGCTTAGAGTGTGTCTTCGTGGTAAAACGTCACATACAAATTACTAATCAATTGTAGAAATGGTAGAAACATAGACTGTAAAGTAATATCTGTAATATTCAAAAAGGGAACATAGTATACATTGTCGACTCTTACAGAATTTGTTTGATCTTGGTCTACTCTACTCTGTGACATGAAAATCTGTTCTATAAGGTAAAGGGTTAACACATAAATGAAAAGGAAAGCCTGACGTCAGTGTATATTTTTACAGAAGTACATAATTCCCTATATAAATTAACCCTTTCAGCATGAGACGGAAATGCACATGCAAACAATGAAGACTCATTGTAGACATGACATTCGCAAATAGTTAAGACCCAGATCAGAGGGCTGCTAGAGAGAAGCCCCCTGAACAAGGTCTACATTGTTTTATGATCAATGAGATGAAATATACAGTGGTAAACTGCATGTAAATCGAAAGCATTATGCAAGTGAAACAAACTGCATAATGTCGGAAGCGTTTGAGTAAATGGCAGGAAGCATAATACATGTATTAATAAAGGGTTTTCTACATTTAAAATATCATCAAAATAAAGAGGCTTTATTTAAGGTTTTGATGACATCTGCTTCATATTGCGGGTTTAGACTCAACATGAAGCTTTTCTCATAGCAGTATAAAAACAAATCTTTGATAAGTGATGCACACTTCGTACCAATACGAATACCAATAACCTGATGGTACATACCATTCATATATAGTACGAATACCGGTATGTTACTTTGAAGAGGGGTTAACTGAGTCCAACTGGTGTAATATTTCATTGGCTCGTCAGTAAAGACTGCCTTTGCAGTGTTTCTGAACAAAATACTTTGATTCAAACACTTGACTATGTTACTATTCAATAACTTCCAACTATTTGTTTCAGTGCAATCGACAGACTAATAGATGTTCTCGTTTATTCCAATTCAAGTACACAATATATTGATCAGTCTGCTTCAAAGCGATTTGATAAATAAAATAATGAAATAAATGTGAAATACAGTGGCATATTGTTCTATTCACTTGTCAGACCGCCATGAGCAATTCTATTATACGTTTTAACATATTGTATGTGGCGTCTTATCAGGAGTCCCGTAAAGACAGAAACAGCATTTGTAAATCAGAATAGGTAGGACATAATTTAACCGTTTCGCTGCGAAATTCTGTCGTCTGCTAACTTTGTCGTCTGCTACACAATTTCAGTTTTTTATTTTCTTCATTTTTGTTTCAAAAACATAGTAACAGTAACAAACAGTTTGGATCCTGATGAAACGCCGAGTTACTCGGCGTCTCATCTGGATGCAAACTGACTGCATAGGTAATCACAGATCCGGCATTGGCAGCGAAAGGGTTAAAACGAAGAAACCATTGTAAGCATATAAAATGACAGGTTTCGAATAACATGTCCTTTCGGATTCGTGTAAATATATCCTCATGTGCACATTGCTTTTCATAATAAAACAGAAGTTGATTGCCACAGAAACAATAGTACATCTGAAAGGAAATGTGTCACACTGACAACATTGCATTCCAGTTTGTGTTAACAGGTGCATTACAGTAACTTATATAGTACATATATTGAACGTCCCTTTAACCCTTTACTTCATAGGCTATTTTAGACCCAACTTCTTTGAATGAATCTACCGAAAAGGAGTATTTACTAGAGAAAAGAAAAAATATTATAATTGTTTAGTATAGAAACCAGTGTGATAAAAAAAGCATGGAGCAAATGTATTATTTATCACAATGGTTTCAAGAAGTGACTATTATAGGGGTGTAGGAAGGCGTATTTTTGGAGGAAAGGGTTAACAATTTATTTTCGTTTACGCCTTTGCAAACAGAGCAAACCCAGATCAAACAGATCTGTATGAGCTAATTTATCAAGGTCTGCACTCTTTGGTAAATAAATAATATAGTATAGATCTTATTGTAAGTTTCTGATATGACCAAAATATCTCGTATGCACATGCCGTTATGTAACTTAATCAAGTTAATATTCATGGCGCCATTATTCTCTTTACATGAATAATCATTAAGTAGATCATTGATATCTACTTAACAAGCGTATAAATACATAGAGTTGGCCCAGCGAAATATCTGCACATAAAGTGTATCTAGACATGATCATCTATACGAGCTAAATCTGCTTGGCATAATTGTTTCTACAAATCATGGAACAAAAACATACTTGAATCGTTAACGTTTTACCTAATAAACATGCCATTTAAATGCGTTTGCAAATAAAGTAGACCTAAATCAAACGGCCCCCATAAGAGCAGTCTGATACAGGGTGTGCTCTGTTTGCGTATAGCCCAAAGACATTTCCTGTCAACAAGAAGCTTTATCACGAATTGAGATCTGTCTCAACGAAATAGTCTCTTGGATGCACCAGAACATGCTGAAGCTCAATACTGACAAAACTGAGGTCATCCTGTTTCATGCAAAAAACACAGTAGTACCTGAAGACATTCATGTGCAAGTAGGCCCCTCTAAGATCAAACCGTCTTTGTGTATAAAGAATATCGGTACATGGCTCGATTCACAAATGGATATGGCATCACACATCAATTCGGTGTGTATGTCTAGTTATGCACAGCTCCGACGAATAGGTCATATAAGAAAGTACCTCTCACCTGATGCTACCAAGACTTTGGTGAACTCTCTGGTTACATCAAAAATAGACTACTGCAACTCATTGCTGCATGGAATTTCAAAAAGCACACTGCAGAAACTCCAAAGAGTTCAAAACACAGCAGCCCGCATCATAACCAGGACTCCTCGATATGATCATATCACGCCTGTTTTGAAAGAACTTCATTGGCTTCCGGTTCAACATCGCATTGAATTCAAAATTCTGACACTTACGTATAAAGCCATGCACAATGAATCCGCCAAGTACATTGTCGACATGCTTGACGTGTATCGGCCCCGCAGAGAATTAAGGTCAGCAAGTAGCTCCTTGTCGTTGGTTGTACCAAAAAGTCGTAAGGTAAAATACGGTGAGAGAAGTTTCATGAATGCAGCTCCAAATCTCTGGAATGCTCTGCCATCAGGCATTAGAGATGCAAGCTCACTGGCATGTTTCAAAAGATCTCTGAAAACACATTTCTTCAACATATACTACTAGGACAGTTTAGGGAAAGTAGCTTATAATCATCAATTCTCATACCTTACGATTCCTTTGCCATTGCAGCCCTTGGGATATGCTGTAGGAATCAATCTCTCACTGACCGAATAGATAATCATGTGGTTCCTACCGGTTAGTGATTTCGTATTTATTGTATATCATATTTATTGTATATATATTGCTTATAATTCACCGACTGGTATAAATAATCATGTGGTTCCTACCAGTTGGTGACTTTATACTTATTGTATATTTATTGCATATCTTTCATTGACTGGGTGGATAATCATGCGGTTCCTACCGGTTAGTGGTTATACATTTATTGTATATCTATTCCATATCTTTCATTGACCGGGTGGATAATCATGTGGTTCCTACCGGTTAGTGATTTTATATTTATTGTATATATATTGCATACATTTCATTGACTGGATGGACGACCATGCCGTTCCTTCCGGTTTATGATTTCATATCTATTGTATATTTTTTGTATATCCTTCACTAACCGTCCGGCTAGTGATTTTTATATTTATTGCACATCTATTGTAAATCTTTCATTGTCTGGATAGATAATCATGCGGTTCGTTCCGATTATTGATTTCATCCATGTACAGCGCTTTTGAACGCACATATCCCGTGTGAAAAGAGCGCTATATAAATGTGGTATAATAATAATAATAATAATAATTATACTGATCTGATCCTACAGTTTTACCACGGCCAAAGTTTTATTTCCAGTGTTCATGAGCTGTTGTAAAAATAATTTATCTGATATTCATTATTGTCTTACAAACATATTCATGAAGTAGGGGGTTAATGTGTACCTAACACGTATTTGAATGAATTTGTTAACTAAGGGCACATTTGCAAAACCGATTATCTATCCGAATACAAGTTGTTAGGAACTATCATCGTTGTATCCAGAAAACATTCCAATAAACGTATGCTTTAACCTTAAACTGTTTCGCTGCCATTACCTAGCAATGATACGTTCGTTCGTCTTGCCTAAGTCTTTGAGGGCCAGACAGCTTGGATCCTGATGAGACACCGACTTAATCGTATCTCATCTGTGTTTCGTTCCCAAACTCAAACGACCTTAGTCTGTGAATGAAACTTTGCTCAGTATCTTATAATTAACGACGGTCGTTCGATAGACCAATGTTTAGGTTTACTCTCGTCCTTGCTCTAATGCGCTGATAGCTTAAGTAACCCATTCTATGTGACCTTTTAATTGAAGGTATGTTTTGATTGTTGATTATCTCCTGCTATACAAAATCAGTACCAAACAGTTTTAATCCAGATGTTATACTGCATCTGTGTACATGGGGAGTTACAAAGTTGACAAGGCTGATGCTAACTGCCAAGTCCCAATATCAAAATAACTACAGCGGCGTCGGTATGATTAAGCATTACAGAATATCACTCGTTGACATATTCAATGAACGGTTGAATTGAAATGTATTTCCTAATAGGAAAAATAATAAATAATTCAAGTACGATCAAAATTAAAACCAATTTCGGAAATTGCAGATAGTTTTGAGTTATCGATTTATCTTCAGATTTCAGGTATTTCACTGTTTTATCATTTAAACTTTCTAACGGAAAGAAACATGAATTTCATTTCTTGAAATGAGTACGGTAGGTGCAGATCTTAACCAGAATCTAGCAAAGCATGACTTGTTATATTTTCTGGTCCTTCGGGATCATTAGTTTTGATGGTATACGTTTTGAAAGTTGAATACTGCTTAAGCCGATTCTAGCTGCGTGGGAAGTGTTGCACTTTCAACTACTACTCATGAACAGATACAATAAAACCGAGTCTGCAATTTTCTCTTTAGCATTCGACTAATAGTTCCTCAAAAGATTAAACGATTCGGAACTAAGTAAAAGAAGGAGAGTCACACACACAAAAGGACAGTGCACCAAATACCATCAAACAAGAAACGGCACAACCACAAGACAAAGCCTAACGGAACGTATATCAATACATACAATATTTAAAGCAATTTTAACTCTTCACCTTATGAATATTAATATAAGAATTATTGACTGCATCAAATACTATTGTCCTGTTTATTTAACCTGTCCAAATTTAAATAATTATACGATTGCTGAACACGCCATATACAGCTTCGGTTGATATTGATTGTTTTCGCTAATAAAAGCTTTCCTATTTGGTTTGTTCGAGTACATGTATATTTATTGTGAATCTCGTGTAAAAACGTTTGAAACACAGGTGTACCGAAGCTAAATATATCCTTTCAGTGACGTAGGAATATTCTGAATTTGACAGGTGAAAAAAACTCAAACAATATAACTATCTATAAATTGAAGACTCAGAATAACATTAAAAGGGACATGTGTACAATGCCAGAAATTGTAGAACTCATCTCAATGTAATTAGAAAGATGAGCAGCATGTCATACATAATATTTGAAAAACCATGAAGGAAACACCATATACAAAACAGAAAACACACAGTCGCCATGAGAAAAAGAACGGTTAATGTATAAACCTAACAAAAGACATAACAAACAGACATTAGGGCGAAGATGGACGTACAGGATTGGAACGGTCAAGTGTCACGGGAGCGGGGGAGTTAAGGGTGCCTCACATCCCACTTATTCCATCCCTACCATAAAGGACAAACTGTGAAAATAAACGTACCCCTGTCCTAATAATCTACAACAACCTCGATTGAAAATACAGTTGTTAAAATGCATGTAAAACGAACACATTTTTAAGTGAAACAAACTGTATGCACCTATCGCTAGTGTACTCAATGGTTCAGCTGCAAAAGAGTAACTGTAGAAAAGTAACACGGCTACAAAGACCTGACGCCCTCCTTCCTTTTCCGGATTTGAGAGGGCGTATTCTTTGAGTACTTAGGCTTTTATGTCGGCGTTCATGAACTGAGGGCAGCGGGAGTGCCTACTGTATACGGGTTGACAACCAGGCATGCAATTATGTTGTAGTACTATATGATTATAATCCTATTAAATGGACATATTTGACGAACAAAGTAAGAAAATTATTATGTCCAATAATACATTATTTGTAAATCACATCACCACAAAATTCCGAATATGAAATACCGTGTAGTAGGAGCGCCAAAAGTCTATCGGGATTTACTCGTAGGAGACGTCAAAGGTTACTCCGATGTTTCTAAACTGACTGATGGTTTGATTTTAAAATAATGGAAGGAAATTATTTTGTAAGAACGTTTTGCAGATGAAAACTTGCATAATAAGTTAAACGTTATAATAGAAAAAAAGATAGGTGAGCTTTGATTTTGAGTGTATTACTTACATTTTTGTTAAACTAGAAAAGACACAGCGATACCTCCGTGGTAGTGCTTGACAATGAAAACACTGTTGCAACCAAATGCACGTACAAGCGTGACACACGGACAGACGAACGGAAAACATAATGTCCCCTGACTATCGTCAACGGGGTCATAAAAATCAGTTGGTGGAAATATCCTACCTTTATTAATATTGAAATTTACAAAATATGTGTGTATATTATTATACTCTTGGACTTGCACGATCACCGACCTACGTTATAAACATATACATTGACTTGCTGGTTTGCAAGTAAACCATCAGATACATTTCTTATATGCTGCATATGTATATGGCATTCCATTACGAACCTACAATACCATTCAGAAGATACCAATGGAACATATAAATTATTTCCAGTCAGAATAATAATTTCTTCTGACAACAATCATGTTTTCATTGATATCTTCTGACATGGTATCATACTATTCTAAAAGTACGTAATATATATCGAACGAGTCACTAATATCCTCTGTGCACGGAACAACTTGCATTATAGAGATTGTTGTTAGTTTTATAAAGGCCGCGGAACATTATAATGAGAAAACACAATTGATGCAATGAAATAATCAGTACAATTATTCAGCCAAATACCTTTTTGTGTTGAATTGTTCTCATTGACGTTGGCCTGATTAGACATATCTTACGAAACTGTCGGTCTGTGAACAGACCAGTGAGTGATGACGTCATTACACCGATCATTCACACATAGGTGGTGGTGATATGTTTTACGGTACTATAAGGTTTATGTCACTCAACTTTAGGAAACCATTTCCAAGACAAAAGCTTCAAATGCGCTACTTGAATTATTCAAAGGAAGGCACTGGAGTTTCAAATACCCAGACACATTTATTTTCTAAAGCAAAATATTATGAATGTTTATAATATTTTTTCGTCCAAGTTCAAGGATCGTCTAGATTAATTATCGATCCGTATTTGAATTTGAGTAATCGTATTATTTCATACATGGATTATTAATTCTTCTTACCTCGTGTATCGATCTTTCAGGGAAAACGACTGACTTTACAATTTTACTTTTACAAATGCAGTACTTTCAAGATAAAAAAGTGAGTGATTTGTTTTCAGAACATGGTTTCAAACCCTTAAGCTAGCTGAGCATTTTGTGTTGGTAGAAATTATCATCGATTTCAGTTGTCACAGTTGGTTTATATTGAATTTCATTTCTGCAGCATGATCACAGTGTCAAAGAGTTTGGATCCTGATAGCTTTATACATGTCAAATTGATACAAAAAGCGCTATTATAAACGTTCTGTGTCACAGCCTATTCAGAAACCAACTGATTTTATGGTCTCCTATTGTAACACCTTGCATGGTAGCTTTAGCGAGACTATATTGTATAAACGAGAGTCGATCATTTCGACCAATACTGCCTTTGGTAGATATGCATATTTACGCTTTTTGCAAACATTACCAGAGATGGATCGTAAAGACGAACCTGTTAAACGGTAAACGAGACAGACACATGACTGGTAACCAAGCTGGCGGATTTCAAAGGCAACAGGACCACCCGAGGATTCCAGTTTAAATGGTTTGTTCATTTATGTTCTAAACTGGACTGCTCAAGCCGGTGCTAGGGAGTGTGAGTAGTGTTACTTTTAATTACTACTCATGAACAGATTCAATAAAACCGAGTCTGCAATTTTCTTTTTTTGCATTTCTTCTTTTGATTTCGAAGGATCACCCATTTTCAGAATATTAGACACTGCGTGCAAGATGATCTACAGTATCGTATCTGCCTCTGGTGTGAATGTCTTTGTCGAACTATCTGAAATGAATTGGCTTCGGCGCCTGCACCAGGCCGTTGGAACCGACTTATCGGGGTCTATCATGTTTGGTTATGGAATAATATATATCTGTTTCTTTCTGTTATGATCATTTGTTTTATAACTGCACACACACATGTATATATAACATTTAAATAGTGTGTATGTGACGTTATAACATAAAATCGATTATACTTATATGGTATTGGTAGAAACTGTAGAATGAGGTCTACTATAATTTCATAAGTCAACGGAGCAGAACACGGAATAAATGAGGCATCTTATCATGGTCTACGCAGTTTACATAGACATGAGAAATCGTCTATATAAAGGATAGGGTTGGTATAGCTCTTTATGTCTACTATAATAAATCATTCATTCACAATGGTCTCTCTTCCAGTACCAAAACTTTCTATCATGACCAAAGCGGAGTTGAATTAACGAGAACAAGTCGACATACATTGTTTTCAAAAGCAACTTTTCAGCATACACAGCACAGTTTCGCTTAACCGAACATATAAGTTATTAACATTGGAGTCCAAATCAGGTGGTTTGGTTTTGTCAAAGCATGTGGTTCCTTAATACAGAGCTATGCCATAGTATATTATATAGAGGATAATCAATTTGTTTGGATTGATATCAAAAATATGTCACGAGAATGTGTTGTTATCCAGTTAAAAAACGAGTCCGCAGGACGAATTTTTTAACCGGATAACAACACATTCGAGCGACATATTTTTGATATCAATCCAAACAAATTGATTATTCTATTTATTATATACCTATTAATGACTTTTTAGAGAGACAGAATGCATTGAGGCGAATTAATAGAAAAAGACTGACAGACAACGTCTCACATTAGATAGAATGGGATATAAAGTAAGCACCGCCCCTTTGTGACATATCGCGTAGTAATACATCCTTGTCGCTTATTTAAAAATTGAGCGGACGCCATTTTGTTGTGTTAGTGAATCGTGTTGAAAATCTATGAGGAATTTACTGGATTACTGTGTTTTGAAAACTTGAAGTGTTGTATTTTTGTGTTTACACGATAAGTCGTGGCTTGTGAATTTCAACTGTTATTCTTGGATGTTATGACATTGTGTGGATATGGAGATTAGTGTGAAAATATTATCCACATGCGTTTGGAATTTGGAAATAGCCTACAGTACGCCGACAGTACGGTCCCCTATAGTAGAGGCTATTAGTAGATCCGAAAAGCACTGAAGTGATGAAAAGGAAACAAGAGTGACAAAACCACGGAAATGTGCATTTGAATTTACTTTGAGCTAACAGGTACAAATCTCGTTAAAAAAAGGAAATTTGAAAACATCCCCCGATTTTGGAGGCCAGTGAGATATGGGCGGGTCTACTCGCTGTCGGAGTCCGAGGACAAAGGTAAGATTATTTTGTATTTTTTCTGATCTTGGCCTCCGAAGTCCGGGGATGTTCTGTAATTACCGTAGAAATATAATGCCCCCACCCCCATTAATTGTTGTATTTCCCTGGAAAACTGATTCTATGATACTTCCGTTTTTCTTTTGTATGTCTGGCTGGCACTAAACTGTAGACCGCCTTGAGGAGATGATTGTGTGGCTCTGTTCAACTTCTTCAGAGAGTTAAGAAAATCAGCCATTTTCAGTGATGTTTGTTTAGCAGACGACACAACTTTGATAAAATTGGAAGTCGTCCAATAGTTCTTAGAAAAATGAGGGAAAGATGACTGGACAAAATGACTGGAATGGGCAAAAACACCTGCATGGGAGAATGTACATGTTTGGTCTGTGGTGCTTGTTATAACAAATTATTGCATCTTTGACTGGAAAATGTGGGTTGCAATGCTGAATTTCAATTCTACTTGAAATGGAAAGGATAAAACTACTTCCAAGACGGAAAGGATATTCACTATGGATAATGGATACCAGCCATAGAAAAGAGGATTTTGAAGGCAGAATGTAATATATTTTTTGGTCTTAGATGCTTGTTGTATAATTTCTTGCATCTTTGACTGGGAAAATGTGATTGTCTGCATTGCTGCAATATTCTTATTGAAAAGACCAAGCAAAGCCAATTAAGGTTTCATGAAAGGAAACAGCCAGGATATCACTCAAATTAGATTGGAGCTTAATGAGGAGGGAACATCCCACTAGGATTCTGGTAAGCATTCAGTTTATTTTTCTTGTAGTACATACTATTCTGTGCATGTTATTTTTCTGGTCAAAGCAGCTCCTTTTCAGAAATATGTAGAAAAAGTAGTTCCGGCAAAAGCGATATCATCACTGCAAAAGTGATATCGTCACTAGTGACGATATTAACTGTGATGCTTATGAAATTTATCTGACTGAGAATTCTCTATAAATCATTGATAGGTATACATGTATAATAAAATAAAATATTGTTTTATTTATTATGAAATATTATATTTGACTATTATTATGTATTAGAATATGTGTATGAATGGTGATGCACTGATGTACAAATCAATAAATATATGTTATGTTCTTAATACAGAGCAGGGGTAATGTATAACTTTTGTCCTGCCTTTTAAAATCCATTAAATCTTTTGCTGCCAGTTTCGCATCTGTGATTAACTATGCAAACAGTTTGGATCCAGATTAGACGCCGAGTAATTGGGCGTCTCATCAGGGTCCAAACTGTTTGTTGCTGTTGCAGTGTCTTTAAAACAAAGATGAAGTAAATTAAATAAAAGAAATTTGTAGCAGACGACAAATGAAAAGCTAGTAAAGTCAAGCAGGACAATACACACACAAGAGGCAACCATCACCAAAACATCGAGAGAAAGCAAGTAAAACACAACCACACCCACGCATACAGACAAACACGCACGAGATGAAAATTTTAAACATGAACAAACACACAAGTAAAAAGACAAAAAGTCACCAGACAAACAGAAAAGTAAATGCGACAAAGAGAGTACCGCATTGAAACGGTCGGTGGCAAAACCAGCACTGGGGGTTTAAACCGGTTTACAGATGTCCTAATCTTACACTTATCTCAAAGTCACACTAGCTAAAAATAGATAAAGCTATCCCCGCCGGACTTCCCCGAAACGTTTGCAGTTGATTTTGTTAATGTTCGAAATACCAGTATGTTGCACATTTTGATCATTTCGTAGAATAGCTTTAACAAGATTTTCAATAAGACAAATGCAAATCAGCATAATTGAGGAAGTAAGTTATATATATATATATATGATGGGTACTTGATGAGAGATGAACGGATTGTTTGCGATACAGATACATCTAAGGAATTATAAAATAAATGTGATATTTCGATGGCAGTTATCTAAGAAGTATTATATCGCAATAGTTCTCTGTGTTTCGTTTTGCACAATTAAAGTCTCTTTCTATGGGTTCTTTTTCATTAAAGAATTGCACTATTAATTTGAACAAATAACTTCAAAGACACCATGTGCAAAATAATTTCCGGGATTATGTCAAACTAGAGATTACAGACTCTGTTCCAGATTAATCAATACACACGATTTCCTTGTACACTGTTATTAACTGCAAATAGCACTACAGAACGTCTTAATAGCTGGCTTGCGATAGGTCTGTGGATCTACCCGGATGTTCTTCCGTGCACGCAATAATGCAAGTTGTTCCGTGCACAGACAAACTCACCGAGTTGTTCTGCAACTGTAACTAGCTGGACATCGTGATTTGACTGAAATACATTAAACTCTGCCATCGCCATATGCGAAACCCAGATAAATCTATGCAAACAGTTTCGATCAAGATGAGGCTTCTCGGTGCCTCATCAAGATCCAAGCTGTTTGACACTGTTATCAGGTTACAAATGAATTGAAGATAGCTCCAATTGGAAACCTGAAGCTGGCAGACGAAATTAAGAGAGGTTTTACAATCCTGTATGTAGCATTTGAACAAGCTAAAGAACGGGTTTTAACCTAAAGCGTTGTTGTCAGCAATTCGAATGAAATACTGGTAAATGCAATGCTAACATATCCGTTATTCACCCGTACATATTCCGTCATTATGTATTAATATATTATAAGAGAGACACTGTTTTACGGACATTAAAGTCAGCGCTACGCATATTATACATGCATTAATTACCCTACCTGATGGTGACACCTTCGGACGCCTTTGCAAATGGAGTACACTCAGATTAGACAGTTCCTGTAGGAGCCATCTGTTCGGTGTCTGTATGTTTATATATGTAATTACAGTTGAACTTCGATATCTCGAACTCGGATAACTCGAACTAAAAGTTCGGTCCTTCCAAAATCTTACAATACAGAATTGCTCCAAAATGTATCACTTCGATTATCTAGAAACACATTTCACAGCTTAATGCAATTCTACAGTAATGCTGAAAGCTCCTGTAGGAGCTTTCAGCATTACTGTAGACTTGCATTAACCTATAAACTTGAGAAATTGACCAGATTACAACTTGGATAACTCAAAACTTCTTTTATCTCGAACTAATTTATATAGTCCCTTGCAGTTCGAGATATCGAAGTTCAACTGTATAAATACCTGATGCTACAGTTGGTACTGTGATATCCTACGTGCATGAGCCATATTAAAGGTATCCAATTGACATTCATATTGTCATTAGTTCCTACATGAACTATTAATGAAGAGAAATGGGTCATTTTTATGTGTAATTAAATGTATGTAAGTTTGCATAGTTCGGTAGTTGTATCAAACAGATACAGAAATATGATGAATTCAGTTGTCATAACATAGTCTGGGGATGGGAGATGCTTCGAAATCAAAAGTAGCAATGTGAAAAGAGCAAATTGCAGACTCGGTTTTATCGAGTCTATTCATGAGTAGTAATTAAAAGTGCAACAATAGTCACACCCCTTGCACCGGCCTAAGCAGTATTCAATTTTCAAAAATAATAACATCAAAACCAACGATCCCGAAGGACCATAAAATATAACAGCACTGAGAATAAAGTGCGGGGCGACTTTTTACGGCCGTCACATCAGCACTTAACACCTGTTGTTATTAAGTTACCAAACATATACGTAATGAAACCATAACGGTTTCAATAATGATACAAAACAATAATTATAGCTCGTCTATTTACAATCTTTTAAATATTTAGTGTAACCAACTGGTCATTTAAACTGTTCATTCAAAAAGACCAAACATATACGTAAATGAAACCGCAACGGTTTCAATAATGATACAAAACAATCTACAGTATAAACTCGACACTACAAAATTGTATAAATGAAGAATTTATGTCCTTGCAGACAGATGACTGCTTGATACAGGGTGAAAGTAATGCAGAAAACTCCTCTAGTAACTTTCTGCATGACTAAAGCATCTTAGCGTTCGAATAATAGAGTTCCCAATGTACGTTGTTTTATTGTATTCGTCACCGGCATACCTAGACCACTGAGAGTTACACAGTAGAAGAATTACAACATACCTATGCTCTTCAAAAGGATAGAATTGCACAAACAAAACAAAGTTTGGACATCAAGTATTTATTCGGTCGCAATCCCTTACAGTAAGTGCTTATTTGTCAGAAACATATCATCTGTCAGCCTTAAAGCGCTTGCTGAAAAGTTATTGAACAGGGTTCGTTGAGCATCCTTGCTTGGCCGTCAGTCTGCTATACAAATGATTGCTGCCTTTACTCCTATCTACTCTAATTATCACGTACTTCGGATTCGTTCAATCGTTTTAGAACCTATTTATTCAAGACGTTTTGATCCTGGTGAAACGCCGAGTTACTCGGTGTCTCATCTGGATCCAAGCTGTGCAAATTCCAGCAAAATCGCAATTACCAGTCGACTGGTTAATACAAATAAGAGGTATGTACAACGGAATGCCACGAGAGAGTACAACATGTCTCTAAAGATAAAGGTCGCTTTATCTATTTGACATGGCTGTACTTAAACAATTAATGTACATTTTAGCAGTCTCTGGCATATTCCGTAATTCAATTTAACTTTCCAAACACAGTTGATTAAGTCAAATTACCTTTCGGTTGCTAGACCTGTATTTAGGTTTTAGCAACAATGGAATTATTTATCGTTCCGATCAGCATGTCTGAGTGAAACGGACATGCATACAATCATTTACTATCTGACCAAAATCAACGCTTTTTCACTGATTTAATTCCAAATCTATTTCAAATAATAGATACCACATTTAATTTAGATTCGATGCAGATTCCGAATAACTAGACGGGTTAGTGCGTGTTGAAAAAGGTAACTTAATATGTAAATGTTGAAGCACTGTGCAAGTGACCTTTAAATATCCTGTCAGACCAATAGCGTGCGCATAGCTTGCTCAAGGTCAATGGAATTTTTAATAATGCACGAATGGTTAACCGTTCTTCAGGAGAAATAACGTAATAGAAATGCTATTTTGAATAGCAATTATCTCTCATTGGTGTATGTCTTATGAACGGAATATAACATTTTCCGTTATCATTTGCCAAATCTTAATTGAAAATGTGTGGCTACTTCGATGCCTAGCTTAAGCTTATTCTCATCTTGTCTCATTCATGACGTACGGTAAAATTATGATAAGTTTTATCTCACGCTGCAACTTTTATGTCTGCTACATCTCTGGCTTGCTGAAGTTTTCACTGACTTCAGATTCGATCAACCCTTTGGAAAACTATCGACATGGGTCCTGGCGAGACGCCGGGTAATTAGGTGTTTAGGTGTTTCATTTTACAAACAGCAAGGATCCGGATGCCATGCCGAATAAGTAATCGTAAGCTGTCTGGCACTCGGTCAGTATTTTTCAAAGCATCATCGAACCAGAAGCAAATAAACATTTCTCCGGATGACGGAGTAAGGCATTATATTTTCAGGATGGTCGAGGTCAATGATTGAATTAGTCCCACGGTCTATATTGATTCAGTAGTAGACCATTTTTCCTTATGGAACCGATTTGTCAGTCGGTTATTATTGTAAAATTCCTTTTCAAAACAAAATAGTCATAGTTAGCTTTGTGATGCAATATTAGGTAAAGTAAGTCATAGTTAACTATGACAGAATTGATATCCACTAAGAATATAAAACAATACCCCTAGATGCGTTGTGTCATTGTGTCTGTCAGAATGCTGGGTGATGTCCAAATGGAAAGAAAGACCCTACCTCATATCATTTTAATGGTTCGGGCGTTCTATGAGGCAACCATGTATTGCGCCAAACACAGCACAATGTTTGAACTTATAAAATGAATGCGTATGGGCTGTGTCAGTCTATGTTAAACAGTATATATAATATTTTGAAGCTACCTTGCCTGAGACGAACAGTATGAAAAATGAGACACAAACTCTATGCTAAAGAACTATGTTAAGATTATGAACTATATCTCAGCGTTAGGGCCAACAATAACACAATATACTATAACTTTGAACAACTACTACAGCCCCAAGCTAGTGAGATGGCTGCTCATTGTTTAAAACTTCAAAAACCGTGCTTGGAACACAATCCTAACGTTATCCCATGAAACTGTATACATGTGAATTATAAACTTAGAATGTGTGATTCAAGACCCTTGACATCAAACGCTATTGAAATCTACGGTTTGAATAATTAACCCGATTAACCCTTTCCCTGTTCTGTATTTAGGTAAAATATCAATACCCACTGAATATTCATTAACAAAATAGTTATAAAGAAATATAGAATATGGAACATTGTAGACATTTTAGACAGCAAAGAAACAGACTTATCAAATTATATTAGCAAACAGAGTAGACCCTGATCAAACGGCTCCTCTAGGAGCCGTCTGATATGAGTCTACTCTGTTTGCAAATGCGTGAAAACACGTTTATATGAGGGACAGGGTTAACCAACCGTCGCACACATTTGAATATATACAAAATAATGATAAACATTATATTAGTATAAAAAATAACGAAGTCTAAAAATGAAATTTACTTTGTTATATAACACATTAATCAAAACAAAAGAAATAATCCTGTATGTAGAAAAATACAGATAACTCATATAGCTTACCTAGCAATATTTACGAGTACAACAGCTTTTCTTGACAGTGTCAATGTTGGTAACAGTACAGTAAGAAACTGAATTAATGATATCCTGACTTTTTATTACCTATTATTTTTTTATACACAGCATGTTTTGGTATTGATAGAAAATGCAGGGTAAGGCATACTGTAATTTTATAAGCAAACAAGACAGACCCTGATCAGACGGCTCCTATAGCAATCACCAGGGTACCGTCTTTGACTACGCTGTCTGCAATGGCGTACAAATCGTATCTATGGAGTAAAGCGTTAACGATCCAAATTGTGCGATTTATTTGATGAAAATACGACACTTCATAATAATATGTGTACATCTAATTTGAAAATATTATAACACGAAGATTACTTAATGCTGAAGCGTGCGTTTGTATATGTTTTGATGAGTATCAGCTCTGATCTAGTCAAATACCTAAATGGATAAAATCATACAATTATTTTACAGTTAAAACCAATATCATCCGTACTGATTTCCTAACTCTCCTGCTGCCAAGGTCGCATCTGCGATCACCCAGGCAATCATTTAACTTCCAGATGAGCCGCCCTTCGGGATCCCCATTCTTTGATAACTAGTTTTGTGGTAATGTTTTGAACGAACTAGAAAGAACAGTAAATAAAAGAAATATGTAACAGGCGAAAAATCACGCAGACGACAATATTTTCCTGCGAAAGAGTTCACACGCCATTGGCAGATTAATATATATTCAGATTTATTTCAAATCAGATGCACGTCATATTGATAAGACTGTTTAAATAAGACAGGAAGATGGTACTTTGTTCACGACAGGCAGTTGTTTACCAAGTCTTCGACAGTCTATCATTACCGTACATTAGTAATACTCGTTGCAATCAGTTTTCTGCACATGGTGCACCTGGTCTGGATTCAAACTGTTTCACTACCTCATATATTTATGTAAAGGACATTTATAAATTTTACATTCACGAAAAAGCAAGAGATTATGGCAGCAAACTATAATCAGTGTTTAACCCTATACCTGCTACGTAAATCGTATCTGCTTCAACCCCTTCTGTTACAAGTTTTGCCTACTTATTATTCGTTCAAGCTTTTAAGACACTATTGGCCGAGTGTCAAACAACTTGAATCCTGATGATATGCAGATTTACTTGGCGTCTCATCTGGTTCCAAAGTTTTTTCCAAATGTGATCCAGATCACAGTTAGCGGGATAAAGGTTACCCTGCTAACAAATGTACATACTTTGCAAATAGCTCGGATTTAATTGAAACACCAAGCTTATCGGTGCTTCATTTGACTTATTTGGAACTGTTATCAGGATCTTAACTCATTCTCTCCTAGGCTATTTTTAGACCATATCTTTTTTAATTAATCTACCGAAAAGGAGCATAAACTAGAGAAAAGGAAACTTTTAGAATTTTAGAATTTGTGGTTTGAAACCATTGTGATAAATAGAGCATTTGCTCCTATAGGAGCAAATGCTCTTTTTATCACAATGGTTTCACAATGTGAATTTTATAGAGGCGCAAAAATGCGTCACTAGGGGGTAATGGGTTAAATTAAAAAGAGCAAACTGAGTGTACGCCAATCTCTAGCCCCCTACATGCAAATTGGCGTTTATCTTTCCACGCAGGTGAACCATGTGTATCAAGCAGCATAAACGATAAAAGCGATTTCGAAAAGGTATTGAAGACAGTCTGTGTCCAACTTTGACTGTTGTCCAGCATGCTAACGGCTAAACTATACGATTGCAGACTACAGTTTCTCATCAAGCAAAACTAATGAGCTTTTATAGAGAACTACAGGAATCCAACAATCGTCTTTGCTCTAATATCCTGATAACATGTCTCAAGATGCTCCTGTTATGTAACCATTGAGATGCCTTTCAAATCTTTGAATTGCTGATCAAACAATTTAAACAATTCCTTGGTATTGACGCATCTGTAATAGAAACTTCTTTAAACCATTGTGATAAACAGAGCATTTGCTCCTATACCTTTTAGAGAGGAATGGCCAGTCAGTATGTTTAACAATCGAGTAACTCAGTATGAAAGGCTAAAACTTGATAAAACAGTACGGACACTATTAAGGTTACTCCATTAGGAGCGGTCTGATCTGGGTCTACACTGTTTGCAAGACACGCTATTATTTATATTTTCCATTACTATTTAATCAGCAAATTGTGGAGTGATATTGCTTGTTTCAGTGTCTTTTAATCTTACCAAAACTGTATGTATTGAACGCCTCCGTCAGTTATTGCAACATAAATAATTCATTGCACTCACTACAGAAAGAGTACTCCCTAATTTCAAACCTTTGAACGTTTAAGAAAGCTAACATGAAAACAGTATAGTTCACTTTGATTTCAAAGAACACGTTGCGTATATTACATTGCTAAAATTTATTGTCCGGGAGTTCTACTTTGATGACAATGTGTATCAGTCGTATCAGTTGATCCCGAGTTAAGATATCTCGATCTACGCCAGTCTTGACTGGCACTTGCAATTGACTGTGGATCAAATGAGACGCCGAATAATACTACGTCTCATCAAGGTCCAATCTGTTTGTTACTTTGATGTGTATTGCAATAGAAAAATAAAAGTGTAACATAACGGCACATTTGGCATTGAAAGACATGCTAGACTAGATCAATGTTTTGAATCATCAACCAAGTGATGTATTCTACAATTCAGATGAATTAAATTAATTATTCTATATTGTAAAGTTTCGATAATCGCATTACCCTTTAAATATCGGAGCAAATTAGTTTTCCACATTTTCTACTCATCACTGGACACGAATGCTTGTTAACAAGCATTGTTAATCCTTGACTCCATATACACGCTCTGTGATATATTTTACCGTAACCCTTGACTCAATATAAACACTCTGGAATATATTTTGACACAGGTTTTTGTTTAATCGATTTCCAAAAGGGAGGCGCCAGTTTTACCCATCCACCACATTAAGTGTTAAACATGTTTTGTCTGTTTTAGAGGAGGCATATGCCACTTGTTTCAATGCTGACACAACGTCAAATAGACAGATATATTATAAAATTGGGAGGCACGGTGTACTTGTGCAGATGTTTTGATATCGTTATTGGTGGCTCATTTTTTGTATGAAAGTAAAACATCTAATGCTATTCTGTTTTCTACGCTTAGAGCTGGTCACAGAGAATGTTTTCTTTCGTAATCAAATTTGATTCAGCAGTGTCGAGAAATATGGTTTGAAAAATAAAGATTAATGCTAGGGGCAAACATTGATTGGGTTACAGGGCACATAGATTTAAAATTAAAACTCACTTATCCTACTCGTCATATCGCCACACATCTGTCTGGCTGTGTTGTTTCGGGCTAGTATTCCTTGAACTGATAGAGACACCTGTTCAGGCATTTGCATACAAAGTAGTCCCAGATCAGACCGCTCTAACAGTTTGTACCAGGTCCAATCGTTCCTATGCTCAAATGTCATTATACTTATTAATCTAATTGATATGCATGATGCTAGTTTTCGTACTTGTATATTAATGAGGATAAATAGTTAGATGTAAATTTATGGATTCTTTATCTTATATAAATACAGTAAAATCCCGCTAATGCGACCACCTAAAAGAAGTACAATTATGGGTGCTAGATGCAGGTGGTCGCTTAATGCATTAAGCAACCACCTGCTTATAAAAGGCAACTATGCTTATTCTTTAAGTGGTCACATTAGAGGGGTTCTACTGTATAGAAATTAGTGTCTGAGATGATGCCACATGAGAGAACTATTGTATATTGTATTTGCACAATGCCCTACTACTCTTTCCTTCCATTCGCAAGAAAATTGCTTTTCATCATGGTGCATTTGTGAGTTTTACATTGACAAACACAAATAATGGCAACATCTGTTGAATTAAAACATTCCTGAAAAGGACTGTGAAATATATATACATATATATCAAGCTCTAAATTGGATCCTACATTTGATGCATTCAGAATCAGATGAGTTTGAATGCATACAAATGTAGAGTATTATGATTCATTTTATACGTTGGGATTATATATTATATATTATATATTGGGATTTACAATTGGTTTTATATCCTGTGCTATATTGTGTTCACCAAATCCTTATAGATGAAGACTATTTTATTTTTTAGTAAGGGGACAATTTGGCACCAATTCGTCTGAAGAAGAAGAATGTCAGAAACAAAGAGTGTGGTTCAGCTTAATCAGTGTCAACATGATTGATGAACTCTCATTATCAATATGAAGTTCAAATTGTCCCCTTTCGTCAAACTGACAACTACAAGTTGATGTCTTGTTAGCTCTTTGAATGTTGGAAGCCAGTTTAAAGTCATCTCACAATTTTTACCCTTCCGTACTCTTTGGAATCTACCAATAAACACATATGGCGTATTCCATTCAGCTTTGAAAGGTTAACATATACACCAATAACTAAGTAGGTGTAACAAGTGAAAATAGAATGGACATCAGGTTGGACATGCCGTACGAAAATCCACACCAACAAATCAATTTCTTTAGGAATAAGGTTTCAGTTGCAGAGAAATACACATGTCCATATTGATATGAGGATGATTTATCTTTGTTTCATTGTTTGAAGATATAGCCCAAGCGCAGGTTGAAATACAATCTTCTAAATATATTTCATGATTCGTCACACTTTCTAATATATATCCTTCATTCAACTGATCTCTAAATTGCATTATTACTATTTCTATTTCAACGTTCCACTAATTATTCAAGGGGCTGTGTAACTTGGAATCTTTATCTTGTTAACCACAACCTGATATACATGTAACTTCTAAAGGTTTTAAGTTGAATTTTTAATAATAACACCACTAATTTTCACAGCAGTTTACATTTTTTATACTTTGTATTTTTCAGCTGGGGTCCAGATCAAACGGCGACTAACTCGGCGTTTCTTCAGGGTCCATGCTGTTTGACACTTGGTAAATAGTTTCTCAACAATTCGATCTAATCGGGAGAAGTCAACTTTGCACCAGATCCAAGTTTTAGCAGACATTTTTTTTATAGCGGCGTTACTCCGTGTATATACATGTAACAAATATACGTCATGAATATTAATTAGATTGATTTATGAAATGGCATATTAACACTTGAATGTTTTGCCAAAGCAGAAGCTGTAGAATCAAACCTATATTATTTCAAAAGCAAAAAGAGTATATGCTGATGAGACAGTACTTATAGGAGCCGCCTGATCTGGGTCTACTCTGTTTGCAAAGGCCCAGAAAAGCGAATTACCAGGGTAAAGTCTATTAAATAAATTTCTACAGTATTAGTTACTGTGTGTGTTATGCCAATAACGATATTTACCATTTTACGCCGTAAATATTCACATAAGAAATACCGATGTCATTAATATCAATTAGATTCATTTTATAACGGCATATGGGCACAGGAATGTGTGGCCATGGCAGAAGCTGTAAAGTCATATCTATATATTTTTTCATAAGCAAAATACAGAGCAGATCCTGATCCGAGGCTCCTGTAGGAGCTCCTGCTCAACCTTGTTTACAAAGGAGCAAACGGCGTATGTATTGAGTGAAGGATTTTAATTTAAGGTAAATAACTCGGTGCCAAGATATATGCAGTGTTAGATTATACTGATATGTAGGCTGTTATACCCTTTCCCTGTTCTATGTTTATTCCGAATTTTAATACCTACTGAATATTCATGGACACAATAGCTATTATGAAAAATGAAAGGTGGAATATTGTAGCCCTTTTAAAAAGTAAATAAACATATCTTTTGAATTCAATTAGTAAACAGAGCAGACCCTGTTCAAACGGCTCCTATAGAAGCAGTCTGATTCAGGCCTATTCTGTGAAAATGCGTGAAAACGAGTATATATGAAGGAAATGAATAATGCATCACAGGAGTCAGGCTACTGCATCCATATTCAGATATTATAAGACTGGCACATTTCTGCCAGTATTAACCATTTGTTCCATGACTATTCATGCTAGGAATAAGGAAATCATACCTATTAATTAGATGATATATGAACACAGAAAAAATGACTACGGCATAAATATTTGATTATTTCAAAATGTTCAGAGTGTATTAAGCGTGTATCAAGCAGCTTGCGTACTGATTGTACGGAAATTTAATTAGGGTCTCATCTGGACATAAGCTATTTGCAAATGTCAGTCAGGCCATGTGTAGAGTGATAATCTGGAATCGAGTTAATAAACCTTTTGCAAACAGTGTATACCCAGATCAAGGGGCTCCTTAGGCAGCCTTTTGATAAACGATTGCACTAGTTGTCATACATATATTTTGTTCAGTGATGATACTATTACAGAGTCTTGCTTAATTAATACTCAGGAAGGGGGGTATCAGTTTTACTTATCTAGTGGGTCAAGGGTTAAAGGCATTTTAATGTAATTAATTTTTTACATTATAACATTACGCGTTAGCTGTGTTAACCCTTGTAATGCTTAATAGATCCAGTATGAGAATTAATTAGCTGAATTAGTCCAACGTTGGATCAATTATAGCCACTGAATTATACTAGCTAAGAGTACATACCCATGAGACAAATCCTTTAGGATCTGTCTCAGATGAGACATGCAGATACGTACGCTTCTATCAAGAGACGTATTAATGCCGTTTTACTCCGTCGAAGCGTTTTGTAACCAGCTTTCTAATTGTAAAGGGAGTGTTTCAAAACTTATAGACGGAATGTAATTCCCCGCATTTTAATATTCTACAGTGATTTTCAAATATTATATATGCAAAGGCGTGTAAGCACAAACTAATAACACCTGTTTTAAAAATGCGATTTCCAGGAATGTGTATTACTTGCTTTCTACGAATGAAAGTTGTAAAGTGCGCTTTTGACCCTTTGAATACTGACATTGAGGACTCATATCAGAGAATTGATACAATTTGTCATACACAATTGTCTTGAAAATGTAATCATTTCACACTAAGCGGACTATATATATGTAGTTAACATTTTCCCTCATATAAAATCCTTTTCACGCCTTTGCAAACAGAGTAGACCTAGATCAGACGGCTCCCGTGTTTGCTTATAAACTTATAAATCTGCCTCTACTTGTTCTACCAATACTAAACATGTCTATTTGTATATGCCATTATGAATGTTCATCTTATTATTATTAATTATAATTTATCACTCTTATTATATGAGTTTTTAACAGGGAAATGGTTGAGCATTATTGGTCATTATGTCTCCCCCATTCATGCGGAGACCTACTGTTTTTGCCAGAGTTGTCTGTCCGTCCGCGCTAACAATTCCTGTTTATGTGACTAAATAATTACACGGGAACAAAAGATCTTTTGTTCTCATCGGTTTTATGTCGCTTATTTTCAGCTTGTGTGACTTTTTGAACAAAGGAATAACCACATACACTCAATCCGTTAGAATGTCCGTTCATCCGTCCGTGTGTGTCTGTCCGTCACAAACTTGTGTCGCGCGTATCTCTAAAACGTGTAGGGTTAGAGTCACCAAACTTCACAGGAATGTTGACCAGCACGAGTTGTTGTGCACCTACGTTTTTTTGAATTGTCTCCCCAAATTAGAAAAACTTTGTGTCATGCATATCGTTAAAACCACAAGGGCTGGATTCATCAAACTTCAGACGAATGTTGACCAGCATGAGTTGTTGTTCACTTGGGTGTTTTGAATTGTCTCCTCTGATAATTGTTGAGTTATTGCCCCTGATATGATAACTTAAAATTAGAAAAACTTTGTGCTGCACGTATCTCTGAAACCAGTAAGGCTAGAGTCACCAAACTTTACAGGAATGTTGACCAGTATGTGTTGTTGTGTACTTGTTTTTTTTAATTGTCTTCCCCTGATAAGTTTGGAGTTATTGTCCCTGATGACTTAAAAATTAGACCCTGATAAGTTTGGAGTTACAGACATTACTTGTGTATATTGGAAAGAGGATGTTTATGTGACAAAAACAAACCTCTAGTTTTATTTTGAATATGCAGCATTCAAACGTTTAACAAACACTGTGATTTTCAGTAAGGAGCAATGTATGTCTTTGTAGGCAGGTGACTGCTTAAAAGTCATGCAGAAAGCTCAAGAAGCATGACTTGTACCCTGCATTAAGCTGCCATCTGTGTCAAAGATCAATAATGGTACGTATTTGAGTGTTCGTAGTATCGAGGGTTTACTGTACATCTGAAACGAAATTCAACTTCATTATAGGTAGAGATAGATGTAAAATGTTAAAAACATGTTATACATTTACTTGTCTTCAGATAATATTTTTAACTTTTTGAATGAGGGGAACTAGTTGGCTGTCATTTTCAAGCAGTGTAAACCATGTTTAGATGTCGCCTAGAGGAGCCCTCTGGTCAGGGTCTGCAATAATTGTCAATTAAAATTCTACTCTTTTTTACGGTTTTAACCCATTACCTCATAGGCTATTTTTAGACCCAGCGTCTTTGAATAAATATACCGAAAAGGAGAATTTACCAGAGAAAAGGAAAATTTAAGAATTGTGTAGTTTAGAAATTATTGTGATAAATAAAGCAAATGCTCTATTTGTCACAATGCTTTCAAAATGTTATTTTACAGAGGCGTCAAAAAGCGTCAATATGAGGGAATGGTTAACCAATATACAATGATGGACTATTTAGGTTTAAAAATCCAGCAAGTAAATACACTTCAGCAAGTAATATCTAAGGTCACTTCTTGTTGACTGTGTTACTGTACTGAAATCCGTCAAATCAGACCGTGGGAGTTATATCTGTTACCACGGTATGTAACTTGCGATAGCTACAACAAGCGTGGGATTTTCTTTTTCTTTCGAAACACCACCATACTGCCATACATGATGTATCACGATTCTAGCTGCTTTTAGAAATATTCTCAAAGATTTGAACTCTCATCATGCTAAATACGACATGGCTCATATTTGAACACAGCCTGAATCCAAACGAGACGACGCAGAGGAACTAGGCGTCTTAACACGATCCAAGCTGTCCATCAGTATTTTCCCAAACGCTTGAACGTAAATAAAAGTTGCAAAATGTCAGGTTTAAGCGTTTTAGCAGACATGAGCGTTTGTGGTTCTAACATGAGTGTTATCGGTACAATAAAGGTCAAATTGATGTGAGTTTGGCATTCTAACGATTGATGGGATCGGAATAAATTATTACCACAATTTATTTTGGATTGAATTCGGTGCGAGCGGAGTGATTTGTATGACGAGAGATACATAACATGGCATTTTCGTGATATTTTTCCAAGCAAACATGCATAATATTTTATCTAATTTTAATAGTTTCAGACAGCATAGTTGATGTTGGTTCTTATCTATACATCGGTATTACGGAGCACAATTTACCTCTTCTTCTGTAACAGTTATAAACAATGATATCAACTTAACCCCTTGAATACGGGAAATGAGAATACTAACATTTGCAAACAATGTTGACCCAGATTACAGGGGTCCTATACGAGCCCTCTGATTTGCACTCTTTGTTATTCAGAATCCTTTCGCAAATTACATCATTTCACACGGAAATGAAATTAAAACAATGATTTACCATTTCATTTAGAATATTCAGCAAAATTGAAAGCGTTCAACTCCGATCAGTTGTATGTGTTTCTATGTGCAGTCGAGAATAAAGTATATTCGTTGTCATGTACATTCACACTTTGCGCGGCCACAAACAAAAGGTGTATACATGTATATTAGACTGTTCTTCCGAGTTAGCAACTCTGGCAATTTGTCTTTAGCACCATCGTCTATGACATCAGTATAGGAAACGACTTACCATTTACATCATAAATACACATGTTTACGCCTCTTCAAACAATGTAGGTCTAGATCAAACTTATACAGGGTATACTCATTTTACTTATATAATAACATAGATTTGCTTGTACTGTCTCGTCTATGAACAAAATCACATACAATTATTTAAATTTACCTAATTAATATTCATGATGTTATTTTTTAATTAATATTCATATAATAAGGGTTTAAATATAACATTAATTGAGTCTAAAAGACGAACTTTAATCGTATGTATGCCCATATTTTTCCATCCCAGCATACCATAATGCAAAGCGTTTCCTGTATCATTTTTCTTACTGCGTGTTACTTAAGAAATGAATGACGTGCTCCCGGTGTTCATGAGGTTATGCAACGCATAGCTTTACGAGCAAAGTTAGTGAAGCCCGAAGGGCTTCACGTGAATCTTTGCTCGTAAAGCTATGCGTTGCATAACCTCATGAACACCGGGAGCACGTCATTTATTTCTTATATTTATATTCCATTGTATTTCTTATATTTCAACGGATTTTTTTTTAAATATTATATACCGGTCACGTAATAGCCGCTATCTAGGTCGTTGCCAGGTTCGTTTTCTAACGTAGTAGGATTGTTGGAGATAACGCTCCTTACGTCACGTGTACATAACACGGAAGTGACGTTACGTCGCTTGGGAACAGACGTTGATTAATAGAGTTTGAATGTAGTACGCAAAGAGAGAATTGAGAGAAGTAAATTGTGAAAGAAGAAGACGTGTCAATCATCTATTCCCGTCCCATATAGACAAGGATCTCTACATATGGTATGAAAAATAGTCCCAAACACATATTATAAATATAGAATGAATACAAGATTTAAAATCAGTAAATTGTCCAGCGGAATTCTGGGAAAAGGAGAACCGACTCAAACCGGTATTGAAATGAGCGTTCATGGGAAAATGCAACTTTCTTTTTAGAATAAGGTTATATAAGGACGTTGCAGGGCGAATGTAAATATATACTCTTGACCGTTGATTTTAACTAGCAGTTCATGTTCAACCCTTATCTATCCATGACATTGGTATTGATGTCTGATCTAGAACATTTTGTCTTCTGTTCTTGAGATTCGTTCAAGCTTTTCAGAAATTACAAATCGGATGACACACGGCTTGGACCCACCTTGTTTGCAATGGCCAGTCGGTAGGATAATGGTCGATCACTTGTCTATACAATACAAACTGTCTTAATCGACCATTCATTTATCTAGCACATACGTCTTAAACACAAGTGATTGCTTAATGAAGGGCTGAAGTAATGCAAAAAATGCAGAGGAACTTTCTGTATTACGTTTGTCCTGTATTAAGCTATCACATGCCTTATGTGCCCATAGTTTTGATAGTCGCTTGGGAAAGTTTCTACTGTATTACATTGGTTTTAACAATAAAGATATACACTCTATTATTTTTTCTATACACTAAAACGCATACTTGCCGAGAAATTATATGGTTACTACGTCCTCACAGAGACTAATGAAGCTATATTATCTTTGGCAGGACACACGGTGGTGATAAATTGGCTACGCTGTTACACAAAGTGTTACTTGGCCATAACGTATGATCACGAAACACTTCAATTTGTTCAGACATGTTGTTTATCAGGGTACAACTAATTGGGATTCTAACATTAAAAACGATGATTTGTTACACGAGATGCTAACATTAAGTATCAATCTATAATAAGCTAAACGTCATGAAATAAATTAAACACTGTTTAGCCTTAAACCTGCTGAGCACACCCTTGGTAGAGAATATCATCGACTTCACGTGCCACATTTAATTTATCTTGCATTTCTTTCCAATAGAGTCTGAATGCCATACAGGTTATATCCTGACGGATGTACTCAAGGTCTGAATCCAAACTGTTTGCACAAGAAATCACTCATCCTCAGCAGCAGGCTGAATATTACTGGAGCACAAACACAAACTAACAAGAACAGCCACGACATCAAATGTTGAACTGTACCGACATTTGATATATGTTATGTTTCAAATATATGGACGTGAGTTCATTAATTAAATGCTTCGTATTTATTTTATATTCCCTTATTTTCAATATAGGACACAAGTTAACAATTAACACAATATTGTAAGACCGATTGATAGGTACACACAAACCTTGTTTTAGCCAGCGGTAGCCGTGTTTGATTACTGTCCGTTCCAGGGCGGTACTCCTGCTTTCACCCTATGGTATACTTATTTTATATTGTACTATCTGTTCTGCGTTTCGTCATGTTTTGTCTTGTAATTGTGCTATTTCCTGCTTGATTATGTTTTGGTACTACAGTAAAACCCCTCTAAACCGGACGTTAAAATTGGTATAGATATCAGTCTTGGAGACAGGTGGCAGCTTCATGCAGGGTGAAAGTCATGCAGAAAGCTCCTAGAGGAGCTTTCTGCATGACTTTCACCCTGCATGAAGCAGCCACCTGCCTAAAAGTATCTAAATTATTCTCTCCTAAAATTCCGGTTTAGAGAGGTTTTACTGTATGCCCTTTTATTTGTGGCGCTCCTTGTAGGGCCGTTTGTATTCCACCTTTACAAAGAGTGTATTAAAACAATACATTTGTACTATCATTTCAGATACATTAATGCATTCAGTCTGTAGACATTTGCATTGATGTAACATATCATACCGAAGTAAGGACGACTTGGACAATACGGAAGGAGCGACACACTGTTCAAGCGAAGTACAACGGACCTAACACAACACATTTAGACAACTATTAACCGATTTCTGGAGAGAAATTTTATCCAGAGAGAGACAGAAAGTCTATACCTCTATCGAATGTTAAATTACTACAAAGGGTCTTTAAGATTGCATTTGTATTGTACAAAATTAATAGTTTAAACGCAGCCATGATTTATTTGTCTAGAATGTTTGACGCCAGATACGTTTTTCTTTTCTGTTATGCGAGTTATGACATGTACTCGAACGAACCTTAGATGGTTCATAACTATCACTACTGCATGCCATTGTCATTAATTCATCATTTATAAGTTTTTTTTTAAAACCCATTAAATCTTTAGCAGGATTTTCATCTAGTTTTAAAAGGTACTTCATAGAGGATACAACATGAGTGGTCATTGAATATTCCAAATATAAAACAAGTTGTCTAAAATGATATAATGCGAGGCTTTGCCGAGCATTATATCATTCTAGACCACGAATTTTATATTTGGAATATTCAATGACCACGAATGCTGTATTCTATTTATCACATTACCTCAAAGACAACACATTTACTAATCCAAATACAGTTGACTATTAGTACTTTGGGTGCTTTGATCACAGTTGCGTGTGATTCGGTCTAACCAGCTAAAAAGTAGATCCTAACTAATTTCATTTTTTTTGTCTACAACAAATTGATACTTGTGTTTCATAGTTGAAAACACTTAGTTATATAATCAGGCAAGCTAGAAAAAAACAAGTGTATTTTTATACACCAGAAACGTATAAAGCAACACCTACAAGTGCGATGACGTCATTCTTGACAACCGTCTCGCGACAAAAGTAGGTCAACAATCATGTAAGTTTTGAGCGCCATAAATGGCTACTTTTCAATGTGTCACTATCGGTCAATCTAGATTAGTTTTCTGGTTGGACTGTTCGATTTTGCTGGATTGTCATTCTGGTTCTGCCATGTATTGGGGCGGCGGAAATGCTTTGGGAACCACCAGCGACATGGTAATTTGACGATCATGCAGCGTGTAGAGAGTTAGAGTTCCGCGGAACTGGACATGCTCTTGTGACCTGGTTTTGGGAGGTGTTATGATTGCTGTCATTTGAGTGGAGGATGGATGAGATCATTTTGTGCTGATTCTGATTAATGCGACTGTAGTTGTTGATTTAAGCCATGTTATCTTCAATTCATTGTCATGTTAATGATGCATTATCTGCATGGTTCGCGGATACATCGTTGTCACCCATCTTTGGAATCATGTATTTTCTGGGACTGTGGTAGGACAAGTGTTTGTTAGTAGAGATTCCGGAGCGCTGGACCACGTGTTTCAGCACGGTACAGAACTACAGACAATGTTTACACGATAGGACTTCTACGGAACTATATATGTATACGTTGTTCGGCGAAGATGATCATGAGTGGACAGTAACTATTGTTGATGCTATGTAAAATAGACAGTCGGGCTCGGAATAACCTGGGTGTCGTCTTGTGGCATGCTCTCTGTATACTGCTATTGAGCACCTGTTTTGATTGTTCAAGTTTACACATAGTGACATGTTTGGGTTTCATATCTCGAGGGTTGCTTTCCGTGGTTGCCATGTTTGTTTTGATTTTTTGACTCCGCGTATGAATACAAGTTAGGTCAGAATATACAACGAGTTGTATAACAAGCCTTCAATATCGCGAATATAGTTCCCAAGTTATAACACTGCCGGGCCGGAAGTAATGTGATAAATTAAAATAAACCATTAATAGGTAAACCTTTGAAGGTATTGTACTAGTCCCTATTTTAATGGCATCCTTAAAATCCTTGAAAACCCTGTTAACGCCATCCTCTTAAAAGTCTGTTGAAATAAAGATGTAAAGGCAATGAACATTAATAATTAAAATAACCATTAAAAGTTTTTAATGACAACGAATACCTATGGATCAGTAATGGAACCATTAATGGATTCAACACGTTTAATGTACATTTAATGGTATGGTAACTATATTCTAATGAATTTTGCATGCAGTAGTATATGTTCGTCTTCAAATTCGGGTTGTCCCATATCTTTGGCGACTGAATGCATCAACTCTGAGACTAAACGGAACGGAAACAATTGCTATGCTATTAATATCGACATCTGGATCTACTCTGTTTGGAAAGGCCTAAAAAGCCACTTATGTATTAGAGGGTTATAACATCAATACTATTATCTGTGAATGACTGTATAAGGAATATTTCTTATGGTGCATACTTATTTAAACAATGTTTTGGAGTGTGATAGAGGATCTTACATCATTGCTCATTTATAGTCATTTTATCAAACGAGATAGATAAATGTACATTACATAAGTCTTGTTGGAGTGTATCAAATCATTTTAAGAAAAGCAATTCTGATAAATTGATAATAGATGTACAGATATGTGGAATTATGTTTCATTATATTATATTACTGTACCTCGATTGGTCGAAATTCGCCTTCCATCATTATACATAATTCATGTAAAAGGACAGTTTCATTTGCAGTAACTTATAGCTTAATAAAATATATGTTGGTTGGTTGGTTGCGTTGAATAACGTCAATCAACCAACGACTGGCAAATTAGACGTCCCTGGGCAGATGGTACCGAGAAATTCGGGGGCGATGCACTACTCGTATGCTCGATAAAGTATCTGGTTCTTTTGAAAGCCCGGTGCAAAGCACTGATACATCGTTCATCTGTTTATAAAGTCGCACGAAGGTTATGCTATTTTACATTATAGCACTCATAAAAGGGATAAAGGGACAACATTCATCGAATTTGAGTATCGCCTTTAAGTACAACAAAGTGGTATACTAGTTAACATTTTGTCAAATTACCTGACTGATATAACCCAGCAGTTTTATCTTATTACCATAATAGAGCATCTCATGATAAGGAATATATGTTTGTTGTATCAACTTATTTTTTAAATTTCAGTCAAGAGGCAAAATTCAATGATGCATAGCTAAGATGATAAACTTAATCAAAATGGTTTTAAACAATTAAATATTTCTATAAAAATACTATATGAATGATGCGTATTACATTACGTAAATATGCACCGATATCGTTTGACTCT
This sequence comes from Azorinus chamasolen, assembly GCA_963576725.1. Lineage (NCBI taxonomy): Eukaryota > Metazoa > Mollusca > Bivalvia > Cardiida > Solecurtidae > Azorinus > Azorinus chamasolen. The sequence continues at coordinate 104,662,486 of OY755236.1, forward strand.
GTAAATTGAATTGGACCAGTAAAGTGTGTACATGAAACTGTATATTTTTTCTGTTTATTTGTTGCAAAATAATTAAATACTTGACCCTTCCATTAACTGTTTCACTGCTAATGTCGCATCTGTGATAATTTATACATACAGTTTGGGTCCAGAGGCGAAGCCGACTAACTCGGGGTCTGACTAAGATCAAAACTGGGTGTCACCGAGATAAAGAATTTAAAAGATCGTGTGTTTGTCTCGGAAGGAGGTTGAGCAAGGTCCTAAAGATGTGTCGTGCAAATTGCATCATCTCAAAAACAGAATAACACCTAATCATCAACCAACCATCAGTCATCTGGAAAGCTTCCGCATGCCCAGACAGGTTTTCGAACCACAGTGGTCAGGGGTCAGTGATTGTCAGTCGAAAACCATAACTCGGTCATGGAGGCCCCTGGTTTTAACCCTTCGCTTGCTGAATTTTAAAATACATTTCTCCTTCATTACCAATGCCCTGTTGTATAATAACATATATCTTCACTGTGTACACGTATTTCGCTGTGCAATCATTGCTGTGGAGTGCACTGGTTGCACAATCAACTTGTAAATAGTGCAGAACCTGATGAGACAGCTCCTGCAGGAGCTGTCTCATCTGGGTCTTCACTATTTACATATAGGTATATTGACGCGAATAGCAAGCGAAGGGTTAAAAAACGGGAAGAAAATTACTCCGTAAACAAATGGACGTGTAGTAGACATCACAATTTGAGACAACAACATTTTGCAGCTGACTAGTTGAAAGTGTACTAAATGACGTCTCAGAATACAACATAGACATAGTAGTCGTTGAGTCAGCCAATTCAGCTAAGATTAGTAGTTGAACAGTTAAACAAAACCAATTTTCCTCACCATACATAGTTCATTGTTAGACAAAGTATATGTTATAATGGAATCACGTTCAAAAAGCTATCGGCATATTATATTGAACCAGTCCTCCTCTGGGACTGTTTGTTTTAATATATCGTGCTTATTGACTGACACTCTGGGGACACTTATGAACCCATATTCCTCCATTATTGATATGTCCATACTTTCATATTAGAACAATTGCATACAATACTTAGGAACACATACCAGTCGGAGATCTTGCAACTCATTGTCAGGTATTGAACGTTTTGTAGTTACGCAACATGTTTAGAAGAGTAGATTGGCCAAGTTTTTAACACCAATCATATAACAACAATTAATTGAAATTCCATGTGATTTCTATAAATGCAATAGAGATAAATATACTACATATAACCTTAGCTGTTTATGCTTACATTGTTATTTGTAAGTATATGCATTTATTAACCCATGCTGCGAATACACAAAGTGTTGTCGTTCTCTATATCTATGGTCTGAAATAGTTTAATGCAGTTTTAGCATTGGATAATTATATATTGTACCGTGCATCACCAGTAGTTTTTATATCAAATTGTACACATACCGTTCAGACAGAGAGTACACAGACTCAAGCATAAAGGAAGTGATGTTTCAAATATAATTTCCCCTTACTGATACATATATTCCTCGAGTTCAACAAGCATAAAGGAATGGTGTTTGTATTATAATTCGCCCTTACTGATATATTTGATTCTTGAGTTCAAAAGCAAGCAGGACTTTTTCTAGTCTATCTTCGCATGTTGCCTTTCTTATCGTAATGTTTATTGTTACATTCAATGGCTGACTTTTGACCATTAACTATAATTGGATTGGCACAATGCACTCAATGTAATTATTGTTTGTTACAAGCGCCGCACATTCTTACCTGTTGGGGACAGTGTGCCAAAAGAGTCTGAAATGCTGATGTTTGTGTCTATGTAAGATGGCGAATTAATCATCAAGCAACACTCAATAATTTGTTTACGACTAAGTACTTTGTTTGAAGATATTGATTCACTAAAGTCAAAAGTATATTCTAAAGCGTATTCGTTTAACAATTTCAATGCTGAAGTTTCAAAGTGAAGTAGCTCATCCATGTTAAAATGTACAGTTAAAGAACACTTGTGGGAATAATCTGAACAATCAACAGTGTAGACACTGATAGGATGGCTCCTCTAGGATTTGGGTCTACAATGTTTGCAAATGACAGCTCATTTCCCGCATTCAAAAGGCTAATGTTTTTATCAACTGTATGGTATCCATATATAATAACGAACTGGATTTGTTCATTATTCAGCTATACAAAGAATCAACAACTAGTTCTCTCTTAATTGAAACGCTATCATTTCAATTAACCAAATGCCAATATACAATTAACAGACACAAGCGTTTGTAATCGTACTTGGTTTATGTGACATTTAATGACTATAAATGTAAATCTAATTATTTTCTGTATGTAACAATTAACCACTGTATTTAACATCAATTATTCACCATATAGACTACGACAAAACTATATGTCCATAAGGGAATTTGGAGGCATGTCACTGTAAATAAAACATCAAATGTATACAAATGCTAATGTATTGACCTATAATCGATAAACTTTACAGCATTATACTATTCTGTGGCGCTTGCTGTGACGTTTTTTTCTAGAAAATATAACCTTCTAGAGGCATCACCCATAAGTTGTCAGTAAACGTCTACGATATCTTTTGAATAAAGGTCCAAATATAGAATACAATCTTTGATAGAGTTTCAATTTTGTCGAGGTCAGATTGCTGACGCTGTAAACAACTTTAGTATTAAATGTTGTCGTAGAGAACATGTTGAGTCTAGATCTATTTCATATTGGAATTTGCTTTTTATATATAATTGACAAACACAGTTCATTTTATAGCTCAAATGAACACATTCTTCCATATAAACCTACAATTTCTTTAAGACATTAGGGACGTTGGATACCTGTACTATTTCGTGTGTGTCGTACTCTTTATTACTTTTCTACAGTTACTCTGTTTGCTGTTCAATCATTGAGTACACTAGCGATAGGTGGATACAGTTTGTTTCACTTAAACGTTTTCGTTTTACATGCCCTTTACCACTGTATTTGCCATCGCGGTGGTTGTAGATTAGTCGGGGAGGTGATACGTTTATTTACATTGTTTGTCTTTTACATTGGGGATGGAATAAGTGTGAGGTTGGGCGCCTCTAAACCGGTTTAATCTCCAGTGACTGTTGTCACTGACCGTTCCAGGGCGGTACTTCCATCTTCTCACTATTGTTTGTTTGTTTTGTCTTTGTGCGTGTATTTATGTTTTTGATAGTTATGTACATTTGCTGTGTTTTCTTGTGTTGCTGTTCGGGCGGATGTTTCTTCTGTATGTGGTGTTTCCTAAATGACTCTCATTTGTAATTTTACAGGATGTTCATTCAAAATACGTCTTTGTTCCTGCTGATAAGGCATCGAATACTGTCATTATTATTTGACGACTATATTATATCGATGTCTTGAAGCAGGACATTATTAATACCGAGTCATACATTTCAGTTACTACTGATGAAAAGACCATCGTTTTAGGCTTTGTCAAAAAGTGAGAAGAACTTGGAGCAGAAAAGATATATATATATATATATATATATATATATATATATATATATATATATATATATATATATATATATATATATATACCTGTGCAACATATAAAAGGTTAAGCCTTCTAATGAAGGAATTGAAAATGATTTACGGCTGTCATGGGAAATATATGAATTGTCCAATATTAAAGATGAAGAAAGGAATCTTTGGACAATTGTAAGATATGTTATTCCTGACTGCATTTCGACATAATATTTGGGGGAAAACATAACTGTTGAAACATGTCTATGCCAAATTAATATATATATATGTATGCAATTGTATAGAAACATTGTGAAAAAAGTTGAGTATATGTATTTGAATGTTGTATATGTATGTATTAAACGTATATTAATACATGACAGATATTGATAACATGAATAAAGAGTAAAACAAGTATTTTTCCCTAAACTTATCGATTTAAATGGTATTTATCATAAAATGTGGAAGCAAATACCTGGATGTGCTAACCTCTTTCTCCATACAGAAGTCCTTTAATGCATTTGCAAACAGAGTAGATCCAGTTCAGACGTCTGTTGTAGAAGCCCATCTGGTCATGGTCTGATTTGGTTGCTTATCGTGTATATGAATTATATAGATCGGATTCTACATATTTTGTCTGGATCAAAATTGTTCTTGTTCATATGTCATTATATGAGTTGCCTTTGATGGAAAAGGTAGGAGTCAAACAGCAACACGTGGCTTGTGAAGTAGATATCTTTCGGTGCATTGAAAACAACAAATGTTTTGTTACTAAATTAATCTGCTCTAATGGAGTACATTGTCCTATTATCAAGGACAAGAGAGATGGGTGGGAGTGTGTGTGTATGGGGGCAATGTGGTTCTACCTCACTCACCGATTACGCATTATGATCGTCTGTGTTCAGTTGTCAATCCATATGTTATCATGCTTTCTTTGAGAAATTATATTGAGAGTCACCACAGTTATAAACCACTTGGCCAACATTGATAGGGGATCACTTCCAGAACATTCCTAAAACATATGAAAGTCCACCCAGTAGTTTTATAGAGGTAATTTTAACATTTTATTATACTTAACATTTAAGGAGGCCTAAAACCCATTGTATGTTGCCACAATGCTAGAGGAATTACAACTGTTTTAGTACGTTTGGTTGATAATTACCCCAGATATTTTATTGAAATTCAACCACTGGAGACGAAATTTTCTTTATATAATATGTAGAATTATCTCAGGTTGAAAAAAGGACTGAAGGACATATGGTTTGTCTATTTGTCTAACGACAACAGCAAATAAGCTAAACTGAGTTTGTATGTAATTTTATAACTACTAGCATTCGCTTATAGTACTAAGAAATTATATGTTAACCCCCGTACCTGATAGAAACATACTTTTAACGCCATTGCAAACAGGGTAGACACAAACCGGACGTCTGGTCAGGGTATGCCCTTTTTGTTTATGAAATTAATCTAATTATACAGTTTCTGCCGTAGTCAAAATGTCATATGTTCATTAAGCATGATGACAATTCATCTAATTAATATTCATTTTCTTCATAATAATGAGATAAAGGCTTAAATGTTTATATATAGGAATATAGACTACAACCTCGTATGTCAGTAACTTTAAAACAATTTTACACTAGATGATTTAGATTAGTATGCATAATTGCTATGATTCGTATTGCTAAAATGGTAATCCTCGATTTTGCAAAAGTGGGTGTAAGATTTCTCACAGGAAGCGCCAAACACAAAAAGGTAAGGCAAGAAACAGCACAGTTGCTAATGAAAGTTTGACGAAACGCACAAAAAGACATTAACAATTTACGATATTAAAAACGAAGGATACCATAGGATGAAAGCCGGATTTCCGCCTTGAAACGGGCAGTGACCAAAGAAGTCTGCTGGTGGTTTAAACCAAGTTCAGCTTACTCCACCTTCACCAAATTTCAATGTAAATGTCGGCCTCCAGACAACTCCACAACATGAGTAACGATGCCAAGACAAAATAATATTCAAATACACCGTAACAACACGGCCCTGTTTACTTTCAGAATTTGTTTCAAAATGAAATTTATGTTGGTGTAAACTCAAGTACATTCAAGCCAGTGCCACCAGCTAAGTGCCGAACACTCAGTCGGGCACTGATTCGAATATTCTGTTGAAACTGGTCATGGACTACAACATTGTCGTTGGTTTCTTGAAACAAAGGGGAAGAACGGCCATAAAGGGGCGCCACACATAAAAGGACAAGGCACAAAACATCAAAAATCACGAACCAACACAATTACAAGACAAAATGTGACAAAACGCACAAGACATAAAACATTTAACTTTTACCATATACATATAACCAAGTCGACTGTAGGATGAAAGCAGGAGTAATGCATTGGGATGGTCAAAAAGGCTACTGTGGGCTTAAACCGGTTTGCGGGTACTCAGGAATATCCCACCTTCACCCAAGTCGACATGTAAAATAAACTTCCCCCTCCAGCCAATTCCACAACATGAGAAACGATGTCAAGACCAAATACTTTTCAAATAAAGTGAAAGAGTAATCTAATTTGTTTTTGTATTCGCTTCTGTTATGTAATGATTTACATACTGTGTTACAGAATTAAACTGTTTATTTCACTGATACAAAAGTATTGTTGCTACTGTTGCATCAATACCCATATCGTGTGGAGACATCGTATATGTGGCAACATCAGAGCTATATTTGTGTTGTTTGTAATTTTTAAACTTTATTGTGGTCTATACACAAAACAATATCTATATAACATGCTTCACATACTAAGTGCGCGACTCGCATTTAACTCTATAGTTACAAATGGCACCTAGGTGATATCGTGAAAGTGTCTTAAAACATATACAAAACAATGTATATGCTCAAATAAAGTTAAGTGTACAATATCCAATACATTACTACATTACACACAGCAATATCTACGTGTTATATACAGCTTTTGTCCGCCAGGCACGATCTGATTTAATTTGCACATAACTTAGAACTAGATGAGACGTCGAGTGTTACTTGGTTAATCATTTCTAAAACCCTTTTGTCGAACCGGAAGAGGTAAAAAATGCACGGAAAGCAACTTTGAACGGTTATTGTGTATTAACAGTGTGGCAGGGTTTATATATTTACTGTGATGAAATACAGTAGAACCCCTCTAATGCGACCACTTACTGAACAAACATGGCTGTCTTTATAAGCAGGTGGTTGCTTAATGCAGGACAAAAGTAATACAGAAATCTCCTCTAGGAGCATTCTGCAATACGTCTGTCCTGCATTAAGCTACCACCTGCATATAGTACCCATAATTACACCTCTTTTAGGTGGTCGCATTAGCGGGGTTTTACTGTATATGGTTAAAACACGTCTTATAAGACTTAACATCTGCAGAGGACAGCATATTGTATCGAGTCCGATTGTTGAGTTCAGATACAGGCCTCAATAGGTTGTCATTCTTAATCCTTTCTCCAAGTAAATTATATTCTTCTCATACCAAATGGATTCTGTCATAAAGTAATTGTGGACAATTCCATTTACAGGGTTATTGACGAAACACACATGTTAACGTTTTCTTGACGGAGCTACTTTCCGCAGGCATATTTCACTTCAATTAATAGTAGAAAGACACATTGAAATGTTTTTCATCCAATCATTTATAGCGACGACTCATGGGACGTAGTTTTATGCGTTCATGTTTATACCCCAACCCCACCCACAGTATAAATTAATGCGTAATCTTGAACATTCACACTAATATTACATTATTATATCTTCAGAGCAGTACATTATATATTAGTATGTATGTATGTTTGTATGTATGTACAATTTGTTACAATTTGATTATTAGCTTAAACTCTTACCTGAAATCTAAAAGTATGCGATCCATCAAAAGGAAAAACAGAACTTCAAAACGACTCGGTTTTATTGAGTCCTTTCATGAAAAAATGAACACATGGCAGAAAATAAAGAATTAGATCTATATAATTATGTTTAGTCAAAGAGGACACACCCTGACGAACGGTTCGTGCTGGAGCCATAAGATCTTTGTCTATCCTGTTTGCAAATGTATGAAAATATGTGACATCAGGTAAAGGGTTACATTAAACAAATACATGCAACATTTACTTTAAGTGAAGGGAGAAAAAACGCGAAAAGGCGTTTTAAATAATGCACCAAACAAAATTGCCCAATTGAAAAAGCACCCCATGGATTTCAATGTTAAACCTCCTGCACTAGACTGGACAATTATCGTCTGCAAATTCTGTCGTCTGCTTCTGTTTGAAATTCGTTCTTGCATTTCCTTACGGAAATACGGGTCCAAATGACACGCGGAGTTAATTGGAGCCTCATTTGGTAGGCTTTCAAACAGTGTGCTGACTTCTACGTGTTAGATAATGCATTTGTTTACTGCAGCTGAATTATATATATATCTGTATAGATAGGTCTGTAAAATACCTTATTACCGTACTGCCGACCCTAAATGTGTGAAAGTATATGTACTTCACTAAATCTGTCTTCATCAAATGATTTAATGCTAGCGTGCCATGTTGGCACATGTAGAACAGTTGTTGTTTAGAGAAGGATTACCTATAGGGATACTATATCGTCCGTGTGAGTAAAATTCTTAAGCATTGTTACGGATATCATACAATTCGGAAACGTTTTTCAAAGTTCTATTATCGAAATTTTACCTGTCATTAGTATATATAATTGCAATATACGGGCGTTACCGCAATAAGGTGTTTCTCACACAGTACTCTATGAAATATCGGTGTTATATCCATTTCAATGATGTGTTTATCAAATTCATTAAAACTTTTAGGAGGTTACGTCCACAATATATTGTAACGCACTGCATGTTTGATTGTTACCCCCTTTACAGGCGTTAGCCACGTTTCTCTCTTTGTATAGACTATAGATTTCGATACCGCCAATTTAAACTGCGATATACGTGTATATTAAATTAAGCAAACAAATGTCATGCCAATTTATACTGTATTTATATTACGACATATTTTTATGCTTTCCATCTGAAAGCGATATGTGTTTGGAATAAAACTGCTTGTTTGGATTGATTATAAACAATATATTGTAATAGTAAATAAATGGTCACGATCACTAAACAGATGCCGAAGTAACTCAGGGGTAATATTAAAACTGTAACCGAGGTAACATTATTTTTACCTGATATAACAGAATACTATACGTTCGTCTTTTGGAAGATTGTTGTTTGCTAGGATATGACATGTACTATTACTTACTTTTGGTTTGAAAAGTATCTGATCTAACAGGACATAGTTTACATCAATATGATGTTATATCAACCCAAATCATGGTAACAAATCGATACCATACTGATAATTTCAAACAGCTTTATCCAGGTGAGAAACTAGTTATGTGGCATTTCAGCTGAACCCAGCGTGATTGGCACGGTCAATGATTTCAAAAAAACTTAAACATTTTTGAAGTGAGATAATATTTACCCAGCAGGACTGTAGTTAAGAAGCGCTTTTAGAAAGATTAAATGTTTAATTTTATTACAATCGACCTTCTTGGGGCAATTCTCATGTATTGTAACAATATATGGTTTAGCTATGGGAGCCGTCAGATGATAATGGTCTGCTTTGTTTGCTTTTAAAATGTAATATATCTGAATCTACAGTTTTTCCCAATAGTAAAACATCTGGCGTACATCAACCATAATATAAATCCAGCAAATAAATATTGATTATGTTGCGTTTTACGACACGAATATTCAACAAAAAAGACTTCAGCATAGAATATGGTTTTATTGTATGTTTGTTTTGTCTTTGTGTGTCTCTCGATGTTTTTATAGTTATGTAAATTTTCTGTTTCCTTGTGTTGCTGTTCGGGCGACTGTTTGTTTTGTATGTGGTGTTTCCTGCATGACTCATTTTTTTTACTTTTAAGCTTTACAGCAAGGGTCACTAGTAAGAAAAACGACTATGAATGTTAATAAACTGATTTTGTTATAAATTCTGAAGGGAGGTGATCCCCCGAAAGCAAAATTTGCAACACAAAAAGAGAAAATTGCAGACTCGGTTTTATTGAGTCTGTTCATGAGCAGTAATTGAAAGTGCAACACTGCTCACGCCCCCTAGCACCGGCTTAAGCGGTATTCAATTTTCAGAACAAGAAGTACTGAAATTCATGATCTCGAATGATCAGAAGGTATAATAAAGCATTATGAACAAAGAATGAGGTGTTAAGTGCTTGTGTGGCGGCCGTAAAACGTCGCCCCGTACTTCATTCTCAGTATTGTTATATTTTCTTGTTCTTCGGGATCATTAGTTTTGTTGTTATTAGTTTTGAAAATTGGATACTTTTTAAGCCAGTGCTAGGGGGGCGTGGGTAGTATTGCACTTTTAATTACTACTCATGAACAGACTCAATAAATGAAAAAGTAGTAAAGTCAAGCAGGAAAAGCCACACACAAAACGCAATCATCACCAAAACACCGACAGAAAGCAATTTATAAAGCAATTTAATATACACATTCACACACGCACATACAGGAGAAAGCCACAGACGCAGTCACCACAAACACATCGATAGACAGCATATCACACACACACGCACACAACCAAACACACGCACACACACACGAGAAGAACACAGAAAACACCAAAAACACACAAGCACAAAGACACAAGACAACAAAAGTTAGGGTGACAAAGAGAGTACCGCCTTGGCACGGTCAGTAGCAAAATCACCACTGGGGGGTTTAAACCGGTTTACGGACGTCCTAACCTCACACTTATCTCAAAATCCCCCTAGATTAACAAACATTGTAATACAGGTATCCCCGCCGGACTTCCCCACAACATCGAAGACAGTAATCACAGTACAAAATATAAAACATAGCATAATAACTGTGAAAGTCTGTCAAATATGTACTCAATGACTTTGCTGAAGACAGAGCAACTGCAGGGAAGCCGTTAAGGGCACGACAGAGAATGGGTTATACATGAGTCTGGTAAGCTCGTCCCATGTTTGGGTTTAAGAGTATACTATCATAGAGTACTACCATCGGCCTGTCATCGTGCAAGCAAAAAGGGAACCGACTTTAAAGGGGTCGATAACCAAACATGCAGTCTGTTGCAATATAATAGTGTCTTAACCTTTCTTACCAAAAGTTTTAATGCGTTTAATAAACAAATTGTGAAAATGGATATGACCCCAAAATTTCCTAACTTGTAGATAACATCACCATAGAAATCTGGGTTAGAAATACCTTGTTTCAATAACGTCCGTATATTGCAGTTATATTTACAAATGAGGGGTAAATTTCAATAATAAAAAAATAAAAAAGCTTTCCGAATTTTGTGATAGCTGTAGCCTTGCCTAAGAAGTTTATGAGTTATAACTAAATTACGACTATTAAAATCTTTTAGCAAAGAACAGGCTCGGGTAAAGCGAATAAGTTGAGAAATGTAAACCCCATAAGATGTAGACCGGGGAACATTTCCATCTAGAGAAGGATAATAAAACAAGATGTGTTTGTGAAACACTATGCCCCCTCATATATTTGACCTCTGACCTTGAAGGATAACCTTGACCTTGACATGTCACCCCTCAAAATGTGCAGCCTCATGAGATACACAAGCATGCCAAATATCAAGTCTCTATCTCTACTGGTCCAAAAGTTATGGCCAATGTTAAAGTTGGCGATTTGACCCATATATTTGACCTCTGACCTTGAAGGATGACCTTGACCTTGACACGGCACCCCTCAAAATGTGCGGCTTAATGAGATACATATGTATGCCAAATATCAAGTCTCTATCTATACTGGCTCAAAAGTTATGACCAATGTTAAAGTTACTGACAAACAAACAGACAAACAGACAAACAGACAAACGGACAAACAGACAAACAGACAGGGCAAAAACAATATGCCCCCCGACTATCGTCAATGGGGCATAAAAAATTGAAATCGAAATCTTCATTTTTATCGTATATTTAGACGAAACTTTATCATTAGTGATGGGAAATATTCAAATCTAAAAAGGAAGCCTGAAAGTAAGTTCTTTTGGGTAAATAGAATAAACCATATTTTCAAAATAAGGATTATCCAAATTCAAAATATCGTCTAAATACCGAGACGTTTTATTAAAAGCACTAACAATGTCAGATTGTGTATCAGGTTTTAACCTAAGCATGAAACCCCTCTCATAGCAATATAAAAACAATTCTGCAACAAGAGGGACACAATTTGTTCTTATAGGTATTATTCCATAAACAAATATAGAAAACCCATATCAAACGACTCTACGAGAGCCGTCTGATCCTGGTCTGTCCCATTTCCAAAGGCGAGAAAATACATTTATATGAGGTAAAGGGTCAATACTAAACTGAATGATGCTGTTAATTATTTACACCATAAATACACCTTTGACTAGAACCGTCTGATATGGATCTGCTACCACAAGTCCCAATTTACCATAACTGCTACTACTTAGGGAGCCGAAATTAATGTACATTTTAGTGCAAGGCAAATTAAATATTTACCCTGTTCGTATGATTCAGTGCAGATGGGATAAGTATGTGGTTGGACGCATCCCCTTACTATGGTTTGAATTCCCCAGGCGGTACTCCTGTCTTCACCTTATTTTGTGTTTGTATCGTGCATCTTTAATACATTTGTACTACAATGTACCCTAATCTTTATTTTAAGCACGCAGCGAGACATTCAGCAAACCGTTTGGATTCAAATGACATCTCAAGTAACTCTTTGTAACATCAGGATCAAAACTGTTTGACGCTAAGACCGCGCATCTAACATAACATAAAAGACCAAGTTATATAGAATAGTTTGGTAGATAATACTTGCCACTGACATATTGCTTAGCAGGTCAAATGTTTATAAAACTATGTTTGCTTTCTTGTCACAGCCAACAATAAATGTTTTGGGTGACATACTACATGGAATTATTTTTATCCGAAATGTTTAGGATAACTGGTTTATTCATGTAAGAAATAATGAAATCATCAGTATCAATAGATTGTATTTTACAATGGCGCGCAAATACAGGGATATTTGACCATGGCAGAACCAGTAGAATCAATGCTATGTAATTCTACAAGTAAATAGAGCAGAACCTGATCAGACAATTTGTACAGGGACCGTCTGATATAGGTCTACTCTGTATGTCTGAGTAAAGGGTTTACACTCCACACTACGAAAGTAACGTATCCGGTACTGACCAATATGTTTTCATTAATCGTATATGTTTTAGGTTTTCTTGAATAACATACACTCAGAATTCTAAACGATTACTTATAAATGAAGGAGACGGAAATTAATTTCCTCCAATTTCAAAACCTGGAGAAATTGACGTTTCTTCTCAAACGCTTTTGCTTTCTACTGGCATTTGGCGCTTGTGTTCACAGCATGCATGCCAGGAAACTATCAGACTTGTAAATCATGTTTAAATTCATATTCTTCATGAACGATTCCGAGTTGTCCGTTGCAAAATCACTGAAAGTTGATGTATTAGTTTAGACATAATATACCATCTAATTGTTTTGTGTTTAAAACAGCGTATGTGCCAATACCAGTACAGGTCTGTAGACAATATCAATACTGATCTATCCAAATTGCTTATTTCTTTTAGAAACATTATATTATCTGTACTTACTAGACTCGCATCGGGCAGACGTTTCGAACAAGTATCAGCAATTAAGAGTTTAGTGGTACAAACATAAAATATACCTTTCCAAAATCCGCAAAGCTTTACGCCATGAATATTCATGTAAGAAATAATAACAGTACACTCAGTAGAACCCCTCTAATGCGACGACTTAATGAATAAACATGGGTGTCTTTATAAACAGGTGGTTGCTTAATGCAGGACAAAAGTAATGCAGAAAGCTCCTCCTTAAGCCCTTACCACCCAGAATTATGCCTCTTTTAGGTGATCGCATTAGAGGGTTTTACTGTATTAACTAGATTAAATGTTGTAAAAGCTTATGGGCACAATAAGTTTTGTCTGTGACAGAAACTAGATTCATTGAACGTTTTTACCATCGCAAAAACTGTAGAATCATATCTATATTATATCGGAGGCTGTCAGAGCGGACACGTATCAGACAGCTCCCGTTCCTACAGGAAAGGCGTCTAAAGGCGCATTTATGGAGTAAATGGTTACATACTTCTTCCAATTAAAGCTGTGCCAAATCAAGACTAATGAAACATCCTGTTATAATAAACTGCTTATTTTCTGTCAAATGATATTTCATCTCTTCAGCTTGTATTGTACTTAACCTGCCAAAGTTGCTTCTGTGATTACCTTCTCAAACAGATGGGGTCCAGATCAGACGCCGAGTAAACTCTCTGTCCCATCGAGATCCAAACTTTTTGTTAGTATGACTAATTTTTAAAAATAAAACATGACGAAAAGCGGGAAAAAATAAGGAGTGTAGTAACAGCGGGAAAAAATGCACACGACAAAATGTGACAGTGAAAACATTATATTTGCATGATGTCATCAAATAATCAGTAACAGTGTTATGTAACACATACCATTTTATCAGATATACTCTGGAATTAAAGTGAATTGATCTTATTTTATCTGCAGATGTTCACATCTCCTTGCAGATATATCATCGTCTGAGTAAAGTGCTTGTGTGTCTATTATCAGTTAATTTGCGCACGAAATATGTTGTTGCATTTACAATCAACGGTGTAATAACCACACATTCACTTGTTACCTGGTTTTAATTGTCCTCTTATCAGCCTTAAACCTTTCAGTGTGGGAAACTAGTCACCGTTGCCAACTTTGTAGACCCAGATGAGAAGGGTGCCTAGAGAAAATCCCCTTCATTAGGGTCTGTACTCTGTATTCCTGTCACACCTTTATATAAAACTCCTCTGAATATTCACGGTAAGTCTGACCTGTTTGACAACTGGAAAACTCCATTTAAAAAATCAGTCTTGAAAGGGTTGATGAACGAATTTGGTGTTTTGCAATGTTATATCGTATCTGTCATCATATCCTGCAATATACATAGGTTGATAGCTGCAGTTATCAACGTTTAGTAGTTTAACTCTGGTCGTGCTGAAATCCTATGTAAGCCAAAACTCTAATCATTTGAATGTTTACTTCATTCACATTCGTATAAATGTTTGAAGCACTGTTTGGATCCTGATGAGATGACAAGTTACACGGTGTCTCATCTAAATCCAACCTGTTTGCAAATGTTAGATCAAGTCGCGCTTAGCATGGTCAGGGTTAATGCATAATTACATACATGTATGTATTGTCAAAGCTGTATCAGGAGTATTACGGAAATCTATGTTAGCTAGTTTTAACATGTCTCCGAATCCTATCTTGCTGATACAGTGATCCCTTCCTACAACGGCCCTCTCAATAACGATTCCCTCCTTACAACAACGCATGTCACTGTTTCCGAAACAACACGGCCCCAGAAACAACTTTTTCCATCGTATTTTCTTTATGCCTCCATCAAACCCTATGTTGTGACCATTCTTTAGAATCGTCACTTTGTGACGATTCTAAAGAGTGGTCACAACATAGGGTTTGATTGAGGCATAACTGTTTTAGTTCTCGAAATACACCTTATCTGGGGATCTGCAAACAAGCCTATTATGTTTGATTTTCTCTCCCTATAACAGCTCCCTCTGAACAACACATACAATCTTCGTATCCCAAATGGTGTCGTTGTAGGGAGGGAGTACTGTACTCATTAGAATTGTCTCTCCTAGATGACTACAGTGTGCATCCTAAATACAGTACCGGCATCTTGTTGAGAATAAACAATATTCCATCATCAACACCTCACTAGAAACGTCATATGATCAAAAGGCATTTGAAATCTCTAATATAAAGAAAAGAAAATTTGGATTAAAACATCCTCAAAAACCTGTTTCTAAATTGCCGTTTGCCGAAAAGGTGGGAAAGACCCGGATCGAAAAACATTAATTTGACATAAAACAATATCTATGAAAAACGCCAATCTGCGTATTGAAAATTCAATTCCACAGACCCTGCTTTTGTAATGGTTCAAAATAACATTTTGACTCTAGATCAGAACAATGTAATAGTCATTATATTGCTTGATCTCTCCTTGAACATCATTTTGGCATAGCATAGTAGGTAAACCACTGGCATGGCTGTTGTTGCATCTGACTGATCGACATCAAACCTTTTACATTGATGGTAACTGTCTAAACCTGTAGCATTGAAATTCACTCAGTGTGCCACCACGGTTCTGCGTTAAGGGCTCAAGTACTTTACAATGTGCACAGAGTCAGTCGGTTCTATTTGCACAAATCAACATTTGTAAGGCATCACTTTTAGGCTGATGACCAAAATTGTATCTGTCTTTTAAACCTAGACGTACTGCACATACAAAAGCACCCCGCCGTATTGACGGTTGCCTCAATGGCATTATGAATTGCACGCACACCAACCAATATGTTAAAGCTAAACACTGATAAAACTGGGATAATTTATTATATGTATATAATTCACGTCTGGCGGCTGAATTTTGGTATAATTGCTATGCTTCACGGCATTTATTTCTGGGTATATATGAAAAGTATTGCCACTGTAGGCTATTTGACAACTTTATAAAGGACTAACTATAAAACAGTAATGATTTACGGATATGTTAGACACCAGCATGTTTCTGTTGAGTACTGAAATATCATTTTTTGTTTAAATGATACTATCGATAAAACAGAGTTAGTATACCATCCAGTTATACAAACGGTTCTTTCTCTGATACGTTATTGCAATTTCCGCGCCATGTCTGTGAAATAATCACCAATATTTATTTCCCTCTTCAATAAACAAACACGCTAGCTACTTAATTGACTTGGGCACTGGCAGACTGCGACAAATCTCACAGCATCGGGTTGTGTATGTGAAATTCGTTTTTAAAGACACGACGCCGTATCTGTTTTGAAGATGTGACCGAATCAATATACATCTTTAGTTTGCCATCAGTTTGAATTACATCAGAATAATATAACTTACCGATTATCATAGATGCCGTGTCTGTTTATCTTTCCAAACAGACGCTCTGTAAATAAGGATATATAGGCCACCGTAGTAAACTTTTTTTCATATTTCCCCGCTAACCCTCTCATGCTACCAGTACCTCAGATAAACTATTCTAATGGGTAGCATTTTATCTACAGCTCCTATACAAGTACTTGTTTATCTATTTCGTATGACAATTATGAAAGTAGGAGATATTGCGAAAGTCAAAGTAGCAATGCTAACAGAGAAAAGTACAGACGCCGTTTTTTTAGTCTGTTCGAGAGTAGTAATTAAAAGTGCAACACTACTCAAGATCACTAGCACCGGCTTTAGCGGTTAACATTTTTCATAACTAAAAGCATTGAAACTGATGATCCAGAAGGACCAGAAAATATAACAACACAGAGAATATAGTATAGGGCGACTTTTTTACGGCCGCCACACAAGCACTTGACACCTGTTTTTGCGGAGTACATAAATAAGCAGGAGATCGTTTGAAAGTCAGTTAACATATTCCATCCATGTGTCTTTACTTTATAAATAGAATGAAGTATACACCATCTAGACTCAGTTTAAATACAGCTTGAATTAAAGCTGTGTTTAACAGTTTACTCAATAAATGTTCAGACAAGAAACACCGACATAATGAATATTAATGACTTTATTTTTATTACTCGATATATAGGTGGAATTGTTTCATGATACAGTAAAACTTCGATTATCCGAACACTAAAATACGTATTATTATCGCTCTTTAAGACAGGTGGCAGCTTAATGCATGGTGAAAGTCATGCAGAAAGCTCCTCTAGGAGCTTTCTGCATGACTTTCACCACGCATTAAGCAGCCACCTGCCTAAAAGGGTCTGAATTCTTCTATAACGAAAATTCGAATAATCGAGGTTTTACTGTATACATACACTTTAGAAACAGATATATATTTTTTTCAAAAGCAAATAGTGGATAACTTGTCAGACAACTCTTATAAGAGTTATCTGAACTGGATATATTCTGCTTACATATAGTAGGAGATAAATGTGTTTCTGTGGAGTAAAGGGTTAAAATAATCATTATAACAAGCGGTTGATCCTATTGATGCTATTGCAGTGCAACTGCATATCAGTTTGTTTTTGTTTTTGCACATCATGATATTGTGTTAATTCAATGAACAGAACCCTTACTTTGTGATTACCGTCTAGTCTTATCGGTTTGGCGATGTTGTCAATATTAGAAATAAAGGCATATGCATTGAGATAATCCTACCATATGCATTTTAAGCCTATTGGTTATATTCAGAAATAAAGTATTAAATGTAGTAAACCCATAAGCTGCGGACTTAAGCATTTCTTCATGGAAGATTTGTGAGATAGACATGCCCTAATGTGTTATTTCAACAGGAACAATACTCGGTACAAATTATGACAATAAACTGTTGTTAATGCGACGGTTAAGTTGCAAATAAGGAATAAACAGTTTTAAGCATTTTATTGCAATGTGTTCTATTGACTGTATGACTCTATAATGAAACAATTTAACCCTTTGATTGTGTGAAATAGGTGCACTGACATTGTTCATGCTGAATGGACTCTATCGTTACACACTGACGGGCCAAACCAGTCACTAGTCTAGGCATATATCGAGTTACACCGTGCAAACCCCTGAGAGTCTAATGGTGTTTTATCATTTTGACAGTGAAAACCATATTATCGATTAGTTTCATTTTGACAAATCAAATGCACTTGGAACAATAGATACTGCCATTGAGCAACTTACGTTGTTATTTACCACATAAATGCAAGTGTACAAATTGCAAAACACTTCTTATTCAAATGGCTAAAGTGATATTCAGTTAACCATGCATTTTAACAAATCAACATTAATTGTCTTTTCACACAATATTGTTGAACTACGCTAAATAAAAATACAGCACGTAATGTTTAATTTCCTTAGAGTATTCTGATTCCATGGGTGACACTTATTCAGCCATTTTGTAGACGTTGCATGCAATATTTGGGAAAGAGATAATATAAACGTTGTCATCTTGCAGACAAAATACAATTATATTTGTTCTATTAAAGTGTTGGTCGTCTGAAAGACCGCTTAGACCAAGCGTGTAAGAAGACTAAATGTCAGCGGACATGAAAGAAGTTTATACCAGTAGTTGATACTAGTAGTTGAATCGAGAGCTTGTAATAGACTCTGAGTTGCTTGAGTTGGTGAAAACAAATTCTACTTCGGCTTTCCTAAATAGGATTTACTCTCTTACACCTGAACATTCAGTGTAATATCATTTCCCTCTGGTACAAACTTGATTAGCTGAACTCTGACATTCTTTTTTCGATGAACGCCAAATATTTACTAGACTTATTTAAACACTTTGCAACCTTACAATTGAGTTGTAAAATATCGTGTGACTTCAACTTATCTCATTCTTCTTACCTTATGTGTATTTAGTAAGTAAAAATGACTGTATCAATATCCATCAGCTAAATTGTATAATGACATTATGAATAAACATAGTCTATAATGGACTATGCAAACATTATAAATATAATGTTATAAGCATACAGATCAGATTCTGATCTCGTTCTACAATGATTGCAAGGGTTTGAAAAGGCGTTTACGTGATATAAAGGGTTAAAAAAATGGTATCGCATTAAGCATATATTAATTAATGAACGTCAGAGTAACGCTTGTTTTTCCTTATTCTATCCAATCCCTACTGCTGTCGATTACCTCACCCATTGCAAACTCTTCATCCACAGTTCATAGATCAAAATCTTTCTGGAGTTGTATGGGATATATCATTTTAATTTATTCCAGTATCTGTTGGTCATGTTTAATTTATCATCTTCGGATCAAGAGTACATCTGATAATAGAGATTTATAAGTATATTGTACTTGGTTTTTCATACAGGTTGTATATTTCAGTAGCCTTCGTCAATGATAGGTATATTAAAGCTTATATCACTTAATTTGAAAATGATTAAATGTACGTTCCAGGCATTCATAGATGTATAGCTTTAATTCAAATATGTATAAATAGTGGACGAATCACCGCGTAATTTATACAATAAAGTTGGACTTCATTCACATGATTAATTCAACAGTTTGCTTTCATAAGCATGAACTCCAGAAACTGCCATCATTTCCAAAGAATATGATTATCAATATGTGGAAGGGCATGTGCCAGGCCATATGGAATACATGATATAACTCAAAATGCAAGGGAATGTAAATTGTTCGTGTTATTCTATATAAGATGTAATCTGTTATAAATCAGTTTGCTTTGGTCCTTTAAGTTTCGACCATTAAGTAAGAAATTTGATAACATAACATGTAACCACACACATCAGTTTGACATATCATTGCTAATTCCAATGCCCATCTAGCTTAGTTAATGTACAAAGTGTTGTTTATAGTGTCCGTGTCATACATCCCGCGCTAGACACTTTATACCAAGTAGATAACAGCACATACTACAACAGAAACAAAAATGTGTCATTTAACTCTTATGCTATCAATGTCGCATATGTTGTACGCTGTCAATGTCGCATAATTATGTTGTACGCTGTCAATGTCGCATATGTTGTACGCTTTCAATGTCGCATATGTTGTACGCTGTCAATATCGCATATGTTGTACGCTGTCAATGTCGCATATGTTGTACGCTGTCAATGTCGCATATGTTGTACGCTGTCAATATCGCATATGTTGTACGCTGTCAATGTCGCATATGTTGTACGCTGTCAATATCGCATATGTTGTACGCTGTCAATGTCGCATATGTTGTACGCTGTCAATGTCGCATATGTTGTACGCTGTCAATGTCGCATATGTTGTACGCTGTCAATGTCGCATATGTTGCACGCTGTCAATGTCGCATATGTTGTACGCTGTCAATGTCGCATATGTCGTACGCTGTCAATGTCGCATATGTTGTACGCTGTCAATGTCGCATATGTTGTACGCTGTCAATGTCGCATATGTTGTACGCTGTCAATGTCGCATATGTTGTACGCTGTCAATGTCGCATATGTTGTACGCTGTCAATGTCGCATATGTTGTACGCTGTCAATGTCGCATATGTTGCACGCTGTCAATGTCGCATATGTTGTACGCTGTCAATGTCGCATATGTTGTACGCTGTCAATGTCGCATATGTTGTACGCTGTCAATGTCGCATATGTTGTACGCTGTCAATGTCGCATATGTTGTACGCTGTCAATGTCGCATATGTTGTACGCTGTCAATGTCGCATATGTTGTACGCTGTCAATGTCGCATATTTTGTACGCTGTCAATGTCGCATATGTTGTACGCTGTCAATGTCGCATATGTTGTCTCCTATGCAAACCTAATGACCCAGTGGCTTATCAGGGTCCGAAATGTCTGTAGTACGGATTTTAAAAGGAAATGTGTGACAATTAAACAAACGGAATTTGTAGCAACGATGCATATTGCAGACGACAATATTTGGCAACGAAACAGTTACAGCAAAACACCTCTAAACCGGAATGCTAATGTAAAATAATATAGGTACTTTTAGGCAGATGTTGCTTCATGCAGGGTGAAAGTCTGCACGACTTTCACCCTGTCTAAAGCTACTACCTGTCTCCAAGACCGATATTTATACTAAATCTAACGTCCGGTGTAGAAGGGTTTCACTGTAAAGGAATCTCTGTTTATCAAAAGGTATGTTTTGCTAGTCAACCAGCGATTACGGCTTGATATATTGATTCATGAGTATTGCACACAATGCTTCCTGACACTAATGAAGCCATTATGTGTTACTTATGTCGTCCTGGTTTATCTGTTGGGAATTGTGAAGCAAAAGCGCCTGAGCTTATCGTCTAGATATATAGATACCTTTGTGAGATTACCGAGTAATTAATCAAACGACATTTAAACTTTTTATTGAGATAACAATTTATAGCATGGATTTAATTCCAGTCGTCTTTACATATATTATGATTTATTTTGTTGGTTTTTTTCATCTGGTAGTTACGACACTTTAACTCTTTCATTTCCAAATTGTGTCGTCTGCAAACGTTGTCGTCTGCAACAGTTTATATTGTATATCTGTTTATGTTTGTTTAAAAATATAGCCACAGTAACAAACAGTTTTTATTCTGGTGAGTCTCATCTTGATTGAGATATTTGCATACGTAATTAACGATGCGACGTTGGCAGCGAATTATAAGTGGAGGAAGAACCCTGGTGTTTCCGTGTATTGAACAAATTGCATTGTTTGGTGAATAGATAAATACCCGGATGCCACCGATCTACCGCGAGCCAGTTTGAATGCTTCCTAGCATAAATAACTCAAATACCCAGGCCAGGATTCGAACGACACCGATAAGTATACATAAAGTTTAGGTTAGCTAAATCAATTCTAAATTAATGCATACCGTATTTCCCCTACTAAACACCCCATCCCAATACTAATAACTCCCTTACTTCCGGGGCAGGGACTTACGATGAATAAAACAAATAAATCCCAATATACTAACCACTGAAGAATGTAGTAACCAAATGAAGAAATATAGGTTTTGCAAAATACTGGTTGTAGCTAATGCATACTGAAAAGCAATGCAGTAAACTGCCCAGGAGCTTTCTGCATACGTTTATTCTGCATTAAGAAACCACCTGTGTACAAAATGCGAGAGGCTCTTTTTAAAATGGCTTAGTGTGGGATGCGATCGTCCTCGACGCCCCATCACTAATGTATTGTACGGTAACAGTCCTGAATCAGTGAGTAGCTGCTGGCTTGGGTACATCTCATTGTAAAACACATAGTGCAAATATCCTTTATGTGCATCTTGATATGTCTTCATTCTACTAATAAACAAGTAATACAATGTTTTCTTAAACAATCAGTCTATGACATTTAATGTTGTATAGAAACAAATCCCAATCGTTTCTGAAAATTACAATTTCGCCTACCATCAGTTATAATATAAACACATGAAAACTATAATAACGATGAGTACAACTCACTTACCCTTTTCTTGATATTAGCGCACATTAGGGCATTTGCAAACATAGTAGACCAAGATCGGTCAGTCAATGTAGTATGTGTCTGATCAGGCTATGTTCTTTTGTCCATTAGCTAATTAAAAGTTAGGTAAGTAATTAAGCAATCATTCCTTACATACATGTTTTAGGTAAATTGTTAAAGAATGGTTTTCATGGACGCATACGCGACACATATGCTGTAAATGAAGGCATTAACATAGGATTATAACCAGTGTATCCCTTTACACCATGAATATTAATGCTTATTTAATATAATGAAACGTGGAAAAAACGTTTTGCTTTGGGAAAAATGTAAAATCAGATCTATATACGTCAATATGCGCATTCCAACAGAGTACACCCTGGTCGGAGGACTCATGTAGCGGCATTTTGATCTTGGTCTGCTCTATTTGCAAAGGCGTTTAAAGGCACATTGTTGGAGTAAATGTTTCTATTGTACAAGATACCTCCAAATAAAATATTGAAACGCCATACAATTATATATCATCAAATCAAACAAATTACAGCCTTTCTGTCGCATGCAAACAGCGTCATGAAACTGAAATATAGCTAGTCAAATTACCAGTATGATAATAATGAATCATCAGAATTGGCGATCGCCGTTTGTCGACGCCAGTTAGGCGTTTACTTTGGCATAACCTCATTTCGAATAAATAATCAAAACTGCAAACAAATAAATGGAGAAATATCATTTACAGATCGACTCCTTTGGGTGTCATTAATTCCTCTGTAAAATACATTGATTCCATTAACATGATTGCGCGAAATGTTAATTCAAAATGATATTTAAAAATGCATTCAATTTATCCAGTTCTACACGACATTATTATTTTCGATTTAAATGCGGGATGGATCAAGTTCAATACTAATAGCCCCTATCCTATTCCAGCAAAACACACTTATATTTACAGCTATAATAAGCAAGAAGGCCATGCTGACCCTGATATCGCTCACCAGACAATCGGAGAAGAATTTCAACGTTTTCATTATCAGTTTCTATAGAAAACTTCGCATCCCTGGGACAGGCCACATTTGACCGAAGGGGCGGAATTCATATAACTTTTGTATAAGACTTCAAGATGATGATATGTGCCAACTATGAAAGCTGTGAACCTTCAAGTTTCAGAGGAAAATATGTTCAAAGTTTTGACAATATGTTTCAATATAAAACAAGGCACCCCTGGGGCATGGTTTTGACCCCAGGTGCATAATTTGTATAACTTTTGTAGAAGACCTGAAGTTGATAAATATTAAAGCTGAGAACCTTCCGGTTTCCGAGAAGAATATTTTCAAAGTGTTCACCATAATTATGCTTCTATGGAAAACTGGCAAGCCATGGGACAGGGCTACATTTTGACTCCAGGGACATGGTTTTATAGAGGACCTATCCACAAATTATGCTATTTGCCTAATAGCAAAGCTGAGAACCTTCCGGTTTTAGAGGAAAACAAATCAGAGTTTTCATTATACTCGTATGTTTCTGTAGAAAACATGGCACCCCTGGGGCGGGCGAATTTCGACCCCATGGACATAATTTATATAACTTTTGTAGAGGTCCTACAAATAAAGCTATGTGCCAAAGATGAAAGCTGAGAACCCTGTAGGTTCAAACAGTTGTCGACGCACGACAATTCAAGGTTTAATCTGTGTTCCTCTACCCCATGCATATTCATATAAGAAATAACGACAACACGCATATTAATAAGTTTAAATTTCATATGAACACATGACATTATGGCCATGGCAGAAAATTCATATCTATATCATTTCCTATAGGAGCCGTCTGATCTTGGTTTACTCTGTTTGCAAAGGCATAGAAAGGTCTATTGATGGAGTAAAGGGTTAACGCTAAAATTCTTTTCAAGTCTCCGGCCAGTGTCTAAAGCAGTTTTGATTCTGATGAGACGCTGAGTTACTCGGTGTCTTAATATCTGGACCCAAACTGTTTGTATTAATAATCCTGAATTCGCCCATACCATGCGCAGAGTTAACATAATCATTCAGAAATATAGCGAACGCTTTAGATACAATTAAAAGATGGGTATTTATCTAAAATACTCCACCAATCAATGTTTTGTTGTATTTATTAGAATTGCTTCTTCAATATATCAGGACTAAGATGTTTGAAACACCCCTTATGTATAGCTCTCATGTGTATAAAGCATACAGTGAACACTAGATTATCCGAACACTCAAATACTAACTATTATTGATCCTTAACACAGGTGGCAGCAGTTTAATCCTTTCCTCCATAAATACGCCTTTCTATGCCTCTGTAAGTCACCTGTTGAAACCATGGGTTAATGCAGGATGGAATAATGCAGAAAGCTCCTGGAGGATTAAGCAGCCACCTGCCTACACAGACATAAATTCTTTATTACTACATCTTCGTAGTATCGAGTTTTTACTGTTTATCATGGAAAGCTTATTTTGTGACAAACTGTACATACCATGGTCAAAGGTCTCCCTTAGAATACCTTCAATCTGGGTCTGCAGTGTCTTACAAGCCCTATGTACTCGGGTCCACACTTTAAGGGTTAACTGTGTGTCACGAAAACACCATGTATTGCAGTTTTGTTTATATTTAACAAGGTTCTAGAATAAACACAATAAACACAAAAACTGAATAAGCATTTTCTGTATTTCACCAGTTGAAATATTTCATTTAGAATTGGAAAGTGCATCTATGCGTACACATATTTGAAAATCGTTTTCGTTTTACTAAAATGATATAAAAGAGCCACTATTCAAACTTTTGAAGTGCACTGCCTAATTCGTTGTAGCAGTTGCAAACATTCTATATCTAGATCAGACACCAAGTAACGCTGCCTCTGATCAGCATCCAGAAGTTGTACACACACATTTTAGCGGAAGGAAAGAAATGCACATTTTAATATTTTCCCTTTCCACTTTTCACGCCTTTGCAAACAAAGTAGAATCAGATCAGGCGGCTTCTATAGGCTAATTTCAGGGTCTGCTCTCTTAGCTTTTTGAATTAAATATATATGATATTGCACCTTTTAACTATGCAAAACATGTTCATGAATTGTTTACATTATAATAGATAAGTTAATGAATATTTATGAAATGACAATATCACTAATAATTGTATATTCGGGAAATGGTAAAGAATTGAATCAGAAAGGATGTTTTTCAAACGACAAATTGTATCCTAATTATATTAATGACGCATCGGGATGACTTTTGCCAACGGTTAGAACACCAGTGTAAAGACATGATGCCATGTGTCCCTTCGAGATTTAAACAATGTGACATCAGTGTTGTGTTTCAAACATTAAATAGGAAACTATATTCTGAGATAGTAAATAGAAGATAAATTAAGATAACAGCAATTTACACATCCTGTTTAAAAATACATAAACACAGTGCTAAGTTAAACTTGTGGTATTTACACAGTATGTTTGAAGTTACATAAACATAGGTCTAAGTTAAGATAATTGTAAATTGAACATCATTTTTAAAATTCCATAAACAGAATGTTTAAATTTATATCAACATGGGGCTAAGTTAAGCTGGCGGTAAACTATACAGCATGTTTAAAATTATATAAACCTGGACATACGTAACACTGATGCTAATTTACACATCATGTTTAAAATTACATAAGGATGAACTTTTATGACTTTCTGTATGTTATATATGTATTTGATTGGAAACTTCTCAAAGTCGCATACATCTATACAGAGAGAAGATGCACTAGTAAACTACGGTACCTTTAGGCTTATCGGACTGATGATCTCGTTGGCCCATTGTTACACTCTATGTAATCCTATTCCTTATTTGATTTTGATTTGCCGTTCACTTTAGTAGTATATTAGATATCGCATATGTAGTTGTCTATAACCATTCCCCGGTTTTGACTTATTTTCCAGCAAATGCAACTACTGCGAGAAGCCAGCAATTGGCTTTGCCATCGATTATTGAAACACTATCGGAGAGCCGTTTCACTCTGGCAATAATTTGAATTGTGTAATAGCTTTGTAGGATATTTCAGAGTGCAGATGATATTAAATGTCGAATCAAGTAACAAATTGTATATATCTGAATGTTTCTTTTGTTGCCGCTAAATATGTCCTTTTTTCACTTTTGATCGATATAAATTTGCTGCGGCTCATTGTGTCACGCATGATGTAGAACACTTAGTACAACGGTAAAGTGTAACAAAAAGGATCCAGTATTTCCAAACAGAAAATGTGTTTCATTTTCAGGTAATAGATATTAGACATGCGTTTACGCAGTCGTAATTAAATTAAACATACACACTAGCTGTAAGTTAATGAAGTCATTTTATATATTGTTTTTGTTTTACTCCATAAGGAGCCCTTTCATCTGGGTCTACATTATTTTCAAATATCTTATAGATTCGGTTAACTCACATTAAGGCTTATGTGTATGTTGTATGTTTGTAAGAGCGCTCTTCGATAGCGTTAAATCGTTGTTTGTAAGGTTCGTTTATGTTCTACCTCCTTTGTGGAACAGGCAAGGGACATTCTATGAAGATCGTGTCCGAGCGCGCATTTCATTTGTGCTTCTGATGTTGGTGTGCACTGTTGTGTGTCATGATTGTGTTCCTGCCTGACTTCTTTTCTATTATTTTGTATCTGAAATCGTATGCTCCGCCGCCTGCAATGGATCAAATCACCCTGCAAACTGACGGTTTTATCATCATATGCACTATGTGACAGATGATTTCAAATAATTCGATGTTCTTTTTTCATTCTAAGCTCATCGGACTGTTGAGGTCGTGATTCCATCTGCTTGTCATGTCTCTGTGTGTCTCTTTTTGTCCTTTGATAGACTTATAGATGTTGCTGTTCTTCTTTTATGTCATGGTGCTGCTTGGGCGATTGTGTGTTTTGTATGTGGTGTTTATTGCATGTCTCATACATTGACAGTTTTGGATCCAGATGACATGCTCAGTGACTTGACGTCTCATTAGGATCCAAGCTAAGCCGTTTTACACTAGGTTAATTGTTTATCAAAGGATTGCACGAATCGGAAGACAGTGAAGGAAACAGAGATTGTGCAGACAATGGTTTCAGCATGTGAGGGGGTAAATTTGTAAAATGTGTTTGTGTTCTTCTGATGATTAGTTCAGTTTCCAAATCTAAATTGCGAACTATAACGTTTTGCTGATTACAATTTCTCGCGGACAAGTACAAGTAATATTCTGAAAGTTATTTGGTAGAACAGTTCAGTGTAATAAACCACTTATTCCACTAAACATTTGAATGCAGGACACGGGTGTAGTGGCACGTATAAACAGTGTAGACCAAAATAAAAGAGCTCCTAAAGGAACAGTCTTGGTCCATGCTTATAAAACTTTTTAGTTGAGTCTGAGTTCGTTGTCAAGCTTTTGATTGGTCAGATTTGAGTTCTCAAGCTTTTGATTGGTCAGATTTGAACCAAAGGCTCAAATCGGACCAATCAAAAACTTGAGAACGAAATCAGACTCCACTAAAAGTTTTATAAGCATGGACCCTGGTCAGGGTCGGCAATGTTTATCGTTGAACATCCTCTCACGAAGTATACCTTTTCAAAGTGGATGGACTATTCCATTTTGTAACTTCAGCATTCAAATGGTTCAATTTGTGTATTTTAAGTATTTGTTGTTTGCCATTTCTGTGTTACATCACATAATTTGTGGCACTAACCGGCCATCGAGTACATGTTATTGGTGTCTTATTGGTGTTCATACCAATAATAAATAAATTATCTTAAGAATCCTTTTGTAGTTAATAGTTGGTGCATACTACGTCAATTTACGTTACGACGTCACTTGTTGTTACGTTGTATTTGATTGTTTTGTCTTGGCATCGTTACCATGTTGTACAGTTGTCTGGAGGCGGAATTTTGCTTTTGATTTTGGTGAAGGTGAGGTAAGCGTGAGGTTGGGTACGCTGAACCTTGTTTAAACCACCAGCAGACTTCTTTGGTTACTGTCCGTTCCAAGGCGGTAATCCTGCTTTCACCCTGTGGTCTACCTTTTTTTAATATTTTTGTGCGTTCCGTTACAGTTTCATTAGCAATTGTGTTATTTCTTGCTTTACCGTTTTGTGTCTAGCGCTCCCTGTAGGAATCTGTGGGAATCTTAAACCCACTTTTGCAAAATCGAAGACTACCATTTTAGCAATACGAATCATAACAATTATGCATACTAATCTAAATCATCTAGTGTAAAAATGTTTTAAAGTTACTGACGTACGAGATTGTAGTCTACATTCCTTATGCAAACATTCAAGCCTTTGTCTCATTATTATGACTAAAATGAATATTAATTAAATGAATTGTCAATATTACATTTTGACTACGGCAGAAACTGTAGAATAAGAGGCATTTCAAACGCAACCAGAACATACCCTGACCAGACGTACGGTCTGTGTCTACCCTGTTTGCAAAGTGTGCTTCTATCAGGTACGGGGGTTAACATATACTTTCTTAGTACTAAACGCGAATGTTAGTAGTTATTAAATTAAATACATTCAGTATAGCTTATTTGTAGTTATCGTGGTTTTCTTTGTGCTATATATGCTTATTCATGTTGTATAGGTCAATATGAGCTGTTGGCCGCTCTACATGTTAAGCCACCACCCTCACGCCTACTTTATGAATATATGAATATATGTTCTGAACCTGTTGCAATAATGAATCACCCCGAAACAAACTTTCATTTAGCCAGCACAGTCATCCCCATCAACTGCATTTGACTTATGGTGAAATAGCAAAAACGCACAATGACCTTATTACGTAAGCTGCCCAAGGCCATAGAATTAATGTGTATGTACAGAGTTCAATGCTGGGACCACTCTTTATATAATGATTCTAAAGAGTGGTCCCAGCAGAGGGTTTGGTAGAGATATGGTTGTTTTAGTATTTGCATACACACCTGCAAATATACACTTTTATCTACTGCTCCAAGGTTAAAGTAACCATATTATATACTTCGGGATCATTAGTTTTGATGGTATAAGTTTTGAAAATTGATTACTGCGTAAGCCGGTGCCAGAAGATGTGAGTACTGTTGCACTTTTTAATTACTACTCATGAACTGCTACTTTTGCTTTCGAAGGATCATCCACTTTCAGAAAACTAGTGCATAAGCTAACTGTACATATTCGCAGAAAACAAACTGCTAAGCGATGAACCAACATCAATATTCACGCACGTATTATCGTCCATATATCCGTCACCGATGGACGTGACTGTATAGTTAACGCACTCGACTACAATACCAGGCATCGCGCCCGGGTTTCTCTGTATCCTCTCCCTTCTCTCCTGGCGTCTAATAAGCACATAGTGAGCAGAAACGGACGTTAATAAACAAACACAAACAAACTATATATCCGTCAGTCCTTCTGTCAGCATGAGCTAATTCTACATATTATATAAAAGAAAATAGAATTTCGTCTCCAGTGGTTGAAGTTCAATACAATTTCTGGGGTAATTATCAACCAAACGTGCTAAAGTAGTTGTAATTCCACCAGCATTGTGGCAGCTTACAAGTTGAAGCCCCTTTATATGTTCAGTATAATAAAATGTTAAAATGCTCTCTATAAAACTACTGGGCGGACTTTCATATGTTTTAGGAATGTTCCGGAAGTGATTCCCTTATTAATTTTGGCCAAGTGGTTTATAACTGTGGTGACTCTCAATGTAACTTCTCAAAAAGCATGATAACATATGGATAAATTGTGACGTCAATATGTAAATAATTCGACAATTGAACACAGACGATCATATTGCGTAATAGGTAAGTGAGTTAGACCCCCCCACACACACACACACACGCACACACACACACTCCCAACCCACCTCATGTTGAGGCCCACATGGAAGATTGGGCTTACCTAAATGCGTAGCCTCGTTAAATAAAGTCATTATTATTATTATTATTATTATTATTGTTATTATTATTACTTCCCTTGTTCTAGATAATAGGACGATTAATTTCGTAACAAAACATTTGTTGTTTTCATTTCATCGTAATATATCTACTTCACAAGCCATGTGTTACTGTTTAACTCCTACCTTTTCCATCAAAGGCAACTCTTATAATGGCATATGAACAAGAACAGTTTCGATCGAGACACAAACTGTAGAATCCGATCTATGTAAGTCATATAAACGGTAAGCAACCAAATCAGACCCTGATCAGATGGGCTTCTACAAGAACCGTCTGAACTGGATCTAATCTGCAAATGCATTAAAGGACTTCTGTATGGAGAAAGAGAAACACATCCAGGTATTTGCTTCCACGTTTTATGATAAATACCATTTAAATCGATAATTTAGGGGCAAAATACTTGTCAACTTACCAATTTAAACGTTCCTCATATCCTCTTACAAGTGTTATGTCTAATGAAAATGTCAAATCGGTTTATGAATAATGGAATAGCGTTCTGACTACTTGTCTCCGTTTTATGCCTTATAAAATTGCGTTACCATGTTAAACACTGACGCTCTGAGCCAATTCTAGTCGTCAAATGTTTCCCGTCACTTGTTAACGTGTTAAAATTCAGCTGTATTTCAGTTTTTATCCAAAATACCTGACCATCAAATCATGAAGCCTGAATTCCAACAAGTCATTGAGATAATATGCTTCTCTTTTGTTTTTCAATCTATCGAATGAAACTGCAAAGCCAGCCACAATGTTCAATATATATAAGGTTTTCAAATCTGTAAAAAATGTCTACTTAAGTTTTGATTTGATGCAATTTCAAGTAATTGCGATTCGATCACGCTTCTGGGGAAGTATTCACCAAGTGTCAATCAGCTTGGATCATGATGAAAGGCCGAAATACTCGACGTCTCATCTGGATCCAGTGTATTTACAGCTGTTAGGCCGCGGATAATGGAATGCATGTTTTACGTATTGCAATGTCGACACATTCAATTGAAAACAATTTACAGTACCCCCCCACACACACACACACACACAAACACACACACACGACCACCAATAAGATGTCTATTTTAGGTAGCGAAGGCAGGTGGCTACTTAATTCAGAAAAAAATACCCATGTAGACGCTTTTGGCATTACTTCGTCCTACATTAAGCATCCACCTGGTTTTAAAGGCACCTGTATTTATCTGATGAATGGTTGCTGTAGAGGGGTTCAACTGTATTTGTTTTGTTTTAATTCAGTTGAACTTACAGCATAGTTTGTGCAAATACTACAAGAATGTGTTGAACAATACATACAAACTCAACAGAGTTCAGGGAATGCATACACTCATGTTTTAAACTCACGTCTTTTATTTTCGACTAATTTCACTGAAATGTATACACGTATATGTTCTAAGATTTTGTGTGGTGGTAAATATATTATATATCCATTCAAGTTTGATATCATACATGCAGGTGAATTAAGATCTCATGGCACACCTATTGTTATCAGTGTTTACAAGCACCATTATGTATAAGCAATGTATACATACAAGGACACAATCAGAGATGTTTAAACCGTCCTCCACAGGTATAGTGGCCGCGTAGCCGATGAGTAATGACACAGAATATTTAATATTTTGGTGGTTGTTGGTTCAAATCTCACTGTAGGCAAACACCTTTTCTCTGGAATTTTTATAGTTCTATATTTGGAATGGGTATTTTTGTGTTTTCATATCTTAAGGGACTATATACCACTGATTGCCAAAACACTATCTAGTGGAAAACATATATGCGGTGATCCTTGACTGGGAACAGATGTTCGAGATTATTTCTGTGACAGAACATAATTTCATCTATTCTAAGCTCAACATTTATACGAGCAATTAAGTTCATGTACACTGTAGTTAGATCCGTTATCAATTAGACTTTTACGCTATCTGACCTGCTTACTTCAAGTATAGGGGTTAACAGGGAGATCCGGCTAGCAGCATTTTATGTTTAGTTTTTCTCAATGATATCCTACATAGTATTAACTCTAACATTGATGGATTGTTGAATATGTCAGAAATGCAGATGTTTCTATTACTCTTTGCCGATGACGTATGCATACTTATGCTCCTAAATCACTGCAGGGTATTATAAATCACATCAAACTTTACAGCGAAAGGTGGAAATTTGACGTTAAAATCAAAGTGCTGAAATCGTTGAAAGACTGGCGGGCTGATTAGTAATCTCGAAATTTTCCAGCGTATGTACGATCCGTATCCGAATTTAACACGTACCGCTACCCACACTGTTGTTGTCGTGTGACGTAAGTGTAAACACACACAGAGGTTAGTATATTTGCAACGAGGAAGCGGATTAAATGTATTAAAAGCAGCTAAAACATAAATGATTTGGGAATTAATCCTTTCAGGTACATATATTTAATACATATTTATACTAATGCATGTTTTGGACGAAGATCATACCGTAAAGGAATCATCGGAGTGCACTGACTAACCTCTTAACCTTAATCAAATGTAACCCCTGTGTACTCTGCCGGAGGGGGTGGGGTATCGTCCAAAAACTAGTTTTACTATTCAACTGTAAATTACAACATCAGCATGACAACTGCAACAATTCTCATCCCATAAAATTCCAAAGAAAAACAAGTATGCACTGTAAACGCAAAAAGTTACTGGTCCTTCCATTCATCTTTAACCGAGAATAATATTTAACAAAAATGTTTTAAAACATTCAGTATAATAAAAAAGTTTCGCTTTAAATGAAAACTGAGTTCAGAGTTACACATGCAATGCACGTCTATAAATGCAACAGGGCAAATACACTAGGTAACCTCAATTGATTTCCCAACCCACACAGTGTACCTAAGTTTACAATCTACAGTACTAAAAACAGGATCAGCATTGTGCCATATTTCACATCACAATTGCAAAGAATCACCCCTAGAAAAACGACAATTCTAGTAGCGAAGGTATTTACAGACCTAGAAATGATATGACGCGCACTTCCGCTTCAATGCTATAATTTGCTCCTTTTCTCTTCGCGTTTTGGTAATGGTTTCCAAAACTTGTAGTTTACCTTTCCTGCTCAATATGTGTAGGAATACTTCGGAGCACTTTCAATATGACAAGAGTGAGATTTCAAGAAGCACTAGGTTTTAACCGCTTAACTCCTCATCAGTATTTGACCCAGAATCAAAGGCATACAGGGGCGGATCTGCACCTCTGATTCAAACAGTAGTTAAGTGGTATTTTGCGGTATTGAATATACGCGATCAGACATATAGACCTACCTATGGTGCATTGATAAACATGCATGTTGAATTGGACGTGGCACTGCTACGATAGCTGAATCCGACATATAGACCTACCTATGGTGCATTAATAAACACGCATGTTGAATTTGACGTGGCACTGCTACGATAGCTGAATCCGATTTGTGGTACTATAGACTGGTTCCGCCAGTCTAAAACCCAAAACTAATGATTCATTAAACGGGTAGAGCCCAACCTATGATTTCTTTTTGTACACCACAAATATGATATAGTAACTGCTTTTAACCCCTCGCTTGCTATTCACGTCAATATACCTACCTGTAAATAGTGAAGACTCAGATGAGACAGGCTCCTGCAGGAGCTGTCTCATCAGGGTCTGCACTATTTACAAATTGTTGTGCAACCAGTGCACTCCACAGCAGTGGTTACACAGCGAAATACTTGTACACAGTGAATATATGAAGATATGTGTAATTATACAACAGGGCATGGGTAAAGAAGGAGAAATGTACTTTAAAAATTCAGCAAGAGAAGGGTTAGGTATTTCAAAAATGGGAATTGGAATCAAACACAGAACCACATATCCCAACGCTAATCGGGAAGGAAGAAAATAAATTTATTACGCAGATATGGGTCACCACCCAGCACCAAATGGTCAATTCATTCATATAAAATGTTGTCGCGTAAATTATCTATCCTCTGTTAATAAAGAAACACATTATCATGATAAAATGTTGGTGTACAATGATAACTTCTGTAAACAATCAGTATCATACAAAACATACATTGCCTTAAAATCGGTTATTGAACAGGGGAATAATTATAACGGAAATAACTGGGCAACCAAAGTTAAGGACATTTTTGAAAAAAATCAAATCTGGGCTTTATCTGGTAAGACCAAATTAACATACGAATATACTTAGGAGTCATAAAATATCCAGTTATAAATTTATATAAACAAAGCTCGTATGTTAAAATAAATAACCGTCTCGAGGCCTATGGTCTATTTAAATATGATGTCGCATTTGACAATTATCTCTCGTTTATCCATGAAAAGAAATTCAGAATTGCTTTGACAGGTTTTAGGATATTATTTCATTATTTAGAAGTAGAAATATGACGATATGCAAATACGGAAAGAAATCAAAGAATCTGCACGAATCATCAAATTGAAAATGAATACCACTTCCTACGCATTTGCCCAAGGTTCAACCAATTTACGCACGAATTACTAACCACGATTTTATTACACATGACCTATAATACAAAAGTTTAACATTCTAATGTGCACAAATAACAAACTGATTGTCAGTAATATTTCCAAATATATCTTTTTTGCAAACCAATTAAGAAATCAAGTACAGTAAAATTGAGAAAAAACTAAGAGTTATTCAGCAAACAAATAAATTGACAGAATACTTTAATAAGATAACAAGATAAACATTAGAACAATATTAGAACAATGTAACAACTATGGAATACAAACGATCAAACAGGGAGAGCCACATAAGAAAGGAAACGGCACGAAACACCATCAAACAAGAAACGGCACGGCCACAAGTCAAAACCTAACGGAACGCATATCAATACATAAAACAGTAAGCATATTAGATAACAAAGGTACAAAATTGAGTCATGCAGGAAACACCACATACAGAACAAACAGTCACCCGAACAGCAACACAAGGAAACAGCAAATGTACATAACTATAAAAACTACAAGAGACGCACAAAGACAAAACAAACATACAATAGGAGGAAGATGGAATGGTCAGTGACAAAAGTCACTGGGGGGTTAAACCGGTTTATGGGCACCCAAACTCACATTTATTCCATCCCCACCCTAAAAGACAAACAATGTAAATAAACGTATCCCCTCTCCGACTAATCTACAACAACCGCGACGGCAAATACAGTGGTAAAGTGCATGTATAACGAAAACATTTAAGTGAACAAACTGTATCCGCCTATCGCTAGTGTACTCAATGATTGAGCTGCAAACAGAGTAACTGTAGAAAAGTAATAAAGGGTACGACAAAAATGAAATAGTACAGATATCCGACGTTCTCCTTTCATTTCTGGATTTAAGAGGTCGCCTTCATAGAGTACTAAACCTTTCTTGTCGGCGTACATGCAAAGAGATCAGCGTGATTGCCAACTGTAAAAGGGTTCACAACCAAACATGCAGTATGCTGTAGTACTACAGTATCATATCCCTTTTTAATTAATATTTTAACATATTTGATGAACAAAGTGAGAAAATGGGTATGTCCAATAATTTTACGAAGTTTGTAAGTCACATCACCATAAAATTCAGGATGTGAATTACCGTGTCGCAAAAGCACCTTGAGGTAATATTACATTGGTACTTGCCAATAAGCGAGAGATTTCGATAGTAAAATTTAGAGAAAGTTTTTCTTAGTTTATGGTATCTATATCCTTGCTTAAGCAGTTTTTCAGTTAAAATGAGATTTCGACTGTTAAAATCAAGCTCTAGCAAAACGAATAAGTTGAGATATATAAACCCCGTAAGATGGAGCACGGGGAACATCCCCGTCAAGATGAGAAAAATTTACAATATTAAAATCAAAATCATCTCTTTTGTCATATATTTTAGAAGAAATCATTCCATTGTTAATTTAAGGTCTAGATCAAGAAACGCTGCATAATTGTCGGACGGGTTAGCTTTATTCAATTTGAGTTCTTTAGGATAAATTGTAGGAATCAGAGCATCAAAGAAAGGGTTATTTAAGTTAAAAATATCATTCAAATATCGACAAGTTTCATTGAAGTCTTTTATAACATCTTCTTGTGATTGAGGATTCAAACGCAACATGAAATCTCTCTCATAGCAGTTGACAATAGGGTGAAAGTAGGAGTACCGTATGGAACGCAATAACTGTCTTATATAAACAACTTCTATTAGATAAAGATAAACATTGATATATAAAAATAAAGAAACGTTGGTATGTAACGATAAAACTTTGACATATAAAGATAAACATTGGTATATAAAGATACAACTTTAATATATAGATATAAAATGTTGATGTATAAAAGATATATAAAGATAGAACATAAAACGCTGATATACAAAGATAAAAATTTGACATATAAAGATAAAAAACTTCCTTATATGTAGATAAAACGTAAAGGGATATAGATAAAAGTTTAAAATATACAGATATTATTTCATTATATGTATATATTAGTTCATTTTATAAACTGCTGTCTTCATTATATTACATGAAGGGTAAATTTCACAAGGTAAATACTTATACGCTCACCGGAAATTCGCGCGGTAAACAACATTATTAGTTATTGGGTTTGCCACTGACCCACTACACAAATATAGGGGGTATGTAGGACGAATATTGGGCGAGGCGACAATTTTCTATCATTTAATTTGCTCCAAATGATGGAATTGTTATTATTTGGAAATGACGTTACATGAAGTGTCATAACAATAGCACCAGTTGAACAGGAGTTATCTTAAAAACAGGAAAATCTGGAAAAAGGTTAATAACTCAAAATCTATATTGTTGCTAGAGTAATGATCCATACGCATAATACTTTCTATCATAAATTTATTTCTAGATGCACAGTTTCAATTCAACAACATTACTTGAATATATCTTTATTTACACTATTTGTTAAGCTATTGTGCCTCTGAAATAAGTGTGAGGTTAGAACGTCCGTTAACCGGTTTAATTTCGGCGCCAGATTTCTAATTGTCGTCTGCAAACACATTTTGTTAAATCATTCGGTAATATAAGGGAATGAGATATATAAATGAAATTTCAAAGAAATAATGCACATAATATATAGAAATAGAGTTTGAGACAAAAAGTGAAGTCCCTGATCTGGGATTGCACTATTTGTCGCGGTGCATTTCGGCGACATTAGCGATGAAAGGGTCAAACCCCAGTGGTGAGTTTGCCACTGACCGTTCCAAAGCGATACTCTCTTTGTCACCATTATTTTTGTTTGGCTTGTGTCTTTGTACTTGTGCATTTGTTCATGTTTGGAATGTTTATCTCTAGTGCTTGTGTGTTTGTTAATGTTTTCTGTGTTCAAGCAGTGTTGCACTTTCAATTACTGTTCATGAACAGACTCAATAAAACCGAGTCTGCAATTTTCTCTTTTTGTGTTGCAATTTTTGCTCTCGGTGATCACCCCATTTCAGAATTCAACTCGTGTATGTGCGTGTGTTTGGATGTGTAGTTGTGTGTGTGACATGCTATCTATCAATGTTTTGGTGGTGGATGCGTCTTGTATGTGGCTTTGCTTGCTTGACTTTACTACTTTTTCATTGAGGTATCTGCAGGAAAATGAACTGAATTGAATAACAAGTGGGTTTTTTTCATAATTTTGTTAGGTTCTCTTCTATGCTTTTGCCTAAAGGTAAGTAAAACAAAAATAAAGAAAACATTGCTTTACGTGAGAGATGAAATCGGAATCTGTCATACATAAACTGCTCTGCCTATACCCCTCGGCCACGGTCACTCTGTTGCTGGGAACTAGACCTAAAACATTATAACACTGAACGGGACCAACGTTACAGACGTGTTTTGTTTACATTTTAAATAGGTGACGTTGGTGTGCTTTAAGATCTAAATGTAACTGTACATATACTGTATCATAACTTTGAGTTCAGAAAAAAACCCATATACATCTTAGTAAATATAACTCTGGTCCTTTTCGGCAGGTGACTGTTTAATGCAGTGTGAAATTTGCAGAAACCTCTTTGGGTATATAATGAACGAAGTTGGCTGAATTCTTACAGTAATTCATTTCAAATTTAAATGTAGATTATATTAATAGCTCGCTCTGGAAATATAAAATTGAGTTATCGCTGACATACGTCTATCCTACTGTAAAACAATAATATTGTTCCATCTATTACACGATGTATGCATTATTTTATCTTAAAATAAATTCATTCTGTAGATTTACTTACGTCAATGTAAAACTATGTTCATTCTATTTAATGGTTCATTTGTGCTGGCACATATTTATGTTAGTCATAGTGACAAGTGTGACTGTACATCGAGACTACGCGAGCGCAGGTTCCTATTTCATTTAGTTTTAATGGTAGCGCTATTATCTTTGCGTCAACGCACAGTGGTTTATACATATTGTGTCCACGTGATAAAGAAACGCGCCAGTTTACATTTTTTTCTTCTTGGGGGGTTTCCAATTGCATTTGCATTAATTGAATTGAATAATACAATTTATGTTACAATATCAGACTTAATCAGATACTTCGTGCTCTGTTGTAAAAATAATTCCACATTTTTCTTAAACCAGACGATTTCAAGCTGCCGATCCCGTTCCACAACATTTAAAAATAATTTGCCTGACTGAATTATTAAAATGTCGAACTACCAATAACTGTTTCAATTCCTTGACAGTAAATCAATTGTTCCATGCAAATAGCTTTTAATAGGACAGCAGTATCTTTACTGATTTACTGTTGTTGACGTCTTAATGGATGTTTCTTGTTTGACGATTGTTTTGTTAAAATTGCAATAAATCTATTTAGTATATGAGCATTTTCAATATAACTACTAAACTATAAATAAATGAAATGATAACTGAGAGCAAACAACAACTAGAACACCGATCAAGTCCGAAAAGGTCACATATGGCCAGGACTATTACCTATAAACACAGCACGTTTGGTGTATATCAGATTAAACATGTGTGAGTTATAAAGCTGACAATGTTAAAACGGCGAAATTTGACTAATTCAAAGGCCATAACTTTGCAGGTTTGGTGAAGATTTGACGAAAACAAAGTTAGAGAGCGGACAAGGCTAAAAAGCAAATTTTGACTGAATCAAGGGCCATAACCGAGAAGTGTTTTATGCGATTTTGCAGATAATTAAACTTAATCAAGATTGTACACCTATAAACATTCTCCGCAAGGTTGGTGATGATCAGATGAAAACTATTTGAGTTAGCGGACAAGATAAAACGGCATATTTTGACTAAATTAAGGGTCATAACTAAGAGGCGTCTGATGCGATTTAGCTGGTAATATAATTTGGCCAAGGTTTAAAACCTATAAACATTATCTGCATGTTTGGTGAAGGTCAGGTGAAACATATTTTGAGTTAGAGAGCAGACAAAAAAGCGTGACGGACGGACGGACAGACAGAAGGGCGTTCTCACGGATTGATTTTGTTCTCAGTGTCA
Organism: Azorinus chamasolen; assembly: GCA_963576725.1. NCBI lineage: Eukaryota > Metazoa > Mollusca > Bivalvia > Cardiida > Solecurtidae > Azorinus > Azorinus chamasolen. The sequence continues at coordinate 104,702,474 of OY755236.1, forward strand.
CATAAGCATCAATTATAGTAAGCGGACGGACGAGCTGACTAACGTACTGACTGACAGACAGGATGATTACTATAGGGCACCCACTTCAATGTTTGGGGCTCTAATAAATGCAGAAAATTCCCACTTCTGCCATACGTTTAGAAGCCACAGGTCTACGTATTTAGACTCACATTTTTCTTTGATTAATGTTCATTGTGTAAACATGGTGTTCATTGCGAAACATAAAATTGTCTACACGGGGCAGCGTAGAAAAGAGATTCATCGAACATGCACCATGTATTACGTATAGATACCTACTAGACAATTATTCTTGCAAAATTTGGGGTTATCTTGTATACCTTACATATGAACTTATTTGTACTTCTGACTGCAGTGTGTACATTAGTATTCAACTGCTTCTCATGAAAACATTACTCTAAACATACTTGAAAACACCGTTTGCTTTATATTTAATCTGACACTGTCATTTGGATTTTTGTGGCACTATTTAATAATTTGACACACAGTTTATACCTCATTTGACCAGTTAACAGGCAATTTGTTTGGAATAAATATATATACATATAAGAACAAATTAAGCATCCATCAGTATCGTGTTTGAGTACAATAACAGCTGAATAAAGGTATCCAGTATTCGATTATACATGAATTCAACCAATTTGCCACATACCCCCCCCCCACACACACACATTTAACTATTTATATTGAGCTGGTATTTGTTAATAGTCCTGTATTGATAACACTATTACTGGCTTAAGATTCCAACGGTAGTTATGTATTGCAAACATGTCATAGTAATACAGTAAAACCGGCAAGCAGACCTTTTAGCAGAACAGGAACCGATACCATTGTAGGCGGGGACTGCTAAATGCAACCTGCATTAAGCTGCCAGCTATACCCATCCTCACTTAAATGTAAACAAATATTTCAGTAAACCCTTTTTGACAAACAAGGAACAAAAATTTGTAATATATTTTACATAATGCCTTATATACGCCTTTGACACATTTGCAAGCAGAGTAGACCCAGAGTCTGCTGGAGCTGTCTAATCAGGGTCTGCTAGGTTTGCTAATGGTATTTGATGGATAAGTTTCCAAAGTTCCTTCTTCAGCAAAACATGAATCTGTTCATGATTCATATAACGTTCTGCCTATGGCTATTTATAAGGCCATGCAATGTTGAATAATGTTCAAGTTGGAATGGGTTAATTGGTTCGCTGCTAATGAGGATTCTGTAATTAAAATCATTCGGATCCATATGAGAGACCGTGTCACTCGGTGTCGCATCATGTATCAAACAATCAAACAGCTGATTCTATGAAGGTTTATTTTGAAACAAAACGGAAGAGAAATCAAGCATAAACATTGAAGCAGATGGAAATATATGCAGACTCCAACAGAGTCAGAGACGGCGAAATGGTTAAGGATTTGATTGCATTTGAATAGTTAGTGATAACTGATTCAAACTTGTGATGTTCGTCGCAATTTATATCAAAACTTTGTCACGTTAATCACAATGGTATGCACTGTAATTCAGCAAAACGTTTAATAGGACCAATACGTTATTAGTTAGTATTGTTAGTATTTCTGTCTCGTAGATTATCTGTAGAAATATTACAGATATGATATTACAATACCTCCCTGAATGCCTCATATACTGAAGATAGGTAACACATTAAGAATTGGTGAATACATTGGCTGATCCTATGTCCTCCTTATAAATTCCAAGAACGCACACGATGCGTAAGTCATTAGTGGAAAAGTGAGTGTAACCAATACATGTAATATGTGGTTAGGCTTTTTTTACTAATATTACAATATAATTATATACATATAGGTGACACATCTTAGATAAGTGTATTTACTCTTAAATGAAGATTTCCAATACAAAATATATTTTCAAAATATTATACCAGTGTTGTTGGTTTAATTAGCTGTGTCGTGTCAAATCTAGACTATTTTGCCTGTAATATGCTTGATAATATTATCTCATCTGGATTCAAGCTACATGTAGTTGCAAATGCGAGTCAGATCGCAGAAAGCGAGAGGGTTAATCTACGATGAAATGTTTAAAAACGTTAACATAATGTAAACCTTATTTTCTTCCAACAGGGATTCAGCGGACTGAAGATTTTGTTCACCGGGCTGAAGTTTTCCCCATGTACGGCTGAACATTCAAAGTGTAAGTACCCATCAGTGTGTAACGGTAGACGTTCCCTGAACCCTCTAAGCTGGGTCTACACTGTTTGTTAATGCCAATACGATCGTTTCCAACATCCAAAATTTTGAATAAACGTTTCATACAAGTCTGTTTCATACAAGTCTATCTCTGAGTTCTTAATAAGATGAGTACGGTATTATCATGGAAATTGCTAAACACAATTATAAATTTCATTATTTAGGTTTCTGTATGTTAGTACTCTAAGAGCGATTTCGCTCCTACTGCGTTGCACTTTCATAGTTGTGCTTCATAAATTGCAAATTAAGAATGTGGAGTACAATTGTATTATCTGATCAAATGATTCAATATATATTTCACATCTTAAACAGTTATGGTTCGCTCGGGATAAAGATGCAAATATAGTTTCCATTCTACATTGATATACAGAAGTATGGTTTAAACATTACATTCATATACGTCCTAATTCCATGTTGGATCGTTGTTTCAACATGGTTTTATTTAAAACTGTTAATATGCCATCTTCTATCATTGAAAATAAATGTTTGAACAAAACAACGTTTATGTGCTTATCCAGAATACATGTTATTACATACATTGTGCATGTTACCCATTCTTATTATCCTTTACTTCATTAATATTATATTCATATAAGAATTCACTATATCATTAGAATCATTCAACTGGGTTTTATCATTACATTAGAACATTGGAAACGGCTCCTACATAAGTCGTATTATCTAGGTCTTCTCTATTCATGAGTCAAGTGGCGTATCTATGGAGTAATGGTAAAAGAAAGTCATTAAACACCTTGTAAAAGAAAGCACACATGTTACTTAAATAGTGACTGCTCTCATTATAGATTCTGATATTTTAAATGCAATGCTCCTATATCCAAACGTCATGTTAATATGTTTATAATCCAAATACCTGCTCCATCTGAAAGGAATGGTACCGCCTGGTAATCCTATTCATTTGCTTATTAGTAGTTAAATAGATAGTTGTAGATAGGGTTAGTGAATATGTGATATTGCCAAAGCCATATATAAACCAAAAATATAAACACAAACAAAATTCCAATAGTTTAAAGCAAGTGCTACAAAAATAGACAGGTCTAAGCAATGAGGCATGTACTTGGTGTCCATTTCTGTGAGGCATTTCTTTTTTATACATTTGTGTAACTGTTTTATTACAGAAAGTACAAAACAGTTAGATATACATAACTGACCAATTATGATAAAAATAACATGACTTAAATATAATTACAAAAATAATTCCTAATTGTCTATCATCGATGGCAACGTGTCCAATTTAAAATTCTGTTAATACTGCCGTTTCATGGGATATGTTTGAAACCCGATTCTTATATGTGTTTTTTTGTATTGTTATATATTTCGTTTTATAGTGGTGATAAATGCCCATATACGGTATGTATAATCTGGTGCATCGAACATTATATATTTCTGCCTTAATTGCATGCAGCTTGTTCCCAAACACTCAATACGATTCATCAGGACTATGCATATATATCTTATAAAAATCATAACAACTAATGAGAGGTAAATTTCGATAATTAAATTTAGAAAACGTTTTCCGAAGTTTATATCTGTAACCTTGCTTAAGAAGTTTTTCAGTTATAACTAAATTGCGACTGTTTAAATCTTCTAGCAAAGAACAGGCTCGGGCAAACAGAATAAATTGAGAAATATAAACCCCATAGGATGTAGAACGGGGCACATTTTCATCTAGAAAAGGATAATTAACAAGTTTAAAATTAAAAGCTTCCCTTTTACCGTTTATTTTGGACGAAACTTTATCAATTTGGATGGAAAGATTCAAATCTAAAAAGGAAGCCAAAATGTCAGAGTCGCTTTGTTTAAAGACAGTTATATTTTTGTAAATTGAAGAAATCATGTTTCACAAAAAGGATTATCTAAATTCAAAATATCGTCTAAATACATTGACGTTTTATTAAAAGCATTCACAATATATCGGCCTGTGTATCAGTTTTTAAGCTTAGCATATAATCCCTCTCATAACAATGCAAAAAGAAATCTGCAACAAAAGGGACACAATTTGTACCCATGGGTATACCAACAGCTTGACGATATTCGGTAAGGCAGATAAGGAAAATAATTTAAAAATGTAATCAGAAGTGATTAGTGTAGCTTAATACAAGATAAACAGTAATCAGAACGCTCATACAGGGACATGAAACACAAAACCCCTATAGAAGCTTTGTGCAGTAATTTTGTCCTGCATTAAAATGAACAACCACCTGTTTTACAAGCTCCTATATTAAAGCACTACTTAATTGCATTACCGACACTTTACTGTTTATAAATATCAAGAAGGCAAAGTAATTAAAATTACATTACATTTTTATATTTATATAGCTGAACCTGAGTCTGACGGGCAACATTTAACAAAGTGAATCAACATGTGAACACATCCAGTCTTCGAGGTAATAACCTTTTCCGTATGATTCTGTTTTATGTAGCATAAATAAGTGCTGTAGCGGAAATGTTTTCTCTTGAGATATTTCAGGATCAGTCCAATTACACGTATTATTCTAAGAATTGCTAATGCAGATATATTGTTACTGGTAAGTGTTTTCTTCTACAATAAAAATGTAATACAAGTCTACGATTTGAATAAATAAATGCCATCTTCTGCCCTAGGGACCTCTCATATGTCCTTAAATGTTACATTCCAATCATAGACGGGCATCGTACTTGAATCTTTTCTCATGTGAAGCTTGTCCTAAGTAGCATTTGCAAACAGCTTGGATCAAGATGAGACGTCTAGTACCTCACCGGATCCGGATTGTCTGACACTTGGTGTGTAACACATTTCAAAGGTGTCATCAAATTCAGAGACTCTGAGCAGGTTTTATGTATCAAGCTTGAGACGGGTCAAGGCCAGGTCATGCTGCCAAATTATGTCCCTTGAAGACATAAGTATCAGAAACGGCTTTACGCGCATAATTATTTGTTTTCAAAATTAATATCCCTGAAATAGTGTAAGAAGAAAAGCCGTCATCGACTTACACAACAAAACAATGACTAAGCCCTAGATAAGTTGTCTGAATAATTAGTACTGTACTCGACGAATATTCATAGCAGACTCCATTATGAATACAAATTAAGTATTTTGTTATATATAGCCAGTTAATATATTGCTGTAAAAAATAATACAGAATGATATAGAATCGAGTTCAGCTATTCTATAAACAAGCATAGCAGATACTGATTAAAGCTGTCCTTTGGAGGAGGCCTGTGTCTATCGTTTTACATGCGTCAAACTATGATTGGTATTATAATGGTTTAATGTTGTATGCAACGTTATGTTTTCCCTCTTTATGGCCATCATATTGTGTTTAAGGCGTCATGTCTTTCACTAAAGTTAACCGTTTATAAATTCCGAGTTTGTTTCTTTCACTATAATAGTAGAAGTCATAGTTGTCATCGTGGATGTACACCATTTGAATCTCCACCCGTATAGTGTAAGCCTCGTCGAATTGAATGCAGTTTTCCATAGTGCAAAGGAGCAACGATAATTATATTCATCTCTAGCAGATGTACAATTTTAAGTGCTTCATAAATTCAAAAGTCTTTATATCCTATAAATACCAATCTTAAAATTAAAATGCAGACAAGAGATCTATAGTTGAACAAACATAGCAAAGCCATCCCTCGTGAGACCTTAAAAGATATACATTAATAATAGCTCTGAAAGTATTTTTCATGTTTTACAATACACGAAACATTAGCAACAAGTACAACTGGAATTGCAAAGTAAGCCGAAAAACAACAGAATTGAATTTCATCGACAATGATCGTTTCCATACAGAAATTGACTCGTCATCATCAGACTTATGGCAGGCGAAATTAATATGTATATTTATACATTTACATAACAAGAATCAAACTTGACTTGAAATGAAATTTAACAGTGTATACGCCTGCACTTAACTAATTGCTGCTTTTGAAATTATGTACGGTTTATGTACGGTTTTACGATTCCCGTTTAAATGTTTTCTCAGACATTCATCACCACGATGTAATTAAAGTACGCAAGTGGTATAATCCCTTTCTAAAATATAATTATGTTACTGTTATTGCAGGATCAACTGAGGTAAATTGTATTGGTCGTCGATGATGAGACAACAGATCCTGTCTGGGACCACATATCAATAACTATATACCTCGCTAATAATTATATTGAACCTTTAAAACAGTAACATTAACATAAATGACCGACGATTGCATGCGCCTACATGGTACAATAATGTGATTTGTAACTTTGAAAAGTATTGGACATACCCATTTTCTCACTTTATTTGAATATGTTAAAATATAGTACAACAACATACTGCATGTCAATCCTTTTACAGTTGGCAATCACACTGCACTATTTTATGTACGCCGAGAATAAAGGTTTAGTATTCTATGAAGACGACCTCTTAAAGGAGGACGTCAGATCTTTGTACTCGATTTTGTCGTACCCTTTATTACTTTTCAACAGTTACTCTGTTTGCAGCTCAATCATTGAGTACACCAGCGGTACATGGATACAATTTGTTTCATTTAAGTATGTTTTCGTTTTACATGCAATTTACCACTGTATTTGCCATCGCGCTAGTAGACTAGTCGGAGAGGGGATATGTTTATTTCCACTGTTTATCATTTCGGGTGGGAAGGAATAAGTGTGAGGTTAGACGCCCCTAATCTGGTTTTGGGTGTATAGTTCCAAGGCGGTACTTCTATATTCCACTATGATTTAGTGGTTTCAATGCCTTCCGATCTACCGGGCGGTGTAAAGACAAAATTTCAAGATACAGAGTATCTTCTATAACATGTTATCCATATTACGATTTATACAAATATTCTGAAAATGGGTGATCCTTTGAAATCAAAATCATTGCCAAATTCAAATTATGAATAGCAATGACAAAACGACAAACAACTTTTATCTGAGAAACTAACGAAATACAATAGTAAAGACAACTAATATGGACGATACAGAGTATCTACTATGAAGAGATAGATAAAAAGAGAAGTGAGGGGAGGATTTGACGAAAGGAGATGGTAGAGAAGTTAATAAACGAAGTATATGACTTAATGTTGCAAGAAAAAAAGAACTAAAGTTTCCAAAGGATGAAGAATATTTACTACAGGAGGAACGTTTTAAGACTATAAGAAAGGAAAAGGAAGCTATAGAAGAAAGCATACAGAGACGGAAATTTCAAGAAAAGCAAACTGCATCAGTTGTTACAGCGATAAGGTACACACAGCATACAATGCCACAGTTTGATGGAACTCATTTTGAGGAATGGAAATTTGAAATAGATAACAAAATTGAATCAATATTATACAATTATCAAATTCTTGTAGAATCAGTAAGACAATCCATTACGGAAAAGGCAAGAAATGTCTTTAGACATTTAAACTGATCAAGAAACTGAAAGACATTTACGGAAATGTAAGAAGTGGAGACTCCATTGTTCAGGACGTTTATTCTGCTAAACAAAAGAGAAATTAACCGGTTTCTGATTGGAATATAAAGATAGAAACCATATTCAACCAAGCAGTTGCCCGCGGTAAAATGATGAGTCACAGAAAAGTTCAAAACTGAAAGGGACGATTTTGGAAAGGCTTGAACATTGGAAAGATCAAAATTGCTACCAGGAATACATACGAATCAAAGGATTATTTTGAGGTTCTCAGGAAGAATGCATGCATTGAGGAACTAGAGCTTCAGGCGGAAACAATATTTCAGAGAACGCACATGTGCCAGAAATTAAAGAAGCAGCAGACCAGAACATTTGCCAGCCAATACGACCCAACACTAGTGAGTCAAAACTGGATCAGTTGCTGGCTAAAACATGAATTTCCTGGTGGCAGAGCTCAGATACATGCAACTCAGAGAACAGCAAAAGAGGGTCATGGACTGAACCATCGTGGAAGATACAGAACGAGAAAACGCTTCAGAAATTATACAACAGCCTCTTGATTGAGAGAGTATGACAATAACACACAAGAAAAACAGACAGATGAAAGGACGAGACCTTTAAATGAGACAGAACCTCCGTTGAAGGGGTAACTGTAGACGAGGAAAACATCAACATCCTCAAAAAGATCAATTTTGTTATGTCCTGGCAAGTGACAACCTCGGTAAAAAGGAAAGTGAGACGATTTCTCGGATTCGTTTTATAAAAGGAATTTCGATTTTAGTTCGTTATTGGACAGAAACAACAGAAAGAAAGTTGGATGTAACTGCAACTTAAACGTCGACTAAAGTAAGGAACACGCAATAGGACTTTTCCACCCTATGACATTAATGTGTTTTCACACATTTGCAAATAAAGTAGACCCAGATTAGACGGTTGATCATGGTCTGCTCTGTTTGCTAAAGGAGTTTGAAAGTTCTGTTTCTTAACTTTTTAAAATGACTACAATTTTCCACCTTCCATATTCGTTGTCCATGAATGTTCAGTGGGTATAGGGATCAAGGTTATAGAATAGTAAGCAATATGAAATACGTATACATACCTCCGATTAGAAGACATAATAATAACCCTGATTAACAGCCTCACAGTAACTATAAAAGACAAATCAGCAGAAAACAATATCTTTTCCCGACTTTGTATTACCATGTTGTTTAAAGTTTTTTTTATAGACATTGGAACATTTTTAAATTCTGAAGAGAGGTGATCCACCGAAAGCAAAAACTGCAACAAAAAAAGAGAAAATTGCAGACTCGGTTTGATTGAGTCTGTTCATGATAAGTAATTGAATGTGCAACACTGCTCACGCCCCTGGCACCGGTTTAAGCGGTATTCAATTTTCAGAATAAAGTACTGAAATTCATGATCTCGAAGGATCAGAAAATATAACAACACTGAGGATGAAGTTAACCCTTACATTTCTATAAGAATGATGCATCCTATCTATTACAATTTTTTGGCATACTTTAAATTAAACTTTGACCAAGTGTCAAACAGCTTTGATCCTGATGAGACACCGATTTACTCTCATCTGGACCCAGACAGTTTGTCAATTTCAGTCTGCAAGCAAGTTTGGAACATGAGACGCTGATTTACTCGGTGTTTGCAAATGCAAGTTTGGTCGCGCTAAGAATGCAAAGGTTTAAGATCCATCACGAATTCAGTTTAATGATAGCTAATATACTATAATTGTACTTCCATGGTAAGTCCGCTCTTCAATAATAAGAGCATATTAACATGTTAGAGGTGTTGGACTTGTATATCTGTTTGACAATACACTACACATTTAGCATATGAATACTTTATATATGCATCGTTTTGTGTATGGGTCGGAGGCCATAAACACAATAAACTTTTGAATTGAATTGTCATAACACCTTGAGTAAAGAAACAATGATTTATTTTTGCGTTCTTTTTGCGTAAACATAACCCTTTATACGCTTGAAGAAACCAGTTCACTGACGTGTCCAACCTTGGTTCCTGGCCTAAAATGTCAAGGAAAATGCATTTGGCTTGGCCTATTTGCTCCTAGACATTGCCAATATCTGTTGCTGCCCATTGATTCGCGTAATAAGACATTCGTTACAAATTCTAATTAGGGACATTTAGCTCTGTTACACACAATGTTTATCACATCATGTTACACATCATGTTTATCGCCTTTCAAGATGAAATCTGCCTTTCTACTGATAACATAATTTGTGACACTGATTTTAAAGTTCGATTTTTAAAAACAAAACACTCATTTATGTATTCAGTCAAAAATAAATGAATGTGTCCTTACCCGTTTTAAATGTTAAAATGATTCAATACTCTTATACTAACTGCAAATATACAACATATCATTCCCTTCAAAGTGCAAACAGTTAAAATTGGTATATTTCTTTAATGATTAGCTGTTTATTTACTTATACATCGTATGTACAATGTGTTGATTAAGATATAGTTGATTCATTTAAAACAATAGCATATTTGATATGAGTTTGATTATAATTTTATCAAGTCCGTCCTACAAACAATGGCAAACAATGGCCGTCTGATCTGAGTATTGATAAAAGGCGTAGAAGGACTCGTAGAAAGGGGTATGTTATAGAGTAAAGGGTGTAAGTAAATCAGCACTTATATATACCAACATCGGACATCGAGTTTTTCAACTTACTAATATAATTAAACTTATATATAACAGAAAGGTGAAACTACGATTATGTTGGTGGTACCCGTTGTCTTAAAATTGTACCTTTCCGCAGGTGCAAACCAATCATTGCATCAGAAAACTAACTATAGTAATGTAAATTGAAAGTAAACTATCAATAAAACATTTAATAGAAAGAGACGTATTCTTGGTGAGTAATCTACTTGAATATTCAATGAGCCGTTTTGTTGAAGATGACGGATATTTACGCATTTGCATCTAGAGTATGCCCGGATTAGACGAATCCTGTATTGGTATTAATTGTCTGAACAGTGTCTCGTCTGTTTACCTATGGATGTTTATCAATCTGACTCTTAATTTTCGGCCATGTCAAACAGTCTGGTTGTTTACTTACCATTATAAACTTCAGTTGATTACTATTCATATGGGCATTATTTCTTACAAGAAATGTATTTTGCTACAGAATGAAACCACCGGCCTTTTGTGTGTCAACAAGCGATAGCTAAATGTATTAAAGATTCCTGATTTATTTAGTGTTTATATAAACAACCGGTATTTTCGTAATATTCAAATGAACTGAAATTTTAGTATATGAATTAGCCATGCAGTTATTATTGCTGATTTGTTAAAATCCGGTTGCTGACGTAGAAAGTACATGCATATATCATACTTTCAAACATGGGCGCCCATAAACCGGTTTAAACCCCCGGTGACTTTTGTCACTGACCGTTCCAAGGCGGTACTTCTATCTTCCTCCTATTGTATGTTTGTTTTGTCTTTGTGCGTCTCTTGTTGTTTTTTCTACCTATGTACATTTGCTGTTTCCTTGTGTTGCTGTTCGGGCGAGTGTTTGTTCTGTATGTGGTGTTTCCTGCATGACTCATTTTTGTACTATTAATAGTATTGTGTTATCCAATAGTCATGAAGCGGGAGCTAACATATACATACACGACCTTCTCAGAACTATTTCTTGCTGCTTACATCAACAGCATACTAGTCAAAAGGAATCGCAGCACCGTAAAACGAGAATCAATCACACTCATCGAAAAGAGACAAGAGTCCTTGCTTATAAAACTTTTAGATGAGTCTGAGTTCGTTCTTAAGTTTTTGATTGGTCAGATTTGAGCCTTTGGCTCAAATCTGACCAATCAAAAGCTTGAGAACTCAAATCTGACCACTCAAAAGCTTGAGAACGAACTCAGATTCAACTAAAAAGCTTTATAAGCATGGATAAAGATGAGGCGTCATAACTTACACGAGAGTAAGGTAAAACATAACGTTACAAAACGCCGTACTGATGGACTGGATCTAGAGCAAAAACAATGGATAGTCTTGAGTAAGCGGTTGAATATGGGAAATCGATGGCACTGGCATTTGCTCAGACCAGCACTCTTAGCAGGTTCTGCACTGTTTGTCATTCAAAATCCTCTAGCAAAGTTTAGCCTTTCGTACGCGGTAAATGCTATAGCTAACCACTGGTGGTGTATTCCACTCTGGCTATTCAGTGTTATAAGGGTTAATGTGTAAAAGTGGAGTTTGATTTGTAGAAACACAAAATGGAAGATAGATAGAGTTTCGAACCATCTGTAAAAGTCAATGTGAAACCATTGTACGAAAGCACGGTGGTGACATTCTAAGTTCCTTCTTCATCGTTCCGAGTTCCAAGTTCCGACCTCCAAGTTCTTACTTCTTTCTTCCAAGATATTTTGCTAGATGGTTATTATATATTGTTTACGCCCGAGTTCCAAGTTCCTTCTTCTTAGTTCCGACTTCCGACTTCCAAATTCCAAGTTCCGACTTCAATGTTCCAAGTTCCGACTTCCATGTTCCAACTTCCAACTTCCATGTTCCAATTTCCGACTTCCAAGTTCCAACCTCAATGTTCAATGTTCCGACGTCCAAATTCTGACTTTCAAGTTCCAACGTCCAAGTTCCGACTTCCAAATTCCAAGTTCCAAGTTCCGACTTCCATGTTTCGTGTGTTTAAATTCAATGCCTCCAGTCGCATCACGTGACACATAGCATCATGCTATTTATATCAGACTTTCTACCTTTGGTTTGTTACAATTTTAAAGCAACAGTTTTAGTGATTTAGGCCTGTTTTCAACACTTCAAAGATCGGTATGCGTTTTAATGATATTCAAACATTATTATTAACCCTTTTTCTGATGAATATGCATGAAGGAAATAATGACGTCATGAATATTAATAAGATTATTTTTATAATGACATATGAACACATATTTCGGCTCAGATAGAAGCTGTATAATCAAATACATATTATACCAGAGCAGACCCTGATATTGGGGCCGTCTGATCTGGGGCTAGTCTGTTTGAAGATGCGTCAAAATACGCTTACATAAGGGAAAGGGTTAACCTTTGTTGTACGTTTTAAAGAAGGTCTGATTACAACACACGACGGCCGCATGGTAAAACAGACATGCGTGAAGTAAACGGCGCGAAAATATGACGTCACGAAAGTTAGAACTTGGAAGTCGGAACATGGAACTTCGAAGTCGGAACATGGAATTTGGAAGTCGGAACATGGAACTTTCGAAGTCGGAACATGGAACTTGGAATTCGGAACATGGAAGTCGAAACATGGAACTTGGAACATGGAAGTCGGAACATGGAAGTCGAAACATGGAACTTGGAAGTCGGAACATGGAACTTGGATTTTGGAAGTCGGAGCATGGAACTTGGAAGTCGGATCATGGAAGTAAGAACATGGAAATTGGAACTTGGAACTCGGAACTATGAAGTCAAAATGCTCAGACCGGCGGACATGGTCGTGTGGCTAACGCGCTCGACTGAAATACCAGGGGTCACGGGTTCGATCCCGCGCCGGACCAAGTCCAGCATTATTGTATGAGTTATTTTCTCAGATCCGCCACAAACGTAACACACAATTCCTCTTTTATTTAAAACAAGTTTTTTCAGACATTTGTTTATATTTGGCAATAGCAGCTCATATATCACTCTACAAATTTAGTACAGATATATAGTCCGACAGGGAATTCCTGACAGTTACGTCATAATTTGTTTACTTGGATATTCATATGACATGTTATTTCTTATAAGTGATGAATGTGACTATTGTGACTATTTCAAATTTAGTTTGTTTATCTATACCAACTTATTTTGGAACAAAACATGACCTACTCTAATGTAAATAAAACGAAACGACTACAGCGCTTCTTTATTTTAAAAGCCTTAGCAAGCCGCATTTTTTCAACATAGTTGTCTTGGTGCAATGCATATGTATCTGGACTTACTTCGATTCTTACCAGTGACTAATTTTTTTTCATTAAAATACTGTCCGTTCAAAACAGCAATAAATATTAATAATAACATATACTAATTATTAACAAAATATTAACATATAATTGAAAAAGAATTAGAATTAAAAAGAAAATTACAAATAGCAAATCCGGTTTAAAAAAAAAAGAAAAGAAAAGTAAACTGCATAGCTTGAGATTCGAACCCACGACCCCCTGTTTGCCAGACTAGGTACATATCCATTAGACCAAAGCCCAGTACATCATATTTGGCGAGTTACTAAAGTGTGTTGTCTGGTCCTGTACTTTTGTGCTGTTATGTAAACAACAAAATAACAACAAGTCTCAATATACAGGTATTAAAAAAAATAAAACAGGACAATAAAATTAGATCTTATGGCACACCTTTTGTTATCAGTGTTTACAAACACTACAGGTATAAACACTGTAGACGCGTGGATATAATCAAAGGTGTTCAAATCGGGCACTACTCTGTAAAGCCCAGGTGGCCGAGGGGCAACAACAGCTGCTATAATCACACAGAATATTGATTATGTTGGTGGTTGTTGGTTCGAGTCTCACTGTAGGCAAAAACTTTTTTCATGTTTTGTTTTTTTAGTTTTATATTTGGAATGGTTATATTTGTTGTTTTTTCATATTTTTGGGGGTTTCATTTTTATTTTATTTTTTGTTCATTTTTGTCTTCTTTTTTATTTTTTTTTTACATTTTTGGTCATTTCTTTTTTTCTTTCTTCTTAAACAGTAAACTGTTTGATTTCATTATAATCTGTCAGTGACACCACAGAAAACCTTTCATCGGCGGTGTCTGTTGATTCGTCCATGCTGTCAGTTGTGTCATTGCCAGATACAGTAGCTATATCAGACTCCTCGCCATCTTCATCAGCTGTCAGTGTGCAGTCAGTGTCGGTCTCGTCTAAGTCAATGACAAAATGATCAATGACTGAATCCACTGCTATATCATTTTGGCAGTATGTATGCTCAATCTGTCGGACGTGATTAATGCAGCGAGCCCAAGCGTCGGACGTGTATGAGTCTAATTTCTCAGAGACAGTGCTTTGAACATGTGTCATTTTGAAATTCAAATTGTGCCTTGCAAGATGTCTTTTAATATCAGCCCAAACAAGTTCGATTGGGTTAAGGTCTGGGTGATATGGTGGGAGACGTAGGACAGAGTGCCCATGAACTTTCATAAGTGTGTCTACCTGAAAGCTAGGAGGCACCTGCTGCTGCTTGCATAGCTCCAAGAGCTGGGCTCTAATCATGGTATTAGAAAATGCAACCCCATGCCTAGTAAGCCAGTCTTGGATGTCTTTCTTTTTGGTAGACATAGTTGGCTTTTTGTCAGCTTGGACACAGTGGTATGGTGCATTGTCAATAACCAAGACTGTGTTTGGTTCCAGGTTGGGTATGAGCCTTTGCTCTAGCCACTTCCTGTAATTGACCCCATTCATTTCGCTATGGTAGTCTCCCGTGGAAGAGATAGCTTTATATAATAGCTTTGCACCCTTCACAAACCCCTTCTCAGACCCAGCATGAACAATTATTAGTTTATCGCCCTTGCTGTAGGGAACATGCATTCCGATGTCATCGGCCTGCCAGCATTTTGGAACCGTGTGGGATGAATTTACGTAAGTCTCGTCCATATAGACTATCGGTCTACCCTGTTCCCTAAGTTTCTTTATTTCTCTTAGGTAATTGATACGAAGGGCAACGACATCGGAACGTTCCATCAACACTTTTCTATTTGAACACGTTTTTTTCCACCTAAATCCTAATTCAGCCAGGATACGTCCTAAAACCACTCTTCCGCCCTTAAACTGAATTTTACCAACTAACTCTTTATGAATTGATTTAAGTGTCGGCAAACAACGTTTTTCTGCATTCATGGAATGCACCGTTCGTCGGATTACACACTTATCGAAGTCATCTATGACGATTTTGTCTTGTCGGATCTTCCGTAACTTGTGAGAAAATTTCTTGGTGTTTGGAAATGATTTGGCATGAAATAAGGTTCTTCTGGGAACTTTCGTCATAGCCTGGGCTCGTACCATAGGGGATGCTAATGGGTAATTAAGTTTCCCAGTTTTAGCTTCCTCTACATTTTTAACAATTTCTTTGGCCTGTGTATTAAGAACGACTCTCTGTGTAGTTTGCTTGGCCATAGCTGCAAGTCAAATGTGTTGTTAGATCGGGGATTACCACAAGGCACAATACCCAACACGACTTAATTCGACTAAAGCATGCTTTTTGCAAAAGAAAAAAAATAAGAAAAAAAAAATTGGCTGTAAGTGAGATTTGAACTCGAGACCTTACATACAGTAAAGTACACTTAAAAATGAACTCGGCGAACCCGTGACCCGTCAGACCTAGTTGTTTGACTATACAGGTATGTTTTGTTTACATTTTAAGTAGGTTATGTTGGTGTGCCATAAGATCTAATTTTACCTGTAGCGTGGTTTATTGTCGGTAAGGATTGACCTGGCATAATCCTTCAAAAAAGACCCCACGTATGCTCATTTTTCGTGTTTTCATTTTCCTGCATACGCGAGGTCTTTCACTTTCTTTGCAAAAACACATAGCATTTTCCGCTCATGGACTTGGGCGGGACATTTGGCATCTGAATAATTTAATGGGATGTAGTTGCCTGCATAACTGTTATTATTTGGTTAACTAAAGTATTTATGTATCGTTAAGTCTGTGAAATGACTCTCTAGACCTACCTCTTCAGGTTCTAATATAATTTTTTTATCACCCTCTCACGTTTGCACTTTTCCAATGCATCCATATTATTAAAATAGCGAACAATGTCGAGGATATCCTAATGACAACCGTGGAACAAATTTACGAAATTTTAAGTAAACGAAATAAACTCGAATGCAGGACCCAAATGCTTTAGACAACAGATACTAAATGTTTAATTTACGACATCTGTATTGGTCAATAACAGCTGTTATGACGGTTGTGAAGCAACATTGTGCACATGTTCATGTTGCAGATGCGTTCAAAATGTGCAGTTAAATGTTGTAAGGTGCAAGTGATACAACGATTTATAAAATAACATTAATGGGATTTGTTCATCAAAGTCATCGAAGTGAGGGGGTCTAGCGACGACGAGAAGCGTCGCGAATCGACCAGAAGCGACAATTAGAAGTTAGAGAAGTTATAGGGAATAGAATATAAACTGTAGTTATTATGTAAAATATCAATCTAACTTGATGGATTGAATATAATAAACGGTAAATATCAAGATAGTATCATGATGTGACTATTTTAGCTACAATAATGAATCGTCAAAATATCTGTCACCCCGGGTGCATATGGTAAACAATTGAAACATGCATGTGCCTGAATTTCAGTAGACTCCTCAAAAGAAATCTGCATTAGAATTTAGAATTAGCGACTGGAGGAAAAAACATACTTCACTAGAAAACTACATCGGTCCTAATTTAGCGTCGCGAGAGTGGATGAATGGAGCCGATGCAGAAATAACGACTTGAAAATTGTATATGAGCCGTCTGATCTGGGTCTACAAAGGAAGTGGCAGTCTGCAGAATTAGCTTCGTAACAATTAGAAACAGAGCAGACAAAGATCAGACAGCTCCTATAGCAGTTGTCTGATCTGGGTCTACTCTGTTGCAAAGAGTATGTGCTTATAGAGTATCAACTTATAGAAATGTACGAAGATATTTGTAAGCATTAGAAGAGAGAAAGCATTGTTGTTTAATTTTTTGCGATATATCGAAGGCTTTTGATAGAGTTTGGCACAGGGGTCTTATTAAAAAATTAGAGTGTTACGGTTTCAAAGGAGACTTTCTCCAATGGATTATCAGTTATCTCTCCAACAGGCGACAACAGGTCTTAGTAAACAATCGTAAATCCGCTATGGGTAATATTTCTGCGGGTGTTCCTCAAGGCTCTGTATTAGGTCCATTATTATTTTTGCTATATATTAATGATATTGCAGATAATTCGGATAGCCTGACCCGATTATTTGCAGATATTCTTTTTGTTGTTTTTTGCGTGTCTTTGAAAGCAGAACATCAGTCAGACAATCGCAATGTACACCGGATATGGATATTAGCTCACATTTATATCTTTTTTCCCACTCACTCACTCACTGACAAGTTTGCAAACTCAAAGCTATCTCGCCAATGCCTTGAACCAACAGTTTATGTAGAGAGATGTGTTAACAGTCTCCTGGAAGCGGCCCAAGCGGGCGTGTCCGATTCCGATAATTGCGAAAATTACCAAAGTACTCAAACCACTCAGATTTTAAAAAAATAAAAAACAAACAAGCCCAAACAACAATTAGCTTAGCAATACACTGTTGAGATCTCGCATATTAGAAACATCTATCCTTCCTAAAATACGAAGTTTTCAGATCTAAACTGTTTAAGAGTAGGCACTAACATTATACTGACATAGCAGATCCAGACCGAAATTCCTCACTGTTAAAGGCTTGGCATTTTATTTCGATCTAACCTGTTTAAGAATAACATAGCAGAACCATACTAACGATCCTCACTGTTAAAGGTTTGGCATTTGATTTGGATCTAAACTGTTTACGAGTAACATAGAAGATCCAGACCAAAGATCGACACTGTTTAAGGCTTGGCATTTTATTTCGATCTAAACTGTTTCACGGTAACAGAACTGATCCGCTCTGTTAAACGTTTAGCATTTGATTTCTATCTAAACTGCTTAAAAGTAGGCTAGCATCCCAGATCTGGACACCAGACCAACTCTGTTACACAATTGTGCGGTATTTGATTTGGATCAAATCTGTTTTAGAATAACATAGAGGATCCTTATCCAAGATCCGCTTAAATACGCTTAACTGCGCCTTTGCAAACAGAGTAGACCTAGATCAGACGACACCTTTAGGTTTGTTCTAGTACTGCCAGTACTTTGATCAATATTTCAGGCAATTTCGTTAAAAAATCTGAATTTTTTATTTACCCGTTCTATTATGGCGAACGTTTTGAATGACATCCGTACATTGGGTTGTATTTTTGGAATTTTGTCAGTCGGACAAGGTAGTTGAAAGAAACAAGTGCTTTTTTATACGTAGACCAAATCATTTCATTTTGTTATACCGCAATGTAAGCGAAAATCCTACTACGCGTTTCAATAGCGCAGATTCTAGTTTTGCTACGTGAAAATAAAGTATTATGTTTAGTCGTAGCTTGCATGATAATATACCGTTGATAAAAAAGCAAGCGAATGTCTAAAGTTTTTGGACTAGACCTGGCACTGCATGAATATTCCGCCTTTTTCAGTAAGCTGTTTTTATCCTTACTAACACATACGTGAAACATGCGTCACTATAACGATTTTTCATCGACGAAAGTCGGCGGAAAGTAATGAGTGCCAGTTCAAACCTTACGGATAATATATTGAGACTTGTTGTTATTTTGTTGTTTACGTAACATAACACAAATATAGGATCAAACAACATAATGTAGTATGTTGCCATAAATAATGTACAGGGCTTTGGTCTAATGGATATGTATCTGGTCTTGCAAACAGGGGATCGTGGGTTCGAATCCCAGGCTATGCAGTTTCCTTTTATTTTATTTCTTTTTTATTTAAATGGTTTGTTATTGCTATCGTATTAATATTTTAGTCGTTTTCAAGTATATGTTAATATTTTGTTATTAATTATTATGTTATATTTACTGTTGTTTTGTATGGACACTTAATTAATAAAAAATATTGGCCACTGGTCAGAATCGAACTCGAGACCCGCCGCATACAAGCCCAGATACATATCCATTGAACCACGGCAATTATTTTGAAGGGTTGTGGCTTGCGAAGTCCTTTAAAAATTAGGAAGAGCCATAGTCGCTTCATTTTGTTTACATTAGAGTAGGTCATGTTTTGTTCCAAAATAAGTTGGTCTATCTGTATGTGTACATTAAGTATTCAAACATTATGTTATTTGGACTTTATCCATTTGTATATTATAGCTAGTGGAATGTTACGGAATGCAACTTACCGTTGCCATACTCCTATGTACTCTTATATTTCTTATTGTGTCTTTTCTCTGGAGTTTTTTTCATCTGCATGTGTAGTGCAAATGCGAATGCTGCAACACCTTATTACAGTGTTAAAGGAAGCCAGTTTCTGACTTCATTTTGCAAATGTACTTAACTAAAGAACACTTCAATATGGTGTTTAAGGTTTGGAAAAATGTAAATGAAACTATAGCCGTGATTAATACACGTTTATGTTGCTTTTGCCGATAAATGTTTCTATATTTTAAATTTTCATTCATTGGATGAAAGAATGACAGCCTTAGTGATCATCATGTAATTAATTCAGGAAAAGAAGTTAAAACAAATCAGACTGGTGGGTTTTATTTCATATGCTGCGTTTGAAATATGTGACAATGGCCGAACTCATCTGCCTAGTATTATCTTCATTCATTTTAAATTCGTACATGTACTTTTATGGCCCATACTCGTGGCGTACGTACAGATTAAGCGGATACAGCGCCATAGTAATTCGATTGTTGGAGTTTACAGGTTACTTTTACAATCGGGTAAACATGCAATGCTTTCTCAACTATCGTCTTTGCCTTAGCCATCTATACGGGACAATGACGATCAGGCTGATAAAATATCGTTACGTGCCAATCAACACAAACCAATTGCTGCTTTAATATAAAAAGTTACAATCAGCAGGATCTCGTGTTCTTCAACTTAGTGAATATGTTCATTAAAGAAACTTTCAAGATATTGATTTAATAAATAAAGGAATACATTGTATAGATCTCGAAGAATATTTCAAAAACAAATGTCATGAAAAACTCTTGAACCACCTATAACTTGCTGATAGTCTTCTAAAGCTTGTTACCCTCCATTTGATCATGTTGTAACATTTGATGTCATTAAATGTTCACTTATTCGTGTTCTATCAAATAAATGCACCACGTATCGAATTCAACGCTCGCCGTGGTTACATTGCTTAAACGTTACAGACTTTCAGTACTAAATAGTGATGAAGATATGTGATTGATACACGGATTGAGTTTAATAAAGAACCAGCTTCTCGATGTTCATTATACGTACGCTATTGTATCATCTACTAACGTGAACATTATATGACGATTGTATTCTGTTGATATTTAAACCATGAACTTGTCGGTATCAAGTCGTATATTTCCATCTCGTCGTAATAGTGCAATATAATATCTAACATGAAAAGGATGTCGACACGAAATCAAACCGGGTTTTCCCTCACTATTAACTTGTGTAGAGCTCTTTATCGGATACCCCTGCTTACCATATAAAAATATAGTATTGGCGAAGTCTATGACTTGCGTTGGTAGACTTCAACATAGTTTGACAAAACTCCAAAATAAGAGATGCATAATGGCATTATATGCGGAACATTCTTTCAAAGATACATGGAATTCAACCAAAGGATTAAAGAGGGAATGCGCTCATAAATTGGGTACCCGCATACTATAATGGCTAAGTCCATGTTTTGTTATAGAACATCATGAAGCATTAGATAAGGAACAATTACATTACTGTCATAGTTTTACTTACCTAGTAGCAGTTGCTCTTACAAGTTCAAAAATACAAAATATCTGGAATAAATCGTAAAGTCAGATTATCTCCCCTGAAATATGTCGTAAAGATCATCTTTCATTCACATCTGACGTATTACCTTCTGTTATGAATTCATTGAAACCCGACTACAAATGTACGAGGAGTTGTGCTTACGAGTTCAACCGTACTTAATGATATCTGGAATAAATCTTAAAGTCTGATCAAGTTTCGTTGAAATCCGACTACCCATGTAGGAGTTGCTCTTACAAGTTCAAATATACAATATACGCTCGTATCTGGAATAAATTCTAAAGTCAAATTATCTCCCCTGAAATATCTCGGATCGTAAAGATTATCTTTCATGCACCACTTCATATAACGTATTACCTTATGTTAAAGATTTATTGAAATCCGACTACGAGTTGCACTTACGAGTTCAACCATACATAATATCTAGGAATATATCCCAAGTATAGGGTTAAAAGACCTAGTGATTTTTAATTTCAAAAGGACACAACTCCCAGAAAAGTGGCAGAAAGGTAAAAACCGACAATACGCACATCTACATAGTGTGGCATTGCTACATACACGTTTTTATGACATACTGTTGAACAGTTTGGGAGGAGTTGCGCTTAACAAGGATATGGTCAAAAGACCAAGTGATCTCCAAGTCCCAATGGACATAACCCTCGGAAAAAATGCAGAAGGAAATATCCCCGACAATATACACATCTTCATATTGTGTCTTTGCTACATGCAAGGTTGTGAGAAATTCTTTTTGACAGTTTCAGGAGTTGTGCCTACAAGGATGGGGTCAAAACACCTAGCGATTTCTAAGCTCAAAGGGGCATAACTCCCAGAAAAAACTGCAGAAGGAAAGATCCCCGACAATATGCACATCTACATATTGTACCCTTGCTACATTCAAGGTTTTATGCAATTCTGTTGAAACGTTTCAGAGGAGTTGCCCTTACTAAGATAGGATCAAAATATCTGTTTATTTCTAAGGTCAATAGGACATAACTCCCAGACAAAATTCAGAAGGAAACCTCCCAGACCATATGCACATCTACCTATTGTGTCGTTGCTACATGCGAGGTTTAATGGAATTCAACTGACCTGTTTAAGGGGAGTTGCGCTTAAATGATTGACAACCGCCAGCCCTCTCGACCGACCGGCCAGCCGCATAATCGACCGCACAACCGACCAGATAATCTTATCAAAATAAAATTCACCAATATTTTTGAACAACCTTTGCTTGAAAAAATGTATTTCGTGCAATGCTGACCGTGGGTTCCGCGACGAGATTTGCAAAACGTGAACTTGCTCCGATAGTTTGTGCGTTATTGGCGCTACCTGTCGCAGACTGTGTTTGTATTGTTTTGAGATGGATTTCAATCTAAACCTAATACACAGGTAGGGTGTCATTAATTAAAGATCTTGATATTTGGACGATATATTGTATCCTATATATCTATTTCTTCATTGCCATGTTTCTTCTATATATCCTAAAGTCCATCAATTACATGAAAAACTAATTTAAGAACTAATAAGTACTTTGTGGTGGTGGGGGTGGGGTGGGTGTGGGTGTGAGGGTGTGAGGGTGTGTGTGTGTGTGCATATACAAAAGTGTTAGCATGCGTCTACGTCCGTATGCGGTGTGTGTGCGTGCGTGCGTGCGTTCATGCGTGTGTGCGTGTTTTTGAATGTATATGTATGTGTACGTGTGTCTCGGTTCCTTCTAAATCATCATCTAGTTACATATCTGACCTATTCAGTGTCAGAGTGTCTGAAGAACCAGCCCATCCATCCATCCATAAAAAAACCAGACTCTACCTTCCAACGTTTTATGGTGTCATATCTATAGTCTTGCGTCATCACTCATTGGCGATGTACGACATATTTAGTGTGACAGGGTGTAATTACCGACCCACTCATTCACTCTGGTATGTTTTTCAATCAACCCCCCCCCCCCCTTTTCAATACAATTTGAAAATTACGCCTTCATAGTAATTTTGCAATTTGCCAAAATGTAATTTCCGTCTCCAACAGTAACAAGTTTATATAAATCACATACACATTCTTACAAACTTCACATCCATCATTCAAAGCCACAGAATGTGAATTCCGCTTGTAATTTAGCAAAAACCAACTCTTGAATGCTGCTGCGTTTATCTTGAGAAAAACTAATTTCTTCTGTTAACCTTTCTGTTTATCTCATAGATACAGCTTTATACGGTATTGCCAAAAGAGCAAAGTGGCTTCTATAGGAACCCTCTCGCCAGTGTATGTTGTTTGCTGATGAAATGATACAGTACTGATTTTACAGTTTCCAATATGATACAACCTTTATGGATAAATACACAGCTTTTAATATTCATCATGTAATTATTCATTACGTGAATATGCATGAGGTACACGGTTAATATATAGTTTTCAAACTTACCAAACTATTCTAAATTTCTGCCAGTTTACCCATTCGCTCATAGTCAATTTACTTTGTCACTGAATTTGAATCGAGATATTTTTTAATTTATTACCGGATTGAGATCAAATTTAAACCTCTTGTGTCATCGTTTGTCAGGAACTCTGTGTCCGAGTTTCATTTGAATCCATCTTTAAATAAAGATTTTATGCATAAAAACAATGTTTTCCCATTGTAAACATGTTCATTTCAAATTGAAAATGGCGGACTATTGACGTCGAGTGAAACATTCGAGTTTAACTGAGGGTAATTATAGCTCTTACATGTTGAGGTCATACATGAAATTACGTCATTTATTTCATATCAGTATGCAATTCTACCCTGTTGAAAAATGATACGCTTCACTATCCATACATACAGCGGCCATTTGCAAAGAAACAGCTGATCGAAATAGCATGTAGAAAATGCATTTTCGGCATTTTCTTCCTTGCTACTGCATGCTATTTAGGGATATTTAGCATGGGAGTTCCTAAAAAACGATGCGATCAAATGAAATAGAATCCAAGTCAGTCTGACTCGAAATGAAAAATATCTCGATTGAAATTCAGTGACAAAGTAAATTGAATTGGTCAGTAAACTAATCGTGTAGTTTTAAACTCATTGTGAGAACATTTATCACTAGGTTTTAGAATGTAACAGATCCACTGAACGTTCTTATCATATTTATTAAATTTGCTCTTCAACAAAAGAATTTGTTAGCACGAACTACTATATTTTAACGTAAACACTTTCAAATAGCTTTTGATTACTTATTTAGAGACATTTTCTTTCGTTATTATCAATATGATTTTATTGACTATTTTATAATTGTTGATTTGTTTAACGTATTTTGTCATACTTTGCTATGATGTTATACTATTTTGTTATTGTATCCTGATGAAGTCCTATGGACAAACATGTTAATTTTAAAGTAAAGTTAATAAACCTGGAGTTATTTCTTCATTTTATCAAATGACTTTCCTTGTTTTCGACTTAATATATCGGTCACATATTTCGCTATAATACGCACGTTAAATTAGCCGTATAAGAGTCATTTAGAAACAATACGGTATCATGTAGAAATCTACATGTAGGCCCTGTCAAAACCTTGAAGTTTTAGTCGAAATATTTAATAAAAGAATATAAAAATCGTCGTGGAAAATGCCATTCAGCTTGCTTAATAACATTTTCCAAGACTCGTTTAATATTAGTTTGTACAAAATGACTACTCGCAACCTGTTCTATATTTATCTAGTACTTAGTTTTGTATTATACAACACCAACGGGTACACATATTGTATCTGAATTATTTACGCTCGCCGCTCGTCATGCATAATCAAGAACCCATAAATTGTAACAAAATAAAACTATTTAAAGCATCAACACTGTTATTATTATTATTAATAATGTTAAATCACATATATATATATAGCTTTTTTCACACAGGAAGCGCGTCTGATTGAGGTCTACTCTGTCTGCAAAGGTTTGAAAAAACATATGTATGAAGTTGTGGTTAAACACAGAATTCATTTCAATTTGCGTAAATGCATCCGACGGTGATCATTATTTCATTATATGTTAAATATAATGAAAATGACATGCTTACATCTAAATTGCTCTTGATCTAAGTTTACAAGAATGTTGAGTAGGTGATACTCTGTCACATATACAAAACAAAAATAGTTTTAATCCATGGCATAAATTAGTTACAGGATATATATAGATATTAGACAAAAAACTAACTTTAAAGAGTTGTGCCTCTAAATCTACTGGATTTAGCTTGTAACAGCCTGATCCTTAGCTTTTAGCCTGCTGAGCCAATTTGTTTTCCACGCTTTTACGCTCACTACATTTTCAAAATTCAACCTATAATAAGTTTGTCTACCAAACTGCAACCAGTCTGTCGGTCAGTTTGGATCCTGATTAGACGCCAAGTTACTCGGCGTCACATTTGGATCCAAACTGTCTGCAAAGGTAACCACGGATCCGCCGGTAGCAGTAACTAAACACAGATTTTAAATATATTGTTTCAAAATAATATTGTTTCCCGTTATTGGCTCCTATCTACCTAAGTGTATGTATAAGGGTTTCATTGTATAAGGGTTTCATTTATTATGAAATATAAATTTGCAAGTTTTGTGTTTGTTTGTGCTTCGGCTTTGCCATCTGTCGCTAATAAACACCCCAAGTGACATGTAAGAAGCACAGCAAACAAACTATATGCTTGCATAAATCGTTGATATCACGCCGAGGGGACATGTAAGAAGCACAGCAAACAAACCATATGCTTGCATAAATCGTTGATATCACACCGATGGAAAATGTAAGAAGCACAGCAAACAAACCATATGCTTACATAAATCGTTGATATTACACCGAGGGGACATGTAAGAAGCACAGCAAACAAATAATATTCTTGCATAAATCGTTGACGCTATTTGGATGAGCAAACATTGCTAACCATGTTCCGAAGGGTCTTATTCGGAATCCCTCTAATCTGCGTAATAAGTACATGGATTAATGTATCAAGTTTGAATCAATTGTGCACTGTGGGATCTTAAACATTTCCCCGCTGTGAAAAAATAATGTCTCTTCAAATTTGAATGCGTATAATTTCGACCACTTTCGATAAGATCAAGCTTTGGAGAAAATATTGAACACAGAATATTGATCACGTGTCATGACACAGGCTTTTGAAAGAGTGTCAAACAGTTTTGATGCTGATGATATCACAAATTACTTGGCGTTTCATATGGATCCAAGTTGTTCGCAAATGCGACTATGGTCGTGGTTAGTAGGATATGGGTAAATATTAACCAAGTCACGTGGTCCTAAATGTATGTGTCACGACTTGGCCCATGTCGGTGATCGAACGCTGGACGACCCATGTCAAAAGTGAAAGCAACATCGACTGTGCCAACGAGACAGTGTAATGGTGATAAATCACGAAATGGTTCCTGTTCAAATTTAGACCAACTTATGTTTACATAAATTGTCTGAATTGTTCAGGATCTGGGCAGACAGTTTTGCAAATCTGTCATTCAAATGACAGTACTACTGGTAATGACGAAATTTATAACGACAGCCGAATATGTATATGCAAATAGAAATCGACTGGTTTATTTGGGTTCGTTTATCTTTTGAATCTTAAATCTGTGCACGCTTAACCTACACGCATGGTCTTCCGCAACAATTCTGAAAGTGAATGTTCCTTTAAACCTCTACAGAGTATACCCCCATAGTGTCAAACAGTTTGTATCGCGTTAGGACGCCGAGTTTCTCGAATTCTCATCTGGATGAAAAGTGTTTGCAAATGTAACCGTTGTGTATTCGCTACTAGCGTACACCAATATACGATTGTCATAGTTTTCTGCAATACGCAAGCAATCAAAATAGATATGAATCATCATGCAGGAAATATTGGCTTGATGCTGTATAATATTGTTGAATGGAGTGTATGTACTTGAAGATGAGATTTCAGTTTGAATTAAGTCTTTCGCTGCATGTTAACATGAATAAATAAAGGGTAAAAAAGTTAAAAAAAAAAAAAGTCTTTCGCTGCATCATTTTGTAAGTATACCCCCGCACACGAGGTTTGAGTGGGGGTATATAGGAGTTAATGCGTTGGTCGGTCGGTTGGCGTGTCTATCTGTCTGTCTGTTTGTCCATCTGTATGTATGTCTTTCTGTCTGTCCGTGGCACGACCATTTTTGTCCTGGTCTATCTCCTGTTCTACAGATACCATTGAATTTATACTTCACATATGGAACAGGCCTGGTGAAAGGAAGTGTCATGAACAATGTCCATAACTCATCAGTAGTTTTTTAGTTATTCCCCTTTTTCATTATAACGGGGCCGAGGTTAAAACCAAATGAACCTGTTTCCTCTAAAGGGCATTAGCCACGTGTGTATTGTAAAACCCACCTGATGCTCGCTTGTTTAAAAGTTAAGTCTAAAACGTGTCATATTGAACATAAAAATCATTCAATGTTAATTTCAAACTTAACTGCATCAATATCAGAACAAATATGAAACCAAATACCAATTTTCAGCAACTTTAAAGGACTATTAAACAAGAAAGATACATACCAAATATGGAATCCATTGGTTCAAATGTAATAGACAGTTGATGATATTTGCACAAGTATATCAAAGGTGAAGGTCAGACGGGCAAAACTGTTGGCATGGTCATAACAAGTTTAGAAACCCTATTGCCATCGCGTCCAATATTATAGGCATTTAAATATTTTTGGAAAAGAAAGTCAAAGGTCCAATTCAATGTCACATGGTTAAAAACATTGGTATGGTTGGACGTTAATGATACATACAAGTATTGAAGTATTGGTTCCAATGTTATATGTATTTAAAGACGTTTGCAAAAGTAGGTTAAATGTTAAGGTCAATGTCTGATGGGCAAATATGTTGGCCTGGTCATACCAATATTATAGGCATTTAAATATTTTTGGAAAAGAAAGCCAAAGGTCCAATTCAATATCACATGGTTAAAAACATTGGTATGGTTGGACAGGAAAGATACATACAAGTATTGAAGTATTGGTTCCAATATTATATGTATTTAAAGACGTTTGCGAAAGTAGGTTAAATGTTAAGGTCAATGTCTGATGGGCAAATATGTTGGCATGGTCATACCAAGTATGGGAGCCTTAGGTTTTTTGGTTCTGTTATAGGCACTTAAAGACAGGTCAAAGGTCACGTGGTAAAAACATTGGTATGAAAAGGTCTTAAGACATACCAAGTATGGAAAGATATGCATTTAAAGACTTTGCAAAAGTAGGTCAAACTTCAAAGTCAATGTCAGAAAGGCAAACATGTTGGCATGGTCATACCAAGTATGGAAGCCTTACGCCTATTGGTTGCAATGCTATAGGCATTTGACGAATTGTGCAAAAGTAGGTATAAGTTCAAAGTAACATGGTAAAAACAGTGATATTGTTGGATAGATCTTTACACAAGAAAGTTGCATACCACGAATGGAAGCCCTTGGCCCATTGGTTCAATGTTATAGGCATTTAAGGTTTTTAAAGTAGGTAAAAGGTCAAGGTCAAGAACAGAAAGGCAACAAGTGTTGGCATGTTCATACCAAGTATGGAAGCCCTAGGCCGATTTGTTCCAATAATATAGGCATTTAAATATTTTTGCAAAAGTAGGTCAAAGGTCAAGGTCAGGAGGGCAAACAATGATATTGTTGTAAAAGTCTTAACACCAAACAAATGGTACAGGTATTTAAATAATTTTGCAAAAGTAGTTCAAAATCAAGGTCAGAAGGGAAAAGTGTTGGCATGGTCATACCATGTATGGAAGCACTAGGCCTATTTGTTCCAATAATATAGGCATTTAAAGATTTTTGCAAAAGTTTGTCAAAGGTAAAGGTCAAGGTCAGAAGGACAAAACTGTTGGCATGGTCGGAAAATGGCCGAACATGTCAAAAACTGAATAAAATCTAAAACTCATTTTTAATGTTTAACTTCATAATAGTAATATTTGACCCTAAATGAACCTCCATACAAAATTTTAGAACCCTAGCACAGATATTAAGTTTTAAAATAACCCGTACAGAATTCTTTAACCTGGTTATTTATGGACAAAAGAACTAAGTCTAAAACATGTCAAATATTGATAAATTTGAAAAATAGTTTTAATGTTTAACTTCATAACAGTAATATGTGCCCCTAAATGAACTTCCATACAAAATTTCAGCTTTCTAGTACAAATATTAAGCTTTAAAACAACCAATTCAAACATCTTTACCCTTAGCTTCGCTCACGCTCACGCGCACGCGCACGCGCATCCACACGCTCATGCCGGGGGTATAGCATAAGCTCTGTTGTTCTACGAACAGGCGAACTAAATATAAGTTATCATTTTTCTATAGATGGATCATTGATTGCATTTAAATCAGTTTGAATCCGAATGAATTCGTATTATTTCAGAACTGTTGACTTTGCCTGAACAAGATAATATTTTGGCCTTGGATTGTTTTTGGTTCCCCATACACTGGGATACTATAAGCGGGACGAAACCATAGAAAAGCAATATAATCTCCATTTCCTCAAAAACCGTAGACTTTTTATATCCCCGTAAACGAGGTTTGAGAGGGGGTATATAGGAGTCAGTGTGTTGGTCGGTCGGTTGGCATGTCTGTCTGTGGCACAAATCCTTGTCATGGCACCAAAATGTTTGATTTGCAAAAAGGCAGTTGAGTGGGGGTATTCTATTACGTTGAGTAATAGTTCTAGTTCTCTTCTATTTTGTTTTCAAAGGTCACAATCATAGCATCAAACAGTTGAGATAGAAAAAGTTGTCAAATCACATGTTCTCTCATCTGGATCCACACTGCTTGCACAGGTGATCACTGATTCGCCACTGACGGCGGAAGAGATAACAAACTTGAATATCTAAGAGTAAATTCTGAAAATGGGTGATCCCTCGAAATCAAAAGTAGAAATGCAAAAAGAGAAAATTGCAGACTCGGTTTTATTGAGTCAGTTCATGAGTAGTAATTAAAAGTGCAACACTACTCACGCCCCCTAGCACCGGCTTAAGCAGTATTCAATTTTCAAAACTAATAACATCAAAACTTATGATCCCGAAGGATCAGAAAATATAACAACACTGAGAATGAAGTACGGGGCGACTTTTTACGGCCACCACACAAGCACTTAACACCTGCTGTTGTGAAGTACATATATTCTGAAAATGGGTGATCCCTCGAAATCAAAAGTAGAAATGCAAAAAGAGAAAATTGCAGACTCGGTTTTATTGAGTCAGTTCATGAGTAGTAATTAAAAGTGCAACACTACTCACGCCCCCTAGCACCGGCTTAAGCAGTATTCAATTTTCAAAACTAATAACATCAAAACTTATGATCCCGAAGGATCAGAAAATATAACAACACTGAGAATGAAGTACGGGGCGACTTTTTACGGCCACCACACAAGCACTTAACACCTGCTGTTGTGAAGTACATATATTCTGAAAACCCCTCTTAAGCGAACGTTCAATTTAGTATAAATATCGGTCTTGGAGACAGGTGGCAGCTTAATGCAGGGTGAACGCCATGCAGAAATCTCCTCTAACATGACTTTCACCCTGCATTAAGTAGCCACTTGCCTAAAATATCTAAATTCTTCTCTACTAGAATTCCGATGTAGAGGGATTTTACTTTAAATGAAAAACAGTAAACGAGTAAATGACAAAGTGTTATTAATATGAAACCTACCACACAATGTAAATTTTGGCAAACAAACAATGGTATTTTGTGTGACATTTACCCGTCTTATACTAAGCGCGTCCTTCTTATACTAAGCGCGCATTTGCGAATAGCTTCAATCCAAATCAGACGCCAAGTTATTCGGCGCCTCATCAGGATCTAAGTTATCTGACACTCGACCATACGTGTCTTTCCCTGTTCTATATTTAATCCATATATCAATACCTACTCAATTAGTTATAATGAAATATCGAAGGTTGGACATTGTAGCCATATGAACACATACCGTTTGGGACAATGCAGACACTATAGATTGTATCTATATTATTCCATAAGCAAATAAGGCAATAAGACTAAAATCAAGCGTTTCATACAGAAGCCATCTACTATGCTTATAAAATTGTTAATGCGTCTAAAGCAAAATGTTAAGGGTTACTCGGTGACATGAAACAGCCATCATATTCAACACCATCACATTTTCCTACAAAAATTGAAATATAGCTGTAAGCAACACTTCACAAAAGAAGCCCAAACACTAGTAGCATCAACATTGATCCAGTCGATTGGTCAATAATACGACGTTCTTCTAATTACTCGCATAAGCAAAAAAATGTATCAATTATACACAATTAAATGGCATTACACACATTGCCATAAATCGTTTTTATGTAATCATTTTAGGGAGAGGCTGTAATTAAGTTGTTATTGCTAATGCATAAACATAAAGTATCGATATAATACATTCTCACGAGTGAGGTTTGCAGCAAGTTGCAACCATTTCACTCCATTAAATATCAATACGACATGTTTCTTTGTTTATTGGCGCGTTGTAAATAGTCCTTTAACCCATTTCCCCATAGGCTATTTTCTGACACAAGCTCTTTGAATAAATATACCGAAAAGGAGCTTTAACAAGAGAAAAGGAAAAATTTAGAATTGTGTAGTTTTGAAACCATTGTGATAAATAGAGCATTTGCTCCTATGGAGCAAATGCTCTATTTATCACAATGGTTGCACAAAGTGATTTTTACAGAGTCGTCAAATGTCGTCAATATGAGGGAATGGGTTAACCCTTCTCGTGCGCAATAATCAAATGTGAATTCACTCCCTGTGAATATTGATTATACGAGTACAGTTGGGTCAATTATAGCCACTGAATCAGAACGGTAGATACTGTAGATCCATATGAGCTCCATCTTGAAGCTGTCTCGTACGGATGTACACGAATTACAAATGACAATATGTACGCTAACAGCAATGAAAATTGTTCCGTTTTGTCTATCTGTGGATATAATTAAGAATGAGGACTAAATGGCGTTACACTTAGCAGTGTAATAGTTTGATATAATCGTATACGATCGCTTGAGTGCTTATATGTGTTCGTAAAATATGGAATAAAACTAAACTCCTGGTTTCAATCGAAATCATCTCTGTTTAACCATTCTCGTCCTACAAAAATAATGTCTGAAATTTCCGATTTGTTCAATCCATTGAAACTAGTGACCGAGTGTCAAACAGCTTGGATCATAATGAGTGTCCCATCTGGATCCAAGCTGGTTGCAAATACCAGTCACTACGGACTAAGCATGCGAAGAATAAACACGAGATATATAGATGTCTGCTGCAGAAGGCCATAATTATAATCAAGTTACTCTTTTTTCAGATAGATTTTATCTGTTATTACCTTTGCAAACCATGGCGGCCTATATTTTATCTGTTATTTCCTTGCAAACCGTGGTTAATTATCTTTTATCCATTGTTTCCTATGCAAACCATGGTGACCTTATTGTTATGTTATCTGTTATTTCTTTTGCAAACAATGGAGGCCTAATTGTTATTTTATCTGTTATTTCCTTTGCAAATCATGGTGACCTTAGTGTTATTTTATCTGTTATTTTCTTTGCAAACCATAGTGACCTAACTGTTATTTTATCTGTTATTTCCTTGCAAACCGTGGTTAATTATTTTTTATCCATTGTTTCCTATGCAAACCATGGTGACCTTATTGTTATGTTATCTGTTATCTCCTTTGCAAACAATGGAGGCCTAATTGTTATTTTATATGTTATTTCCTTTGCAAATCATGGTGACCTTAGTGTTATTTTATCTGTTATTTCCTTGCAAACCGTGGTTAATTATCTTTTATCCATTGTTTCCTATGCAAACCATGGTGACCTTATTGTTATGTTATCTGTTATTTCCTTTGCAAATCATGGTGACCTTAGTGTTATTTTATCTGTTATTTTCTTTGCAAACCATAGTGACCTAACTGTTATTTTATCTGTTATTTCCTTGCAATCCGTGGTTAATTATTTTTTATCCATTGTTTCCTATGCAAACCATGGTGACCTTATTGTTATGTTATCTGTTATTTCCTTTGCAAACAATGGAGGCCTAATTGTTATTTTATATGTTATTTCCTTTGCAAATCATGGTGACCTTAGTGTTATTTTATCTGTTATTTTCTTTGCAAACCATAGTGACCTAACTGTTATTTGCAAGCCGTGGTTAATTGTTTTGTATCCGTTGTTTCCTATGCAAACCATGATGACTTAATTGTTATGTTATCTGTTATTTCCTTTGCAAATAATGGAGGCCTAATTGTTATTTTATCTGTTATTTCCTTTGCAAATCATGGTGTCCTATGTGTTATTTTATCTGTTATTTCCTTTGCAAACTATGGTGACCTTATTGTTATCCGCGACGTCTCAACCATTCCCATGCCAAAAACGTCCTAACTACATATGCAAACAGCTCGGGTCCAAATGAGACGCCGGGAAACTCAGAATCCCAGCCCTCTTAACCGGACGGAATTTTGTACAAATATTGGTATTGGAGACAGGTGGCAGCTTAAATGCATGTTGAAAGTCATGCAGAAAGGTCCTCTGTGAGCTTTCTGCATGACTTTCACCGTGCATTCAGCAGCCACCTGCATATAAGTATCTAAATTCTTCTCTATCAGATTTCCCGTTTAGAGAGGTTTTACTGTAATGAAAACTGTGTTACTCTGTGATAACTCTTTTAAAAAATAGAAAAGGAGAGCTGCTTCAAAATATATATTAGACGACATTCTCGCCGACGAATTTTACTTCGATAGCTATGAGTTAGATGCATATCAATCATCGTTCAGAAATAGTTTTATGTGATACAACTTCGGCGATGCAATCTGTCTTGGTGTTAAAATACCATTACCAATATAAAAGATATGAAAAACGATAACACTAAGCGACCGAGCTTTTACAACCATCATTTTGTCCCACTTGAATTTTTGTTGCTATATATAGAAATTAGAATCACTGTTTGTTCCATATCTTACAGAAACCCGTTGTCTATATTAATGAAAAAGTAGTAAAGTCAATCAGGAAAAGCCACACACAAAACGCAACCATCACCAAAACACCGACAGATTGCAATTTATATAGCAATTTATAAACATACACACATACATGAGAAAGTCACATACATGACGCAATCACCATCAACACATCGAAAGACAGCATGTCAAACACACACGCACAAAACCAAATACACGCAAACACACGAGAAGAACACAAAAAAACACCAACACATATACAGGCACCAGAGACAAACATTAACAAAACACAAGCACAAAGACACAAGACAAACAAAAGTAAGGGTGACAAAGAGAGAACCGCTTTGGCACGGTCAGTAGCAAAATCACCACTGGGGGTTTAAACCGGTTTACGAACGTCCTAACCTCACACTTATCTCAAAGTCACCCTAGCTAAACAAACATTGTAAATAAAGGTATCCCCGCCCGACTTCCCCACTACATAGAAGACAGTAATCACAGTACAAAATGTAAAACACAGCATAACAACTGTGAAAGTCCATCAAATATGTACTCGATGACTTTGCTGAAGACAGAGCAACTGCAGGGAAGCCGTTATGGCACGACAGAGAAAAGGTAATAAATGAGTCTGGTAAGCTCATCCCATTTCTGGGTTTAAGAGTATACCATCATAGAGTACTACCCTCGGCCTATCATTGTGCAAGCAAAGAGGGAAGCGTAGCGGCCGACTGTAAAGGGGTCGATAACCAAACATACAGTGTGTTGCAATATAATAGGGTCATAACCTTTCTTCCTAAACGTTTGAATGCGTTTAATAAACAGATCGTGAAAATGGATATGACCTCGAATTTTCCTAAGTTTGTAGATAACATCACCATAGATATCTGGATGAGAAATACCATGTTGCAGTAACGTCCGTACATTGCAGTTATATTTACTAATGAGGGGTAAATTTAAGCCATATATTAAAATAACATACTGACGGTTCCGCTCGTTCACTATTTAAGTCTATATTTAGGGATTTAAACACATTTGAAATAGAACAATATCACGGGTGTAACTGCATTATTGTATAGCATTTCTACCGGTTGTAAATAGTTCGTAAATCAATTTAATATTCTATTTACAGTAAAACCCTTCTAATGCGATCATCAAAATTATGGGTCTTAAAGGCATGTGATTTCTTAACGCATGACGAAAGTTATACGGAAAACCCCTGCATGATCTTTCTGAATTACTTCCGCCCTTTATTAAACAACCACCCGCTCTTTAAAGTTATTTGTTGAATTACAAAGTTTAGGTTATGATACAGTAAAATCGCTCTAATGCAACCACCAAAAATGGGTCTATTTCTGGATATTTTAGGCAAGTGGTAGCTAATTGTATGGAGAAAGTCGTGCAGAAAACTCCTCTAGGAACCTTTTTCGTCACTTTCGTCCTGCATTTAGCAACCAACTGCTTTTAATGACATCTTTGAATAGTCAAATAGTAGTTGCTTTAGTGTGGTTTTATTGTATATGAAAAATATCAACGTAGACAATATACACCATTAACATCGATGGTATGTATTTTCAATATTGGTTTTGTCTGTTAACAAATGCTATTTGTCTGCGCATATCACATAATGCCTTTCCTGTGCCATTTCATTTCCAATTTATTCAGAACAAAGTGTCGTGTAGCCAAGATTAGTCTTTTCGGAAACAATTTAAAAGTCTGCCAAAGGCAGATATACCGGCAATTTATACGCCATTTGAATATTTTCCTCACAGGTCTTTATACACAATGGCTGTATATTGTAATAAGATCTCAGATTCCACAGTTTAATGAGAAATAGACATGTAATTGAACGTGTCCCAGAAGCATAAGCATCTTGAAAATCAATACATGTATGTGTCTGTTGTATAAAAACAAACACTTAACACAAATGCAGACCGAAAACAAATTTAGACAGAAAAAGCAGAGACAGTTATTCCTTTGGATAAATGTACGGCATAGCAAAGAAGCATTTAACCCTATCAACGCTGAATTTTCAAATGGACTATTTCAAGTTTAAAAGTCAAGCTTACCATGAACATTGAGGGGTTGTTTTTAAAGGAAATTGTTGTAAAATGACAAACAGTGCAGACTGTGATGAGAGGGTTCTTCCCGTCATTCCATCTTGGTCCACACTATTTGCAAAAGGACATTAGTGACCCGACATAAGTGCAACATGGCATTATGTGTAGACTCAGGTGATTGGGCTCCTAAATGACAAACAATGCATACCCTGATGAGAGGACTCCTTCATTTGCACAAAATGTGCAAATCAGGGAAATCAATGACTCGTTTTCCGCACTGGTGTGTTAAATATATTTAACACATTAAATACTTTGCACAACAACTTTGATATCACTTCAAAACGATGTTTATCTTTGCTTACCTCGTTCGCTGTTGACGTCGGTGGAAACCGACTCACAGGGTTTGTTGCCATGAGCGAATATGTTAATGTCAATGCACGCCGAGTAACTCGGCGTCTCACCATGTTTCAATTATTCGACACGCCACTTATGGTTTAGGGAAACAGTTCAAGGAACATACATTCTAAACATTTAAAGTAGGCGGTATTGTTTGCAGACGAATATTATTTAGCATCAAAAGAGTCGATCAGAGGTAAAACTCGGACCTTATTTGAATAAACAAACCAAGAACTGACTTGCTACATCGTAGTTTGCACCAAGGAAAAGCTATGGGGGCCTTCTTAACACGTTACTCAACGTATTCGCCTTTCTATGCATTTGCACACAGAGAAGACTCAGATCATATAAGAGTTTCAATAATCATGTGTCATTATAAAACTATAATTATCTATACGTATGATGTCTTTATTACATACATTATTATTCATGATATTAACGGTTAATCCTTATCATGCTATTAACTAAAACATCTGCTAAAACACAAAGGTAATCGGCATAGTACAGTATGCTTACTTTAGGAAAGCGATGCTATACGATAAGGCTCGTTTGGGGCCAAAATGAGTTCGTCTGCAAACAATGTCGTCTGATATAAGTTTCAAAGTGGCATTTCCTACAATTTCTGTTTATAAACATAAGTGGTTTGTCAAACAGATTGAATCCTAATGAAATACCAATTTACTCAGCCTCTCATATGGATCCAAACTGTTTACATAGGTAACCACAATTCGTCCTTTACAGGTACCCAGTCACTTGCTTTTCGGCGACTTCGCCGGTGGAAGAGTTAATTGTCGTTCTCTGTAACATACGAACTGTTAAATACCAAACCGATTCGTAATGCAAAACTTTATTATATTTGGTCAACTTTTCAAAATCTTCACTTCACCTGAACTTTGCGGATTCGTAATTTAATGCATGTTATGGGTTTTAGACACCAATGAAATTGGTGACTGTTTTGAACCAGATGAAACGGTGGGTAAAAAGGCAGCAGTTTATTATCGTAATTGATTAACATCGATAATGTTGTCGAAAGGACATTGGAAAATGCATTCCCTAAACTTCCAGAGCCATACCATTTTTAAGGAACTGACAATTGCTCAATAGGCTAAATACTTTGTGATAACCTTTACAAACAGTTTGAATCCAGACGAGACGTCTCATCAGGGTCTACACTGTGTGTCAGTCTGACGAAGAAATAAAAACTATTTGAATGGCAGCAGATGACAATATTTACAGACGACAAATGTTCGGAATACTGCCACTACTGCCTAAGATTCAAAATGTCATTCAGACATCGGCTACTGTCATTTTTGAATTACATTTATTAATGCAAGACGTATGCGTATTAATGTTAGAAATAAGCGTATTAATGTTAGAAGTATGCTAAATAATGTAAAGAAATGAGTTTTAAGGTATTAATGTAAGAAGCACACATATTAATGTTAGAAGTAGGAGTGTTAAAATGAAAGGTATTATATGTTCGCATGTCGTCGTTGACAAAGACCACGGCTTCACGTAGTCGAATTGAGTCTGTGTGTCCGAAGGTGACTGGTCAATGCTATTTGGGATCGGAAGTAGCGTCCACAGGTTGGACATCTGAAGTCGGTCACTCTAGTTGATCTAGTTTTACGTACAGTACGCTTGTCCTGTGCAGATTGGGTACGAGACTGTCTTAACTGACCTACGCCAGAGTGTTCGGTCAAGGGCGAGGTTCGCCCAGTCCTCCAAGTCTATGTTGAGGGACTTTAGCGATGCTTTCAATCTTTCTTTAAACCGTTTCCTCTGACCCCGAATGTTCTCTTGCCGGACACTAATTCCCCATAGAGGGATTGCTTCGGAATTCTCGTGTCAGACACCCGATACACATGACCGGCTCATTGAACTTGACTATTCACTGAAGAAGAGGGTGGCTCTAGAACTCTAGTACTTCTATATCAGGGAGTTTTTCTTGTCATCGCATATTGAGAATATTTCTGGTTCCTCGCATGTCTACTGTAGACATTCCAAGTTTCACTACCGTAGAGGAGAGTGGTTAGGACCACTGCTGTGTACACTTTAAGTTTTCCTATCCAATACAGCATGACGCAGCCTCCAAAATGCAGCGCTAGCCTTTGCTATGCGCCTGTTAAGCTCATCGCCAATATGCACACAGCGTGATAGGAAACTGCCAAGATAGTGAAATTGTCGACTGCATGTAGTGTTGTTCCTTGTCTTTGATATTAGGTTCAGTATATGGAACACCTGCAGGAGGCTGGTACATGACTCCTGTCTTCTTGGTTCTTATTGTGAGACTGAAGTTGTCACAGGCAAACGAAAGTTTATCCATGCCTTGTTGCATTTGTCCACGGGTGTGAGCATTCAGCGTGCAATCATCTGCGAAAAGGAGTTCACGGAGAGTGCTGTAACTGCATTTGGTGGTCGCCTTGATGCGTCTCTAGTTGTACAGCTTGCCATATGTGCGGTAGCGTATATCAATGCCAGGGTCCTCTGGAGTGAATGCATCTGATAACATTGCCGGGAATATCATTGAGAATAATGTCGGGGTAAGACACATCATTGTTTCACGATATTGCTGATCAAGGACTCTAGTCATGATATCATCATGGAATTTTCGCACCATGTTGACAAAGACTGGCGGGCATCCAATCGTTTCCAGTATCTTCCACAGAATCTCGCGACTCACTGTGTCAAAAGCTGGCGAACAGCATAAATCATGTCCACCGTACCTCTCCGAAATCCACATTGACTCTTTGGCAGCAGACCTGCTCAAGATATTTAATGAGGCGGTTCAGCAGCACCCTGTCTAGTTTCTTGTCTGCAATGGACAGTAGTGATATTCCTCTGTGATTGTCACACGATTGTTTGTTCTCCTTTTTCTTGTATAAGTGGACTATTGAGGCTTCCTTGAAACTTTGAAGGAGTGACTGTCTGTTCCAGAGTTGTCTCGGTTAGCCTTTGTGTGAGTATCGGACCTCCAACGTTGTAGATTTCAGCAAGTATGGCGTCAGCGTCAGGGGCCGTGCTAGAGGAGAGTTAAGGGAGGCGATCAATGGCTTCTTCATTCGTTGATGAAGGACCGCTCAGTACGTTGTCGGAGTGATCCGCACACTTTTCCAGAATTTCTGAGCGCTCGGTGATCAATGTCTCCCGATCTGCAGATAGCAGTGGAGAGGCGCCAGATAATGTTGGACCATAGATAGCTTTCAAGGCATCGTAAAACCTCTTCGAGTCGTGACGGTCTGTATATAACTGGTTTTCATCAGCCTTGTAACTTAGCCACGTGTCTTTCTTGTTCCTGAAATTGTCGTCGACACACCATGAATGCAGTTTTGTTTGAATCAGACTTTGGGTCACACTAGTGGGCAAGGTGGGGTATATGCTTCACATTTAGATAAGTTTGGATATGCTGGTCATTTTCATCAAACCAGTCTTGATGTTTTTGTGTGACAGGTCCTATTTGCTCTAGAGTTGATGTATAAACAGTGTCCCTGAAGAATGTCCATTCTTCTTCGACACTAGCTATGCCAAACTTAAGGTCAGTCAGCTTGTCGTTCAGGTCACTAATGAGATTCTCGACAGTGGTTTTCTCTTTCAGTTTTGAAATGTTTAATTTCTTTGATGTGGTGTTTTTGCCTTGGGACCTGCGTATTGGTGTGGTGTTGACGTTTAACTTTGAGATGACCAGTCGGTGGTCTATCCAGCAATCGGCGCCACACATGGCTTTAGTTACTCGTACACCATCTTCGGCAGTCTTTCTAGTAATGCCATATGCCAGTGCTAAGATATCTAGGATGCATCCATGTTGTTTTCTTCCTGGTTGCCAGTTAAAATAGCATGCTTGTGACGATTAAGTTGTGTGAGCGGCATGTGTGAAGGGGCTGTCCATTGTTGTTGCAATTCCCTATGCCACGTTTGCCAATGATACCCTCCTATGCTTCATAACCGGACCCGACTCTGGCATTGAAGTCCCCGAGAACCAGAGGTTTGTCAGCTCTGGAAACACTTATTATTAGAGAGTCAAATTTTCATAGAATTTCTCTTTGATCTATTCAGGATTGGTCATTGTTAGGGCATATGTACTGGTCAGGGTGGCTTGCTGTTTGTCTGAGAGGGACAAGTGCATCACCAAGAGTCTGTCATTGTAACCTTTAGGCAGTCATTCAAGGTGCTTAACCAGGCTGGACTTGATTGCAAAGCCTACTCCAGATTCACGGCGTTCTTCTTGTTTCCGTCCACTCCAGAAGAATGTTTGGCCAGCACCTGTCTCGGTGCGTTAACCTTCTTCAGTCAGTCTGATTTGTTATAGAGCAGCAACATCGACCTTGTAATGGCCTAGTTCTCTGGCAATCAGTGTAATTCTTCCATCAGGTCGGTCGGCTAAATTGGATCCCTATCAGCTGCGGTATGCTGGGCCGGGTAGTTTGAAGCAAGCTATGATATGAAGCAATGACATGCGCTTAAATATTTTGTTTAAAGTATAGAGAATTTGTGCAGCATTATCCACATTCTCTCGTCCAGTATCACCGGGGTCCAGTGGCAAGACGTGGTCAAGACGGCTGGAGATAATTCTGGATGCAAGATGTTGTCGTAGTCTTGCCAGAATTTGACAAGAGACCGTCTAACGGGGTTCCGCTCCGAATTTTCTCTAGGTGTTGTTTCCCTTAGCCTTTACTGATACACCAGTTAACCACGAGACAGTGGTGATGGTTGTCCCATAGCTGTGACTATTTACTCATAGTTCGGGGTCTGTTCATGGTAATCAGGGCATGTCCACACGCCGGTGGACCTGGCATTCCGCATGTCTGGGGACAGACCAGCTTCAAGTCCATTGCAGTTTAGCCTGAGGCCGCTAGGTACGCAGGTGGTATGTGTCGCTACGAGAAGGCACTGCATAGGGCTTGTCTATCGAGAGGATGTTTACTGGCAGGCAAGGCTTACGCCCTCGGCTTCCTTTTTGCCCAAGCTGGGTTATCCAGCGGTGGGTACTGAACGCGGCAGGTGACAAGCACACAACACACAGCTGACCACACTGAACGCATCAGTAAGACAATTTGACACACTGTGAAAGGTATTAGCGATACAAACATGCATATTTATATTAGAATTACGCGTTTAATGTAGAATAACGCGTATAAACTTATGTTTGAAGTACAACTATCCATTTATAAATGCGTGAATTAATGTTAGAAACTATATGCATATATATGATGAGGCATGCATGATACTGTTAGAAGTGGGTGTAATAATGTCGAGGTATTCGTTTTAATGTTAAATTACGCTTATCAATGCTAGAAGTGCACGTATAAATGTTAGAAATACGCGCATTAATGTTACAATTGTGTGTATTATTGTGGGAATAAATGTTCTCCAATTCTGCAGCTTTAAAAGTATCTTTGATGCACGCGTATTAATCTTGAAATACGCGAATTAATGTGTGAAGTACTCGTTTTTATGTAAGAGAAAGGCTATTAATGATAGAGGTACGCGTATCAATGTTGCATTACGCTTAATAATGTTAGAATTACGCATATTAATGTTTACAGTACGGGTATTATCTTTAATAGCATGCTTTTAATATTAAAGTACGAGAATTAATACTAGACGCATGCATATTTATGTTAGAATTAATTAATACTTGTTGTACAGCAATCCTCAAGTAGGAGATCCTTTGAAATATTGGTAGATACTCGTGAGATAATAATCCCAAGAAGTTAAGTAGCTGTGACTATCCGATTGATGTTGTTTAACAAAACATGCCGTGCCTTTAAACCTTATTCGCAATTGCAAATAGCCTGGCTCCAGATGAGAGATCACACGGTCAATTGTTTCTCAAACCCTTGATCGAATTTGAAGAAGTCAAAATTGCACCATGTCCAAATTTGAACAGACCATAATTTGTTCACATTTGGGTAAGAGTTAACCCTTCTCTTGCTGAATTTAAAACACATTTCTCCTTCTTTACCCATGCCCTGTTGTATAATTACATATAACTTCACTGTGTACAAGTATTTCGCTGTTAAATCGCTGCTGTGGAGTGCACTGGTTGCACAATCAACTTGTAAATAGTGCAGACCCTGATGAGACAGCTCCTGCAGGAGCTGTCTCATCTGGGTCTTCACTATTTACAGGTTGGTATATTGACGCGAATAGCAAGCGAAGGATTAATATGTATATAGATCAACTGTTCCTCTCTTCTACAGCTTTTAAATCATTTTTGAGTGATTGCTGTGAACATTCTTTCGACAAATCATTTGAAATTTGTCTGACTTTTTGTCAGATTTAGCACACGCATTCTGATTTGCTGATGTATGATATTGACTTTTGATTTTACTTGAAAATGTCTCAGTGAGAAAATGTTTTAATGAACTTCCCGTTGTCTGGTTGTATTTGGTAGTAAACTATTGTACTCATATACCTTTCATCCATAGCCCGCTAAATACAATTGATATATGCTTAAGCTCGGTATGTTTCAACTTTTATACGCCCGTTTGAAAAAACGGGACGTATTATGGAATGGCGCTGTCTGTCCGTCTGGTTGTCTGGTTGTCTGTCCGTCTGTAACATCTCTAACTCAAGTTCCGCTCGGTGGATCCTTCTCAAATTTAGCCACAATGTTTATCTAGTAATGCTACAGTAGCCTGCCAAGTCCCGGTTTGTTTATCCAAGGTCAAGGTCACACAATTGGACTTAGAATTTGCGTTTAGCAAAAATGTTAACCGGTCTGTCTGTCTGTAACATCTCTAACTCAAGTTCCGCTTGGTGGATCCTTCCCAAATTTAACCAAAATGTTTATCTAGACATGCTACAGTAGCCTGCCAAGTCCCGGCTCATTTATTCAAGGTCAAGGTCGCTTAATTGGACTTAGAATTTGCGTTTAGCATTTGCGTTAAGCAAAA
Organism: Azorinus chamasolen; assembly: GCA_963576725.1. Taxonomy (NCBI): domain Eukaryota; kingdom Metazoa; phylum Mollusca; class Bivalvia; order Cardiida; family Solecurtidae; genus Azorinus; species Azorinus chamasolen. The sequence continues at coordinate 104,746,029 of OY755236.1, forward strand.
ATGTTAACCTCAATTTATGTGGAACAAGTCCACTTATTTATATAACACTTTGTGATAAAGCTTTGAAACTTGGAACACTTGTTCACCATCACAACCTTCACCTGTAGGCAAGAGTAAATAACTCTGTCAAGCATTTTGACTGAATTATGCCCCTTTTTAACTTAGAATTTTTGGTTAAGGCTTTGTTAAAGTCCATTTATTTACATAACCCTTTGAGATAAAGCTTTTAAACTTGGAACACTTGTTCACCATCACAATCTTAACCTGTAGACAAGAGTACATAACTCTTTCAAGCATTTTGACAGAATCATTCCCCTTTTTAACTTAGAATTTATGGTTAAGGCTTTGTTAAAGTCCATTTATTTACATAACCCTTTGAGATAAAGCTTTTAACCTTGGAACACTTGTTCACCATCACAAGCTTTACCTGTAGGCAAGAGTACATAACTCTGTCCAACATTTTGACAGAATTATGCCCCCTTTTAACTTAGAAATTTTGGTTAAAGTTTTGGTTAAAGTCCACTTATTTACATAACCCTTTTAGATTAAGCTTTTAAACTTGGAACACTTGCTCACCATCACAAGCTTTACCTGTAGGCAAGAGTACATAACGCTGTCTAACATTTTGACATAATTATGACGCTTTTTAGCTTGGAATTTTGGTTAAAGTCCACTTATTTACATAATCCTTTCAGATAAAGCTTTTAAATCTACCCAAAAGAACTGTCTTTAAACAAAGCTAATCAATCTGACATTAATGCTTCATTTTTAGATTTGAATCTTTCAGTTACAAATGATAAAGTTTCGTCCAAAGTATACGATAAAAGAGAAGATTTTAATTTTAAAATTGTTAATTATCCTTTTCTAGATGGGGATGTGCCACGTTCTACATCTTATGGTGTTTATATTTCTCAACTTATTAGGTTTGCCCGAGCCTGTTCTTTGCTTGAAGATTTTAACAGACGTAATTTAGTTATAACTGATAAACTTCTTAAGCAAGGTTACAGATATCACAAACTTCGGAAAACCTTTTCTAAATTTTATTATCGAAATTTACCTCTCATTAGTAAATATAATTGCAATCTACGGACGTTACTGCGACAAGGCATTTCTCAACCAGAATTTTATGGGGATGTTATCTACAAACTTAGGAAAATTCGGGGTCATATCCATTTTCATGATTTGTTTATAAAACGCATTAAAAAATTTAAAAAGAAAGGTTATGATCCTATTATATTGCAACACACTGCATGTTTGGTTATCGATCATTTTACAGTCGGTAGCTACGCTTCCCTCTTTGCTTGCGCGATGACAGGCCGAGGGTAGTACTCTATGATGGTATACTCTTAAACTTGGATACAGGAGGAGCTTACCAGACTCATGTATTATTTTTTCCCTGTCGTGCCCTTAACGGCTTACCTGCAGGTGATCTGACTTCAGCAAAGCCATTGAGTACATATTTGACGGATTGTCACAGTTATTATGCTATGTTTTACATGTTGTCCTGTGTTCACCGTCGTCTATGTTGTGGGTAAGTCCAGCGGGGATACCTTTATTTACAATATTTGTAAAGCTAGGGTGACTTTGAGAGAAGTGTGAGGTTAGGACGTCCGTAAACCGGTTTAAACCCCCAGTGGTGTTTTTGCTGCTGATCGTGCCAAGGCGGTACTCTCTTTGTCACCCTTCCTTTTGTTTGCCTTGCGTCTTTGTGCTTGTGGTTTGTTCATGTTGTGGAACGTTTGTCCCTGTTTCTTGTGTGTCCTTTGGTGTTTTCTGTGTTCATTTCGTATGTGTGTGTGCGTGTACGTTTGGGTGTGTGGTTGTGTGTGTGTGTGTGTCATGCTGTCTTTCGGTGTTTTGGTGGTGGTTGCGTCTTGCATGTGGCTTTGCCTGCTTGACTTTACTACTTTTCCATTGAAACATTTGTTCACCATCACAAGCTTCATCTTCATCTCAAGCATTTAGACACAATTATGGCACTTTTTAATTTAGAATTTTAGGTTATAGTTTTTTGTTAAAGTATGCCTATTTACAACCTTGAAACTTGGTCGCAAAATTGGACTTAGAATTTGAATTTAGCAAATACGTTAACCCCAGTTTATGTTGAACAAAACCTCGACGGGCGTATATTGTGCCCACTGGCACTCTTGTTATTCACTAAGATCGTTCAAGCTTATGTGAAACTAATCACAGTGTGTCAGACAGTTTGGACCGTGATAAGACGCCGAGTCCCTCGGCGTCTAGTGAATCGGCCACCCTTACAAACGAATCTAAGCTGCAGCAAATGACAGCCGAGTTGATACAGAACATTGTGCATTTACACACAATGTGTTTACCATATATTAATAATATACTTACGCAAGTACCATGATCTCTATCAAATTATAGTACATATTGTCGGTTAGATGTACGTTGATCCGATAACACAAACATATGTATGGGAATTTTCAATTTCTTTCGGTCAACGTGGTACATGTATACCCCATTATGTTAGCACATATTTGACCATCCGTTCACTTTTCGCTCAATACTTTATAGTTTTTACTTGCATTTTAGTTTGTGATTAAATTCTTGTTAAGTTTGTTTTATAGCATATTATTCATATTTCATTTCTCTTAAAAATGCAACCACACAGTCAATCACTTTGGATAGCGATCAGTAGTAAGGCAAAGGGAAAACATATAGTGGCATGTGGTCTCAAAAATTTTATACATGTATATCACTAGAAAAGAGCCCGCGCAGCGCGGGCAGACTGTTTGGTAAATTCTAGTGAATTGCAAGGTACAATGCCTTTTCAATATCGTTATCAATCATAATGTGACCTTAAGTTTTGTGTTATTTTTGTTTTTGGTTTACATAACAAAATCTTGGAAAAGCATAGTTTACTTAATGGTAAGCACTTATAGATTTCTTTACACCATAGTAGATAGTGTTATAATAGCACAGAAAAAGACCCGCTCAAGGACTGCTTATACCAAGATGTATTTGAATTTAAATATATTGTATATAACACAAATATAACATTCAAATCAAAAGGGCATCAGTGGTCAAGTAGTTGCAGTCCCTAATCTGCTTCTCATAGCACGGGGTTTGATCCAGGTCTTAGTCTAATCTCTCACGTAAGGATTTCTTTCAGCCGGCTTGTAAGTAAACTGAAATACTGCTGACGCCATGTAAAACCAAATAAATGTGTACTGCACAAAATATTAAGAGCATTAATTTTAGTGCCATTTAAAGCAACGGTTTATTAATTTAGCTGTTATGATTTCTCAAAATACTACTTGGTAAAGAGTAACAGCTCTCCGATGTATTTGGTTTGTGATGAAATAAATGATTGTAATCAATGCCTAAAATAAAGATTCATTTTAAATTTGGAGCAGCTGGGCATAACGGTAAAGATAGTAAAGGTGTGTATTTCATTTCAAGAAATATCCGTTCTGGTTGTTGTTACAGCTAAACGGGAAACGTCGTCGTTTCAGCCAATTTAGTTCCTTATAAATGTAATTGATAGTATGAAGTTGTGAAAATGAATGAGTTTAAATACAAATGTGTAGGCTAGTAATAATCTTGTTTCAACAAAAAAGCCTTTAATCACCAAGAATTTCTCTTTCAGAACGGTACACCCTTATACCACGATTTCCAGAATATAATAAATGCTTTAAATATCATTCGATAGTCATGCACTTTTATCAGTGACTCTGTAAAGTATATATACTCAGTCGATAATAAGAGTAGGGCATCGCGCCCGGGTTTTTCTGTATCTTCTCCTCTCTCTCTGGGGCGTCCAATTAGCCCATAGTGAGCAGAAACGGACGTTAATCAACACAAACAAACAAAACAATTACGGTAACATATGCATATGGGGTATGCAAATAAATGGTACGTACAATACCAGTATGTCAGAACTGCACACGTATTTAGACCTTGGGCGATTTGGCCGAGAATGCATCAGCTGTTTTGCTCTTCGCCTGTCAGCTTATTCACTACTATTTTATAAACGCCGATAACTGTTGAAAAAGCAACATTGTTTGCATTTGTATATTACCTATGTTATTGTTCATTAGCCTTTCTGCGCAGGCAGCCTGTTTCTCTATATGCGTTCGCTCTCCATGTGATACAATCGTCACTCACCTTGGAAGGTATTTTCCCGTCTATCTTTAGATGGACTATTTCTGTAGGTAGGGGAATTTCTCTGACTGTATCAAAATTGCTGATATTAATGCTTTTTCGATGTCAAATAACACTTCAATGTGTACGTTACCCGCACATAACATTACCAAATATGTACGTTGTGTCGTATTTACGGCAAATCCGACACAACATCGAGCTCGTTCTTTTAGTAGTATAGATAGTACAAGTAAAACTTGTCTACAATCTTTCAGCAAATTAAAATTATAGTCTGACATGTTTTTTCTTATAAAGCAATCAACACCAACAGTTGTACAATCGAAAGGGTAAATGTATATTTGACTGTGTAATACTTTACCTACATGTGTATTGAGTACGCCCGTTACATAATTTTATAATTGATTTCTACGACAGATTTCAAGTATGGCTGACGTGTTGCCGTTGCTTTCCGATGTAATAAAACATTCTCATTTTTTTCGATACAAAACATTCTTTCCGTACAATGTGCTTTAGCAGTAAGTTAGCTTCAAGTCACACAATTTCCAATTCTGGGATTATTTTGTTACGCAAAATAGGCGAAACTGTAAGAGTAAATCTTTACAAAATATGTCTCATTTGTTTGTCCAAAGTTGGGTCATATTTACAACATCATCTTAAATTGATCTAATGGGGAAAATAAATTTTATAAGGTGCGGAAACTAAGCTAATAATGGCTACGGCCCCGCTGTTAACGCTTTCAGTACGAAAACGAGTAACAAATGTCATTAGCAAACATACCGAGACGAGAGGAATGCTAGAGAAGCCATGTCAACAGGGTCTGCATTGTTGGTAATGTTACAAGTTTCTTTTAACATGTATCTGAATATGCACAGTAAGCTTGAAATGACTGAATGTTGGAATAGTCTATTTTGAAATTTAAGCGATGAAAGTGTTTAAGTGTGTCTTTCCCATCACTACTAGTGTTTCAGTAATTACTGGTCAGGATTAAACGGCGAAGACACGATAATGACTCCCATAGCCCTATAAAACTGGACGATACAGTAAACCCTCTCTAAACCGGACGCTTTTATTTAGTATAAATATCGGTCTTGGAGACAGGCGGCAGCTTAATGCAGGGTGAAAGTCTTTCACCCTGCATTAAGCAGCCACCTGCCTGAAAGTATCTAAATTCTTCTCTGCTGGAATTCCGGTTTAGAGATTTTTTTACTGCATAATGCTCCAACCACACTAATCTACATACACCATTATAAAAGCAAGATAATGACATTAAATCTCCCTGGGAGTCATTTTATTAACTCAGTATTCTCGTCTTTTGGAAAATCGTTTGTTTCAAGTTTTAGAGAGGGCATTTCTTCTATCCTATTGTAAAAAAGATAAACAGAGTGCCATACAGTTTTGATTCTCGGTGTCTTATCTGGATACAAACTGTTTGAAAATAATATCACATATCCATATTCATTGGAGCGAATGTGCTAAAATAAGGAAAAAATGGAAAAGTAGTAGAGAGCCAATTTAATGTTGGTCCAGTGAAAATATGGACTCTCCATAGGAATGTGACCCGTCTCCAGATCGATAGCCTGCATAGCAAATTTACCTCGGGTATTAATTTTTATGCACAATTAAAACCAAGGGTCCACTAAGATTTCATAATTATCGGTATTTTTTTTATTGTACAATAAGATCTCGCTAATACGACAACACGTAAGAAATATATTTCTGCAGCTTTTAAACCGGTGGTAGCTTCATACAGGAAAAATGTTATGCAGAAAGCTCCTGTAGGATCTTTCTGCATTTCCTTTTCCCTGAATAAAGCAACCACCAGCTTTTACAGACTCTTCTGATAATTTATTTGGTCACATTTCCGAGACTCAATGTAATGGATACAATTTGGTCAGTTATTCTCCAATTTATTCATGAATGAATAGCTGACTACCCGTTTAACCCTTCGCTTGCTGAATTTTAAAATACATTTTTCCTTCTTTACCCATGCCCTGTTGTATAATTACATATATCTTCACTGTGTACACGTGTTCCGCTGTGCAATCACTGCTGTGGAGTGCACTGGTTGCACAATCAACTTGTAAATAGTGCAGACCCTGATGAGACAGCGCCTGCAGGAGCTGTCTCATCCGGGTCTTCACTATTTGCAGGTAGGTATATTGACGTGAATAACAAGCGAAGGGTTAAGATATTAGTTTGTGTTGATAACTTCTGTAACTTCTACTTGTGACATATCTCGGCAATGCATACCTGGGTAGGCCAAACAACTATATTAATTTCCTAAGTATTGGAACATCTCTCAAACGTATATGTAAGATCTGTGTAGTAAACAGTAAGAAGCTTATCCTTTTCAACATCGACAAATTTTTGTCTGCGTATTTGCCGTCTGCTTCCATTCTATCAGTACATGCCTTTGTTTTATTCTATGTCTTTACCCTTTAGCCTGTTATGGGCGGACGAATGAATACCTTTGCAAACAGTTTGGATCCAGAGGAGACACCGAGTGACTCGGCGTCTCATCAGGATCCAAACGGTTTGATATCCTGGTTGCATTTTGGTAGACAACTTGAATATCGCTTGAATTTTTAAAATGTAGTAGGTGAAACATTCTGCAAAAGAATCGGCTTAGCAGACTAAATGTTAAAATATCAGTGATGGGGTCTTAAACAGTACAGAAGCTGCCAAGACGCCGGATGACACACATTTCATCTGGATATGAGCTGCATTCCAAGGTTATCACGAACTCGTCCATAGTTTGAAAAGGGTTACAGTTGCATTAGAGACGACCTTTACAGCTTGATAATGATCAACAAATTAAAGCTGACAAATCACGCAAGTGCTCCTGGAAACTAAATTATACAATAGATCGCTGTCCATTTGTACAGTGTAAGTACTTGCTATGAACTATTTCACTGTCAATGCCGCATCTGTGATTACATACGTAAACAGTTTCGACCCAGTTGAGAAGTCGAGTAACTCGGCGTTTCATCAGGATTAAACATGTTTGGTTTCATGATTATGTGTTTTAAACATAAAACAAAATATGTCAAATCTGCAAAAATGAGCAGACGACAAATTTTGCTGACGACAATATTTGGCAGCGAAAAAGCTAATATCTATCCTGTTGCTTAAGCCCCGATCTTTCATGATTTTACTTGCTTCAAGCTTTAACCCTTCGCTTGCTATTCGCGTTAATATACCTAACTGTAAATAGTGAAGACCCAGATGAGACAGCTCCTGCAGGAGCTGTCTCATCAGGGTCTGCACTATTTACAAGTTGATTGTGCAACCAGTGCTCTCCACAGCAGTGATTGCACAGCGAAATACTTGTACATAGTGAAAATATATGTAATTATACAACAGGGCATGGGTAAAGAAGGAGAAATGTATTTTAAAATTCAGCAAGAGAAGGGTTAAGACAAATAATGACCGAGTGTCGAACAACTTAGATCACCGATGAGATGTCGTGTTACTTCTATTGGGTCAAAACTGCTTGAGTGAGTGAGTTGGGTTTTACGGCACTGCGATACTGAATAGGTCATATAGCGCCGATGAATGATGAGATGACATGATGATGAGGGATGATATGCAGATGATTTCGGCTAATCTCATTCGCTTTAAAGTAGCGCATGGGATCAAAGCCACCGACCTGCCTTTCTTTTAGTTCTTTACAGAGGGTATAATATCTGTCAAACAAAAACACCTCCTGTGACAGTTAAGCCTCAGAACCAGATCTCTGAGGCAAAACTGTTTGAACATCCGTGTCAGATCATGTTTGGCAGAATAAAACTTTATGTTTGAAGACACTATACTACATCAGCCCTTTCAGTGCAAACATTGTCGTCTGCTTGATACGTTGTCGACGCTTCAAGTGGGTGATTGTTCATTTCCATTATAAAAAGAGAAACAGAATGTCAAACAGTTTGTATCCTGATGAGACACCGATTTACTTGGCGTCTCATCTGGATTCAAACTGCTTGCATATGACATTACAAACCCATATCCATGGCATTGACTGATTTAAGTTACACAGTACATAGATGAATTTTAAGAGACCTGAAGCATAAGTGCATTTAGATGTTTTATTATAGAATTCATGTTCAGCATTCTGCATTGATATCTTACATTCTAATAAATGTCAGATGTAGTTGGAGTCTCAATTTCAGCATGCGCTTTAACCATTTTAAATGCTAAATTATCAGAGTGGAATAGTTTATCAGTGTTCAACTATAGAGTACATTGAGTATGAAATGCTTAAACATACAAGAATATTTGGAATGACAAACTGCACAAACCCTGATTAGAGGGAACCTCTAGAATCTTTCTAATCTGGGTATACACTGTTAGCAAATGTTTTGAAATGGACCAACATATCACAATAGTGGGACTGAAATGTTAATACTCAAGGGTGTAGATAAAATTCGTACTGAAGCATCAACATGTTCTTATTTTTCTCTACCAAACCATTTCTTGCTGCAACTCTCGGAGTTGATTCTGATTACATGCAGCAAGATGAGGGTTGACAAATGTATATAAACATTGCTTAGATGTCCTATATATCTACAACTTATCTACAGGTCAGTACTCTTTGGTAATGAGTATCCTTATCCTTTCTGACTGGAGCTTAATGGAAAACTTGTGCGTGTTTTGACCTCATGCTTTGCTTGTGCATTAGCATTTATATGTTTCTGATTTCATCCCGATCTACCGTCAGAGCATCACTAATTAGTGTCGAAGCGTAGCCCAACTCATACATGCTGAGGTGTTGCTCTGTTATACCAGGTCACGTCTAGTTCTTCTCATTATAATACGTGCACACATTGCTCAGAATTTCCTAATTTCTGTTAACATATTTTTACTCGTGCTTATTTGTCCAGGATCTACTGTTCTTATGCATTGATGGGTTATTTGTAGTCAGTGTGTCGCGTATCTGTACAAGAGAATTAATTACATCGGTAAACGCGTTTTAAACTTTTCTGCATAAACTCCAATCTATATACGTTCTTTCGATTCATTAAATCTTCTTTAACCCTTTCGCTGCCAATGCCGGACTTGTGCATACCTATGCAAACAGTTTGGATCCAGATGAGACGCCGGGTAACTCGGCGTCTCATCAGGATCTAAACTGTTTGTTACTGTTACTATGTTTTTGAAACAAAAATGAAGAAAATAAAAAAAAAAAATTTTTGTAGCAGACGACAAAGTTAGCAGACGACAGCATTTGGCAGCGAAAGGGTTAAAGCTGTTGACTTTGTAGATTATAGCTTGGATTCCGATGAAACGCCGAATTATTCTGCCCCTCATCCGGATCAAAACGTTTTAACACACCAGTCAAGGAGTGCTTAGCCAAGTTAAGCATTCACATTTTGGTAGCTTCGTATTTTTTAGCCTTGAGGGCTGGCGAGCATCTAATTATTAACATTCGTTTGCGTTTATGTTGTACGAATCTTCAATATGCAGTCCTTATGAACTAAGGTATTGACAAAGAACGGCACACCTCAACGGTTAAATACAAGAAACTCAGATTACCGTGATTCTGTACTGTGTCCGTTGATAGCAGGTACAATAACACGGTGCAATATGGACGTATAACACGGTGCAATATGGACGTATAACACGTTGCAATATGGACGTATAAGTTACTGCAAATGCTTTTATAATAATACACTCTTGTTTATCAAATCTAATATCTGTCCTGAACCAGAGACTGCATAATAATGATTGAAACCGTTTTACAATTAATTACGAGCTTCGAACATATTTCAGACACTATTGTTATTATTCAGCCGGTCTTCAACTGGTTAAATCTTGTTTATTAGATTGGCAGATGGGTTGTTTTTATCCAATGCTTTATGTGTTCAGTCGCTTTCACAATGACAATCGTAATTAAATCGACTAATGAAATGTGTAGCAGAAAATGCAACAGACCAATGACGAGGTTTTGCAAGGCTGAACTCATAACCTGTGTATCTTTGAAACAAATCTGATAAATTCGACACAGGTTTTCCGGGACATACGGATCAGTGGACCTACGGAAAAGCGGACAAGTACACTTATGTATGCCCTTTACCGCAAATTCACATATAATACGGCTGTTGCTGATCTTAAAAATATCGGTATGATATATACGTTTATTTAAGTTTATTTAACGTACTGATACACAGGCAAGTTTCCAGTTTAGTATTTATAATCTATAACATGGTCATACTGGAGTACCAATGATAACTTTTTAAAAAGCTTAGATACGTGCGAGACATTTGACTATATCTAGTCATCATTGTGATCAAAACGGTTTGACGTTCTAGATATGAAGTTTAGAAAGAAGAATGACTGGGAGAGGTTGTTCATTCTACTGGTCCCCTTAGTCGATAAGATATTGGAGCCAACACATTTATCATGGGTAGGAAACAGTCAATTTAGATTTAAAAGACATACAACTTGTGTTTCTTTTTTCTAGTGAATACTCATTATCAGTAGATTTATTCGAAGAGAGGTTTAGTCTAAACATAGCCTAGTGGGGAATGTGTTAAGCTGCGGTCCAGCTCTATCTTGTAGGAATAATCCTTCTACTCAATGTATATTTAAGACCTTGGATAAAATTGCATAACTGTAACTTAAGGCATTCAAGCTGATGCGGGACCAGATAATAAAAACTGAGAATGAGGTTCGGAGCGACTAATTACGGCCGCCATACAAGTATAGGAGCTAAAAGTAGTATTTCTATAAATGACAACTCCCATCAAAGCTCAATGACTACACTTCAAATGAGTGAGCTCTAGTTGATCCGCTTTCAAACGTATATTACTGGATCCGATCTGTTCGATAGTGTTAGTTAAACAGCTGTAATAATGGAAAAGAATTCTTAAAAGACTTATGCTAAATGTATTTTGAACAAATTTCACAGGAGTCATATTCAATTCAACTTGAATATACCGTCAGGTAATTGGTATTCCCATGGGTACGAATTGTGCACCACTTGTCGCAGATTTGTTTTTGTACTGCTATGAGGGAGATTTCATGTTGCGTCTGAATCCTCAATCACAAGAAGATGTTATAAAAGCCTTCAATGAAACTTGTCGATATTTGGATGATATTTTTAATTTAGATAACCCTTTCTTTGATGCTCTGAGTCCTACAATTTATTATCCTAAAGAACTTAAATTGAATAAAGCTAACCCGTCCGACAATTATGCAGCGTTTCTTGATCTCGACCTTAAAATTAATAATGGAATGATCTCTTCTAAAATATATGACAAAAGAGATGATTTTGATTTTAATATTGTTAATTTTCCTCATCTTGACGGGGATGTTCCCCGTGCTCCATCTTACGGGGTTTATATATCTCAACTTATTCGTTTTGCTAGAGCTTGTTCATCTATTGACGATTTTAACAGTCGAAATCTGTATTGGCGCTATATGACCTATTTAGTGTCGCGGTGACGTAAAACCCAACTCACTCACACACTCACTCATTTTAACTGAAAAACTGCTTAACCAAGGATATAGATACCATAAACTAAGAAAAACTTTTTCTAAATTTTACTATCGAAATCTCTCGCTTATTGGCAAGTACCAATCTAATCTCAAGGAGCTTCTGCGACACGGTTTTCACATCTTGAATTTTATGGTGATGTGATTTACAAACTTCGTAAAATTATTGGACACACCCATTTTCTCACTTTGTTCATCAAATATGTTAAAAATTCATTAAAAAGGAATATGATCCTGTAGTACTGCAACATATTGCAATTTTGGTTGTCAACCCTTTCACAGTTGGCAATCACGCTGGCCTCTTTGCATGCACGCCGACAAGAAAGGTTTAGTACTCTATGAAGGCGACCTCTTAAATCCAGAAATGGAAGGAGAACGTCGGATATCTGTACTATTTCGTTTTTGTCGTACCCTTTATTACTTTTCTACAGTTACTCTGTTTGCAGCTCAATCATTGAGTACACTAGCGATAGGTGGATACAGTTTGTTCACTTAAATGATGTCGTTATACATGCACTTTACCACTGTATTTGCCGTCGCGATTGTTGTAGCTTAGTCGGAGAGGGGGTACGTTTATTTACACTGTTTGTCTTGTAGGGTGGGGACGGAATAAGTGTGAGGTTGGGCGCCCATAAACCGGTTTAACCCCCAGTGACTTTTGTCGCTGACCGTTCCAAGGCGGTGCTTCCATCTTCCCCCTATTGTGTGTTTGTTTTGTCTTTGTGCGTCTCTTGTTGTTTTTATAGTTATGTACATTTGCTGTTTCCTTGTGTTGCTGTTTGGGCGACTGTTTGTTCTGTATGTGGTGTTTCCTGCATGACTCATTTTTGTACTTTGTACCACACTAGGTGTGTAAATGGTTCTATTCCACTGTATAAGTAGATCACAGGAGCTAAATGTAGCCGGGTAGAGATTGTGGTGAAATAAGTTGATAGGCTTTACTGTGTGGCTTGGTAGCTCAGTCGGTAGAGTGTTGGCATGGTAAGCCAGATACCCTGGGTTCGAGTCCCAGCCGAGTCACAACTTTTTCACCATGTTACATAAATATACATTTCTAACAAAAGTCTATTTAAAAGATATCTTTCCCTGAACCATGGGTGGATTTTATTTACATTTCACAGGAATTACCCTTAAGGTGTCCTATATCTAATATACCACAGTGGTTTCGGGTTGCTGCATAAGTAGTTGAACGAGAAAATAGTTGCATTTGCTTGGACTCAGCTGAGCTCCCAAAAAGTATCAAGAGTCAAGCTGTTTGGCACATGTGTCATGAAACTTAGTCCATAGTTTCACAACATCTTGATCGAATCGGAACTATTCAAACTTGAGCCAGACCTAGAATTGAGCAAACATTCGTTTTACAGCGGGATAAGGGGTTAAGTACCGATTAAAACAAACGTCACAATGATATAGTGGTCTTTCAAATTTATTATCTTAATTGATGGTATCCAGGTAAGCAAAGTTAACATAATTGAAATATCAACTGAATCATGTAAACTCATTTACAATTGTAACTTCAGTAAAACCCCTCTGATGCGACCACTTTATAAATGGAAACAAATGTCTTTAAAAAAATGCAGGTCGAAAGTTATGCAGAAAGCTGCAAATTTCGACCGGCATTAAGCTACAACCTGTATTTAAACCCAGAATAAAACATATGTTTATAGGTCGCATTAGACGGGTTTAACATGGTTGATAAATTATAATTTAGGCACGTTTAGGTAGGTAGCTGTTTAATGCAGGGTGTAAGTCCTGTAGAAAGCTCCTAGAGGAGGTTTCTGCAGGACTTTCATCCTGCATTAAGCTGTCATCTATTTCAAAGACGGATATGTGTACTAAATTGAAGGTCAGGCAATTATTTTATCTAGTAATGGCGGAACCGATGGATAAGAGAACGCAGTCGGTTAGTCGTTAGTGAGGCGTCACGGGTTCAATCCCTGACCGAGTCGTGCCAAATATACAAACTGCTACATATCTTAGCTTTCAGCATATGACGCACTGCTAGGACTAGTTGGTATGGTGTAAGGATATCACTGGTGATTTGAAAGCCCAAAGGGCTTTGGTGTCTCGCGTTAGACACATTAAATGGATGTTATTAAATATAATAAATTAAATATGTACTCATATACACCTCCAAACAAGGAATGGCGTAAAACAATTAACTTTCTGGTAAATAAAGTATCGTTTCTCGGTTTTATGTTTAGGGATATTTCATAATACATCGTTTTAACAAATAAGACAAAACAATCTTATTACAAAAGATCACATTACAAGAATCACATTAACAACCGTGGAAGATTTGTATATTAAGTGTTATATATTTTATGATTGCATGTAACATATGTACTTTAGTTGACTGTTAACTATAAATACATACCTTATCTTTGCATGTTTATTGAGAAAGGGATGGGCAGAAATGCATATGTCGCAGTAAAGCATCGGCATATATTCGTAGTTCAACCTATGATAAATGGCATAAATATATTAATAATTGAACAGAAAATGTGGCATTATTATTATAGATATAATATAATTCGTACGTACAGTAACAATATAAAATATAATATACGAAACGTTTAAAGGATAATTATGTCCGCATATAACATGTGTAATATAGACTACCTATCATTTTAATCTAAACCATATGACGCTACTTAAAAGCTAAACCATATGACGCTACTTAAAATGGCATTGCTTTATGTAACGTTTTAGAACTATTTGTTCTACTACTTTACTTAACAACATTAGTGGTCTCTATGATAGCTTATTTTGCATTACTGTCTCCGTGTTTACACGTACCCCGCTATCCTTGTATTGCTGTCTTCGTGTTTACACCTTATCCCGTTATCCTTGTATTGCTGTCTCCGTGTTCACACCTTATCCCGCTACCCCTGTATTGCTGTTTCCTTGTTTACACCTTATCCCGCTATCCTTGTATTACTGTCTCCGTGTTTACACCTCACCCCGCTATTCTCATCATGATTTAAGTTGTTTTGCATTCGGTCAATAGTTTCCCAAATGCTTGTTTAATCGGAAGTAGACAAAATTGAACCAGATCCAAATTTAAATGGACATAATTTTACCATAGCTGGATAACGGTTAAAATGATAATTCGAAGTATCTCGACCTATGACCCGAATTGAGTCATGTTTACCTTTTCCAATGTAGGAAAGAAACGTCATATGCAAAATTGAGATCTAGAGATAGATAATTGTGGTCCTGAAACTATATATCTAGCAACAAGTATCTTATATAATTGTGTCCTTCCAAGGTATATTCCAAGATAATTTTCTCTCTTTTTTTATCTTGAAATAAGATTACACTTATTTTTGTTTGAATAGGAACATTGTAGAAGCGGTTCATCGTTATTGCTAGATTTGGGCATAGGGAATACCTATGTTGAATCTTCATGACTTGTTTTTTACACAACCACCATGACATTGCGCTCCATGCATTCCATGGTTAAATTAATTAAGTAAAATTTTCAGTTAATGCAATTGCTGATTTGAAACAATTCCCCGAAATGCAACCTGAATTCATCAAAGCGTTCATGCATTATTAATTCTCAGAATATCAGAATATAACTAACTAAGCCTTTAGTACGGTATAGGCGAATTTGATTACTGTTTCGGATAGTTTGCATCAAGACACAGCGCCAAGTAATTGCGTCTCTTCAGGATCCACAATTTTGACACTTATATTTTACTTTAGTAGAGTAATAGAAAATAGTTTAATTTGTTTTAAATGCGAAACAGAATAGGTTACGGAAGCCTTATTCATCAGGCTATTAAAGTCTAATTGCATACCGACAAAATCCACTTATAATTCCCGTGAAAACAGAACCATTCATTGCCAAAATTAAACTATTCAACGTTATTCTTACTCGTATTATACGCCATGTGGTGCTATCTCGGATAGCTTTCTTTACACGTTGCTATGCCGCTTTCGTTCTAAGAGACAAGCTGAATTTTACCATTCTAGGTGATAAACAGCTTTGAACAGTAATTCGTCCACACATCATGAGAGCACCTGTGTACAATATGTCTTTAGTGCTGGGTAAATTTCATATCTGTCAAAGAACAAACTTAAGACGGTCTAAAGTTGGGTCTTAAGGGAAAGTGGTAGCTTACTGTGGGACGAAATCTATGCAGAAAGCTCCTGCGAGAACTTTCTTAATCACTTTCGCCCTTCATTAAGCAGCTGATTGTACCCCTATACTAGCTGTTCTAGTATGTTACAATTTTGTCTGCCCAACCTCTGCAAACTGTTTTTACTTCCGATTCGTTCAAGCTACTGAAAATATTCGAATGACCGAGTACTAAACAGAGTGAATGTTTAATAATCTTAATGAGACGACGGGTTATATGACGTCCTTTCTGGATCCAAGCTGCTTGTAGTGGCCAGTCAGGTCGCATGTGGCTTAATAATGGTTAATAATGATGTGTCTGAGTCGTTAAGAACTGTCTTGAAGTGGCATGTTTCAATTCAGACGAGACGTCGAGAAGCTCGGAGTCACATAATATCTTATAAACAATCAGAACAGACCCTGATTTTACGACAGCTAGAGGAACCATCCGATCTGGGACTACTCTGCTTGCAAAGGTGTTTATTGTGTATCACTGGAGTAAGTGATAATAGGCACCAATGTGTACCTTGTTCCATTAGTGTATGCTGTATTAACCCTTCTCTTGCTGAATTTTAAGATACATTCTCCTGCGTTACCCATGTCATGTTTTATAATTACATATTTCTTCACTGTCTACAAATATATATGTATGGAATCTCTGCTGTGGATGGATTGCACTGATTGCACAATCAACTTGTAAATAGTGCAGTATTCACTATTTACAGGTAGATATGTTCATGTGAACAGCAAGCGAAGGGTTAAACTGACATTTGTTTAAAGCCCCATTGTCATTCTCAGACATATATCTTCATTTTACTCGACCTAAAGCCACGAATATAACTAAATGTGTCCAGACAATTCTGTTTTTGTAGGTTAATATTGCCAATATAGCACATTATTTCTCAGCTGTTTTGCCGACGGTTCATTATAAACAGACGACTAATTTGAGAGACGTTCGATATGCTCAGTGGTCTAGGTAATATGTTGTTAGTACATATTCACCACCAGTACACCACTGGGAACTGTCTGATGTGAACGGTATTCTCTCTGTAGAAATTAATATAAAGGCTAGCGCCAATTATGTCTATTGCATTTTCACGTATTTGATGTTACTTTCTTGCATTTATGTCTAACCCCTTCGTAATCAACCCTAACATCATTGTAAAATCACGCTGGCCTCGTTGCATGTACGCCGTCAATAAATGTTTAGTACTCTATGAGAGCGATCACTTAAATCCGGAAACGGAAGGAGGACGTCGAATATCTGTACTATTTCGTTTTTGTCGTACCCGTTATTACTTTTCTACAGTTACTCTGTTTGCAGCTCAACCATTGAGTACACTAGCAATAGGTAAAGGTAAAATAAAAAGGTGAGGTTTATAGTCTGAAACTATATACTTCGTACATATTCTCCCGACTTCACAATTTACGCCATGATCACTAGGTTATAAGTCGGCCATTAACATTCGGCGCCCAAGGCAGTCATCGCACATTGGCTTATTTCCCTCACAGGTACCCATTTATACACCAGGGTGGAGAGGAGCAAATGTGGGATGCATCTCTTGCTCAGAAAGATTCTGATGGCAGGATTCGAACCGGGGACCCTTCGATCCCAAGTCTAACGTCCTACCACTGGACCACCACTCCCAGCAATAGGTGGATACAGTTTGTTTCACTTAAATGTTTTTGTTTTACATGCACTTTACCACTGTATATGTCATCGCGGTTGTTGTAGATTAACCGGAGAGAGGATACGTTTATTTACACTGTTTGTCCTTTAGGGTGGGGATGGAAAAAGTGTGAGGTTGGGCGCCCCTAAACCGGCTTAACCCACCCCACCCCGAGTGACTTTTGTCACTGATCGTTCCAAGGCGGTAATTCCATCCTCCCCCCATTGTATGTTGGGTTTGTCTTTTTGCGTCTCTTTAAGTTTGTGATAGTTATGTACATTTGCTGTGTGTTCTTGTGTTGCGGCTGCTTGTTCTGTATGTTGTGTTTCCTGAATGACTCATAGTTGTACTTTTATGTATGCTCAAATTATGGGTATTGTGCAAAGTTTGACTTCTGATACAAACAAGTTTTTTATGAAACTACTGATCAAGTGTCATAGCGTTTGATTACGGGTGAGTTATTTACTCTGTGTCTGCCTCAATCCATGCTGTTCCGAAATGCAAGTCAGCTCGGCTTCGTCGCCACAAATTTCTTTCCGTGCGGCTTGCATATGTCTTTCCTATTTTGTCATTACCCTAACTTTATCATCACGGTTATTGTAGATTAGTCAGAGAGGGGATACGTTTATTTACACTGTTTGTCTTTTAGGGTGGGGATGGAAAAAATGTGAGGTTGGGCGCCCAAAACCGGTTTAACCCCCAGTGACTTTTGTCACTAACCGTCACTAACGGTCCCAAGGCGGGACTTCCATCTTCCCCTATTGTATGTTTGTTTTGTCTTTGTGTGTCTCTTTGTGTCTTTTATATATACATGTACATTTGCTGTTTGTCGTGATGCTGTTAGATAGGTTGTGTGTTTTGTATGCATGACTCTTACATGTACTTTATGAATGAATGATGTAAATTTAAATTGACACATATCTTAGCCATAAGTACTACCAGTTTTCATTACCTTCATTGTATTCGATTTATCCCAAACTACATGCATGAACATTGTATATAAAGTGTGTGCAGGCTGTAACTCTCTTAAGTATTGATTAATTTCATTATTACTAGTCGTGTATCATACTCTTGAGAAGACGTTTTGACATTTGCATACCTTTAGCATCAATTGCATTCAGTTATCGCCCGTTGTTTCTATTTTATCCTATATGCATAATGTGCAACCGTTCTGAAAATAGGAGATCCTTCGAAAGCAACTTGCGAACCGATCTGACATCCGGGCTTCCTTTTTTAGATTTGAATCTCTCCATCACTAATGATAAAGTTTCGTCTAAAATATACGATAAAAGGGAAGATTTCGATTACAAAATTGTTAATTATCCTTCTCTAGATGGAGATGTCCCCCGGTCTACAGCTTATGGGGTTTACATTTCTCAACTTATTTGCTTTGCCCGAGCCAGTTAGAAGATTTTAATAGTCGGAATTTAGTTATAACTCATAAACTTCTTAAGCACGGCTACAGATATCATAAAATTCGGAAAGCTTTTTCAAAATTCTATTATCGAAATTTACCCCTCATTAGTAAATATAACTGCAATTTACGGACGTTACTGCAACATGGTATTTCTCATCCAAATTTCAATGGTGATGTTATCTACAAACGGGGTCATATCCATTTTCACGATTTTTTTATTCAACGCATTAAAACGTTTAGGAAGAAAGGTTATGACTCTTTTATATTGCAACACACTGCATGTTTGGTTATCAAACCATTTACAGTCGGTCGCTACGCTTCCCTCTGTGCTTACACGATGACAGGCCGAGGGTAGTACTCTATGGTGGCTTACTCTTAAACCCAGAAATAGGATGACATTACCAGACTCATGTATTACCTTTTCTCTGTCGTGCCGTCAATGGCTTCCCTGCAGTTGCTCTGTCTTTAGCAAAGTCATTGAGTACATATTTGACGGACTTTCACAGTTATGCTATGTTTTAAATTTTGTACTGTGATTACTGTCTTCTTTGTTGTGGGGAAGTCCGGCGGGGATACCTTTATTTACAATGTTTGTTTAGCTAGGGTGACTTTGAGATAAGTGTGAGGTTAGGACGTCCGTAAACCGGTTTAAACCCTCAGTAGTGGTTTTGCTACTGACCGTGCCAAGGCGGTTCTCTCTTTGTCACCCTTACTTTTTTGTCTTGTATCTTTGTGCTTGTGTTTTGTTCATGTTTGTCTCTGGTGTCTGTGTATTTGTTGGTGTTTTCTGTGTTTTCGTGTGTTTGCGTGTGTTTGGTTGTGTGCGTGTATGTGTGTGTGACATGCTGTCTGTCGATGTGTTGGTGGTGATTGCGTCATGTATGTGCTATATAAATTGCTTTCTGTCGGTGTTTTGTGATGGTTGCGTTTTGTGTGTGGCTTTCCTTTCCTGCTTGGCTTTTCTACTTTTTCATTTAAATATAAACGGAGTAACGCATCTAACGTACGTACCTATTATGTCCCATATTATGTACACTCAACTCTTTGCCGATGCCATTTTAGAACCAATGCATTTTGTCATATACTGGTAACGACTCATTGACATCCATTTGGCTCGGCAATCATGTATGGGGTCAATGGAGATAAAGGGTTAGTATCAATTATTACATGAAACAGAATGAAGTTTTTGCATAACTATCGTAACTTATATTAAGTAGTTGCCCAGCAACAAATTATTATGAAATATTTCATGTAGGCATATTGGTTAGCAATATAAGCTATTTATGTTGCTTACAAAATGATCAATAATCCTTCTGTACAATAAATAAGTATTCAGAAGTAGGCGACAGTAAGTGTGAAATGAATCAACGACCAATATTTTGCGACAGGAACCACTCATCCGTATGTTGTCAGCCCATACTTAAAAGGCTTGTAACATAACAGAAATAACTGTTGTTGAATTCTGCAAACAGTGTATATCTAGATTTCACGCAGAATGTATCGATGTCTAATCGGTATTCGAACTACGATGAACAAATAAAATCTGAAAGGAGGTGATCCCCTGAGAGCAAAGATTGCAACACAAATTGAGAAAATTGCAGACTCGGTTTTATTGAGTCTGTTCATGAACAATAATTGAAAGTGCAACACTGCTCACGCCCCCTAGCACCGGCTTAAGCGGTATTCAATTTTCAGAACAAGGAGTACTGAAATTCATGATCGTAAAGGATCAGAAGGTATAACAACACTGAGAATGAAGTACGGGGCGACGTTTTACGGTCGCCACACAAGCACTTAACACCTGCTGTTGTGAAGATTATAAATTCTGAAAGGAGGTGATCCCCTGAGAGCAGGTCAACATAATGCAATTTGACTACGTCTGATTAGATTAAGCTTTTGAGAAACCATTGACAGAGTAACTAACAATTTTACTCGGCGTCTCATCTGGATCAAAGCTGTTTTCACATGCGAGTCAATTTGTGGATAGCAGCTAAGGGTTAAGTAGACTTGGTCAAAAGCTTTTATTGCGGGAACCGAGTCATTAATGTCCTTCGTTAGCAGTGAACACCCAGATAAGAGGGGTCTTAGAGAAGCCCTCACATCAGTGCCTACACTGTCTGCCGTGTAACACCTTTCATTTAAATATTCAAGAGAAGTATAATTATGTTCGTTTCAGCATGAAACTATTTATTATAGGGCTTACAGAGTTTTTGTTTCATGTATTATTTACACGAATCCTGGGCAATGTTTGGATGGATGGTTGGAGTCGGTTAGATCTCGGGAGATGTTTGTGTTATGGTTGGAGTTATCTCACTGAATGACGGGAGGGATATTAATTTGTAGTCCAATAGGTCTCAGGAATTGTTGTAGGGATGGTTGGAGTCCAATATATCTGACAAAATGACTGGAGGGATGGATGGTTGCAGCCCAAAAATCCAGGGTGATGTTGTAGGGATGGTTGGTATCAAATGGATCTCGAGTATTGGTCGGAGGGTATTTAAAGTCCAGTATTTTCGAGGAATAGTAGGAGATATGGTTGGATCTCGAGGTATGATTGTAAGAATGGTTGGATTCCAATAGATCTCGAGAGAGCCCAGTAGTGTACATATTAAGAAATTGTTAACTGAATGGTTGGAGTCCAATAGATCGCCAGGAATGGCTGGAGGGATGGTGGAAGTCCAGTACATTGAAGGATGGCTGTCATTTAATAGATGGCAATGAATGTTTAGAGAACGGCTTGAACGGCTTGAGTCCAGTATCGATGAGTTCAGAAGACTTATGATAGACAAAAAACAAATGTGTTTAGTAAAGTACAAATATGAGTCATACAGAACAAACAGCCGCCAAAACAGCAACACATGAAAACACAGCAAATGTGCATAACTTTCAAAATATAAAAGACGCACAAAGACAAAAGAAACATACAATAGGGGGAAGATGGAAGTACCGCCTAGGAACGGTCAGTGACAAAAGTCACTGGGGGGTTAAACCGGTTTAGGGGCGCCCAACCTCATACTTATTCCATCCCCACCCTACAATACGAACAGTGTAAATAAACGTATCCCCTCTCCGACTAAGCTTAAATAACCACGATGGCAAATACAGTGGTAAAGTGCAATGATTGAGCTACAAACAGAGTAACTGTAGAACAGTAATAAAGGGTACGACAAAAACGAGAACATCCTCCTTCCGTTTCAGGATTTTAGAGGTCGCCTTTATAGACCTTTCCTGTCGGCGTATATGCAAACAGGCCAGCGTGATTGCCAACTGTAAAAGTGTTGACAACCATACATGCAGTATGTTGTAGTACTATAGGATCATATCCCTTTTTAATGATTTTTTAACATATTTAATCAACAGAGTGAGAAAATAGGTATGTCCACCCTAAATCACCCTATTCGTGCGAATATATTTAATTAAGACAATACAAGGTGTACCATAATACAAAATACGTGTTCGTGTTTACAATGACAGAGGGTGAAAGGTGACGCATTTGATAATCGGTTATAGGTATGCACAACAATTTCAGTACTTAAATTAAAATGCATGTCGACAAATTGCCAAAATATGACAGACTATCAGAAACTAGTTTATTCTGAAATGCCTGTAGAAAATCAGATTATGGGGAGAAGAGTACATTTTAATTCCATTGTCTGTCGAGAAAATGAAATCAATTTTGTTTACCTCACCCTCAGTACAACTAAAACAAAATAACGTGAGAAAACAGCACATACGCGCGAGAATCAAGTTTTTGTTCCAGTTATAATACCCTAAATAGTTTATGTACGAATGATTTCCAACGAAATAACTCTTATAATTGATTTGGTAAACTTCTGAAAACTGACATTTTGATACTGCATCAGAAATATATGCTGGTGAAAACATTTAACATCATTTAATGCAGCAAGCAGTGCAGACTCTGATCAGGGGGTCATTCAGCAGCCCTCTGGTCTGTGTCATTTCTGCTATCCTATGACCGATTTCGTAAAATCGCACAACCCAATTACTTGAATGCATTTAATAGGTTGTAGTTCAAACCTTTGCAAATACGATATTTTAGGCAAGAGAAGTATGAACATTATCTAGATCGCCGACGATCAAAAAATGTCATAATTTCCTCAGAAATATACCCGTTTTTAGTAAAAAACAAGGCTGGATTCACTTTTACAATATTCAACAATACCTACCATTTGATGCAGGAAAATAAATACTGTGATGTCAAAACTTATACATAATCATTGTCGTTATTTACCATCTGTCTAGAAAACAAATGTTTGAATTACATTTATGTCGACCGACTGCCGGAATACAATGGTTGTACGGCGTGTTTATGGGATCATGGGAACAATTTTATGAACAGACATTTTGTTAAAACGACTGATAAACATTTTGATGATAATGAGACCTGAATATGATCTGGGTCCAGGGTATTTGCCAATGACAGGTCGCGAACAGAAAGATAAAAGTCGGGTTGTTTTTATTTCATTCTGATCTCGATATACCCTTTTCCAAAACGTAAGAAGCAATTCATACCCATGACAGATTTTACGTTAGATCCAATAAATGGAAAAGTAGTAAAGTCAAGCAGGCAAAGCCACATACAAGACGCAACCACCACCAAAACACCGATAGACAGCATGACACACACACACACACAACCACACACCCAAACGCGCACACACACACACATACACACACGAAATGAACAATGAACACAGAAAACACCAAAAGACACACAAGAACCAGAGACAAACGTTCCATACATGAACAAAATCACAAGCACAAATACGCAAGGCAAACAAAAGGAAGGGTGACAAAGAGAGTACCGCCTTGGCACGGTCAGTAGCAAAAACACCACATAAAAAAACTATTCATAATTTGTGTAGTTATTGTAGCACCCTTCTGTAAAAAGCGACATACGTATGTAACGAAAAGTGGTGTAAAAGAATAAAAACATACCAGAGGTTATGACAAAAATAAAGAAGACTAAGAATATGAAGGGAAACATTGAATAGGGAAACATTGAATGGGTGAAACAGTAAGAAGAAACACAAGTAAGGTAAAGTCACACTAGAGAAAACGCAAAGGGCACAAATCTTAAAAGGGAAATTAAAATAGTCACACAATATGTCGGTGAGTTCGGAAGCCACCATGAAGTGCAAAGTACGGTGTAAAGGTATGAGGAAACACATTGAATGTAGAGCAATTCCTGCAAGAGGAAGAAAACAATATTGATTGGATGTACGGGGAGACGTTTCACGGCCGCCACACTTCACAAACAACACTATTGTGCTTATAAATGGAAAAGTAGTAAAGTCAAGCAGGCAAAGCCACATACAAGACGCAACCGCCACCAAAACACCGATAGACAGCATGACACACACACACAACCACACACCCAAACGCACACACACACACACGAAATGAACAGTGAACACAGAAAACACCAAAAGACACACAAGAACCGGAGACAAACGTTCCACACATGAACAAAATCACAAGCACAAAGACGCAAGGCAAGCAAAAGGAAGGGTGACAAAGAGAGTACCGCCTTGGCACGGTCAGTAGCAAAACACCACTGTAGGTTTAAACCGGTTTACGGACGTCCTAACCTCATACTTCTCTCAAAGTCACCCTAGCTTTACAAATATTGTAAATAAAGGTATCCCCGCTGGACTTACCCACAACATAGACGACGGTGAACACAGGACAACATGTAAAATATAGCATAATAACTGTGACAATCCGTCAAATATGTACTCAATGACTTTGCTGAAGTCAGAGCACCTGCAGGTAAGCCGTTAAGGGCACGACAGGGAAAAAGTAATACATGAGTCTGGTAAGCTCATCCTGTATCCAAGTTTAAGAGTATACCATCATAGAGTACTACCCTCGGCCTGTCATCGCGCAAGCAAAGAGGGAAGCGTAGCTACCGACTGTAAAAGGGTCGATAACCAAACATGCAGTGCGTTGCAATATAATAGGATCATAACCTTTCTTTTTAAATGTTTTAATGCGTTTTATAAACAAATCATGAAAATGGATATGACCCCGAATTTTCCTAAGTTTGTAGATAACATCCCCATAAAATTCTGGTTGAGAAATGCCTTGTCGCAGTAACGTCCGTAGATTGCAATTATATTTACTAATGAGAGGTAAATTTCGATAATAAAATTTAGAAAAGGTTTTCCGAAGTTTGTGATATCTGTAACCTTGCTTAATAAGTTTATCAGTTATAACTAAAGCTCGGGCAAACCTAATAAGTTGAGAAATATAAACCCCATAAGATGTAGAACGTGGCACATCTCCATCTAGAAAAGGATAATTAACAATTTTAAAATTAAAATCTTCTCTTTTATCGTATACTTTGGACGAAACTTTATCATTTGTAATTGAAAGATTCAAATCTAAAAATGAAACATTAATGTCAGATTGATTAGCTTTGTTTAAAGATAGTTCTTTTGGGTAAATTGAAGAAATCATAGTATCAAAATAAGGGTTATCTAAATTCAAAATATCGTCTAAATACCTTGAAGTTTTATTAAAAGCATTAACAATATCTGTCTGTGTATCAGGTTTTAATTCTGAAGGGTGGTGATCCCCCGAAAGCAAAAATTGCAACACAAAAAGAGAAAATTGCAGACTCGGTTTTATTGAGTCTGTTCATGAGCAGTAATTGAAAGTGCAACACTGCTCACGCCACCTAGCACCGGCTTAAGCGGTATTCAATTCTCAGAACAAGAAGTACTGAAATTCATGATCTCGAAGGATCAGAAGGTATAACAACACTGAGAATGAAGTACGGGGCGACGTTTTACGGCCGCGATACAAGCACTTAACACCTGCTGTTGTGAATATTATAAATTCTGAAGGGTGGTGATCCCCCGAAAGCAAACATTGCAACACAAATTGAGAAAATTGCAGACTCGGTTTTATTGAGTCTGTTCATGAGCAGGAATTGAAAGTGCAACACTGCTCACACCCCCTAGCACCGGCTTAAGCGGTATTCAATTATCAGAACAAGAAGTACTGAAATTCATGATCTCGAAGGATCAGAAGGTATAACACTGAGAATGAAGTACGGGGCATAAAATCGCTCTCGTAGCAATACAAAAACAAATCTGCAACAAGAGGGGCACAATTTGTACCCATGGGTATACCAACAACTTGACGATATATGGTATCCCCATAACGCACAAATATATTATCTAAAAGAAAGGTAAGAGATCTACAAACATCAAGGCAAGTCCACATTGTGTAATGTTCAACTTCTGAATTCGAAAAGAATGAACGTTGAACATTACAAGCAATAAACATTTTGTTTTCTCTGGCAATGGTTTTTTTCTATTAATTTAATAAGTTTATCCTTTATAAGATGGTGAGGTAGAGTAGTATAGAGTGTAGAGAAATCATAAGAGCTCAGTAAAGAAATGTTATACTGTTCATTTTCAAGTTTTGTTAAAACATCATTTGAATTTTTTATGGACCAAAAAACATTAATACCAGAATTTTCATATATTTTATCACAATAGCGTTTAACATGTTCTTTGATCGTAGTAAGACAGGACGTCAAAAGTATAGATAATTTAGTAGTGGTACAACAGCTAGAGTTGGCAATAAAACGCGCCTTATAAGGGTTTTTATGTAGTTTCGGAATCCAGTACAAAGTAGAAAGTTTATGTTGTTTTATGTTAGGACCAGACTTAAAATTATTGCACATTTTTACATGTTCCGAGACTATATCTTTTTCAGGTGTTTGAACTGTTATAAGTTTTTGAATCCGTTAGCTTCTTCTTTAAAACATTAACATAATACAATCTTCAAATAATGATAACATTGTATGATGCCTTGTCAGCAGGAACAAGAACATAATCTGAATGAAAATTAGAAATGTTTTTCTTCAAGTAGCGAAATGTAACTCTAGGTCGAGGTGGTAAAAGATGGTAATTTGATTTGTAAAAAGTAATACGCGTATCAATAATATCGAAAATACATTTCTTCCAATCCGAAAGGGCATTAACATCAGCATGTTCTCGTCGACACCATTTGATGCAGAATTCTTGAATAGCTTCCGCAATATGAGTTCGACAAGCGTCAAAATCAATAAGGGAAGGTAATCTATATTTAGGTCCTTTAGTTAGGAGGGTCCTGAGACGTTTATCCTTAATGATATCAAAATTACCAGTAATGACATGACCAACTGGTTTATTAAATGTATGAGGAAACACATTGAATGTAGAGCAATTCCTGCAAGAGGAAGAAAACAATATTGATTGGATGTACGGGGAGACGTTTCACGGCCGCCACACTGCACAAACAACACTATTGTGCTTATAAATGGAAAAGTAGTAAAGTCAAGCAGGCAAAGCCACATACAAGACGCAACCACCACCAAAACACCGATAGACAGCATGACACACACACACACACACACAACCACACACCCAAACGCACACACACACACACACGAAATGAACAATGAACACAGAAAACACCAAAAGACACACAAGAACCAGAGACAAACGTTCCACACATGAGCAAAATCACAAGCACAAAGACGCAAGGCAAACAAAAGGAAGGGTGACAAAACCATTTTGGCATGAATTTTCATATAAAATATATTGACACTGTGATTAATAGTAAAATGAACTTTTACAATGGCATATTAACATGTTTTATTGCAGAAACTGTAGAATGAAATCTATACTATTCTACAAGCAAACATAGTAGATCTTGTAGAGGTTATCTGAGCTAGGTCTGCTCTGTTTACAATGGCGTACAATTCGTATATATGGAATAATGGGCTTAACCAAATAGCTTTTTCTTAAGTTCTATATGTGCATCTAGTGTTGAATAAAATATGAAGCAAAGGGAATAAAGCTACATTCGTCGTATCTTTAGTACGCTCTAGCATTTTAAGACATCAATATACAAAGTATGCTATCAACATGTACATGATCTTGTAAAATATCATAGGAAGTTGAAATAGGCAGTACCACACTGATATGGGTCTACTCTATTTGCAAATGTACAGGTATGCATCTGCATGAATTAATAGGTTAAGTGTTTTGTTTTTATGAGGTTTCAACACATGCATGTAATTGTAAACGTTTTGCCTCAAAGAGCAGTTATAATGAAGAATCACTGATTTGTCTGTCTTCTAAACCTGCTGTTGGAAACATTTGCATAATTGGTGGATTTACTTCTACTTATACAGTGATCATAGTATCTATTTGCTACAGAATTGGAGAAAACAGATTCCTTCGATGATGTATACTTGTTATAACGGTGGATATTCTTGAGCACATACCAATATTCATTGGATATGTTTATATTCACAAAAGCAATTGTCGACATGTTTTTAGACCATGTACTACATAAGACTGAAGGTGTATGCAGCTATAGTCTAAATACAAAGGAATCACTTCATTTCAGTGTCCACAAATTGTCTGTGGAGTTTGTGTTTTCTGTGATACAGTGCCCATTAACCCTTTCCTGCTTAGAGCGACCAGCTGGCATTTACAAACAGATTGGGTCCTAATGGTTTTGCACCGACCATAAAGGCACCGTACAGTCGTACCTTTATTGTTTATTTGCTTCCATCCGAACGCAGCTAATCATTTGGAATTGTGCGTCTGTCTTATGTGTGCTGCAGCGCAGTCACCTTGCGACCGAGTGCTGATATAACTATAATCTTATTGTCACGGTGTGGTATCTAATTAAGGCAGCCACAAAGCGATCGCAATGTAGCCGTGCGTTCACCACAAACGTATATTATTAGTTATACAGATCATTGGTGGGGTATCTGACTTTTTGTTTCCTGCTAAGAAAAATACATGTATTTCCTCAGCAGGGAATAAAAAGTTAGATATCCCGCCAATGATCTGTATAACGATTTTATTATATTAGCGTTGTTAATGTAGGCGTCGTTTTGCTTCCCCTCAGGGACCCCTTACTGTAAGGTAAGGGCCTATATATCACTCTGCAACCCTAGTTCACCGTGTATAATAACCAGTTCATTATATTTGTGGATAGAAAGAGATCTTCCAAGTGCATTAGTTTATCAAAGGATTGAAAGAACCAGACGATAGCAAAACTTTCAGCAGATCAGCGGTTAAGCAGACACTATTTTTCAGCATGAGAACGGTTTAACTTAATTGAGGAAATTTTGGCGCAATTCCGACGTCATTTGGATGACGTCAAAATGACGGTTTTATAATATTCAAACAATGGGCGTTGGAAGGAGCGGCTATACTGCAATTTACAGGTACGTGTACTGTGCATGTGCATGTGCATAAATAAAATCTGAATCGAATTGGGTATGGATTATCTTTGTAAAAGCGGGGTTTTGGGGGCTAATCGGTACGTGCACTAGCACTTTGACAACATTTGCAGCATCAGAGCAGAATAAGACCTTCGCCACATATCGGGTTCATTTACATTGTTATACATCAACTACAACAAAAATGTTTCTAAATGGATAACCTTTTTCTGCCCCAAACTCTTGTTATTTCGTTTGAGAGCGGTTGTTTGAATCGAATCGACGAAGTGAAGCTGGTCGGCCATTTTTATTTTATTACAGCAAGGAAGCGAGGCCCTCGGCGGGGAAAATTCCATTGTTGCTCATGACTCCGTATATACATCAGAATTTAGAAGGATACACGGCTTTTATGCATGGCTAACTGACCAATCAAAATCGAGGATTTTACTTTGCGTTATAATAAGGGTTGTTATAGTGGTCCGTGGTCCGAGAGGACTTGCAAGGTGGCCGCATAGTAACCATGCGAGCGTTGCAATTGCCCCTTCTCCATGTCATTTCATAAGTCACCGCGACTGATGTATGGTAAATGTGCGCCTTTGTGTCAATTGTGGGTACCACAGTGTGACTGGTTTCATTAACACTGTTGTTCCGACCTCGCAAGTATACCGTACGATTTTACTGATTTCTCAAGTAGGCAAACCAAGGAACAGGATCGAGGACCGCACCCTATTTGCAGGGGATGTTCACGGCATGCGGCAGCTACAATGTCAGTGCTTGTGCGAAAGGAAACTTCACTCATCTATGACGAACTGTGTGGAATATCTTGTTTGAGAAATTAACATATCGAAAGGCATTGGCAATGACATTAAAGGTAGTCATAAACGTTGCTGCTACACAACAAATAATGTTGAGTCTGTTCCAAGGATGTTTCCAAGATTTTGCCGCTTTTAGAATAGAAACTTCTAGGTAATAAATATGAGTCAATGTACGTTGGGACTGGGTGGGCTTTACATAGACTGATTTACGTAAATACATCAGTATTTATTTTTCATTTTCTATAACTTCAGTGACGCAACGGAACAATGTCAAACTATAGTTACAATTGTATTTACCTACCAGTTGAAATTGACAATGCCTGTGTTAAGTTGACTCGAAACGTATGTACACGATTCACATCTATACAGTCAAACTTGTTTAGCTTTATGTATGGGTTTCTGTCCGGTTTTCTTCAGACCAACCCAACCCTAACTTGAAACCAGAGGCATGAATATGATTTCATTGTATCAAGAATACACTATCCGCCAATTATCCTAATTTTATGTAGCTTTAGCAGTCTGTGTAAATAGGACTATATCAGTTCAGTAATTAAAACATCGATACTGTTAAGTATATTTGATATATATCTTGAGAGTGTGTTCATGCCATAACATGAACAGCAACCTTTGAAGTGCTCCGACTTCACTGATCACTAGAGATATTTATAATTAAATGTCTACCAGTCCAAGGCATGTGCGATCCGATATTGTTTTAGATGCAGCTTGGGTTAAGGTACAAACGTAATACCTAATGCAAATGCAGTATCATTCGCTTCAGACCTAAACCCATTTCATCAATCTGATCGGTGTGTATACACATTTAGCTACACGATTCTGTACCCTGTTGTATTTACATTTTCGGGAAAAATTAGAAAGAAAATATATCGTAGTTGAAATTCCTGGGGATAATTAGTTTACCTTGTTGAGACGCATGATTTCGCATTTTCAGACAGGTCAGACCCAATTGAAACAGTCCTTGTACAAAATATTGGACCAGGATCTGCTGTGCTTGCGTTTTTAAATAGTATGGGATCTGTCATTGTTCCCAAGTTCATAATGTCATTATAAAAACAGCCATTTAATATCAATGGGTCATTATTTCCTACATGAATATTCATCAGGTAAATGATTACATGTAATAAACTGCCTGGCAATGAACGTAATAATCAGCATTGTGGCTTCAGAGATACAACATGTAACATACTGCCTGGCAAAGA
The DNA here is from genome assembly GCA_963576725.1 of Azorinus chamasolen. Lineage (NCBI taxonomy): Eukaryota > Metazoa > Mollusca > Bivalvia > Cardiida > Solecurtidae > Azorinus > Azorinus chamasolen. Next base: position 104,777,154 of record OY755236.1, read on the forward strand.
GCGCAATAACGAGCATGGTGGCTTCAGATAGGCATTACACAGAGTTGTGTTATTGTTTGAAACAAGTTGCTACATAGATTGGAGACTTATTGAGAAGAAGGTGTAAACTTGTTCATTAGGCCTGATGTCATTGTCAGTCTTTATTCTCAAGTAAAGCTCAAAATGTAATCACTCATGTGCTTGAAAATGAGCTCAAGCAATATGATTGGTCAGCTATTGAATCAAGCGATAATACAATATTAAATAATTAAGGAGGTGATCCCCCGAGAGAAAGAAATTGCAACACAAAAAAAGAAAATTGCAGACTCGGTTTTATTGAGTCTGTTCATGGACAGTAATTGAATGTGCAACACTGCTCACGTTCAGAATAAGAAGTACTGAAATTCATGATCCTGAAGGATCAAAAGGTATAACAACACTGAGAATGAAGTACGGGGCGACGTTTTACGGCCGCCACACAAGCACTTATTTTGCAGACTCGGTTTTATTGAGTTTATTAATTCAGTCTTAATTAATTATTGTATAACATCCGGGTAAGTTTAATAAATTCTGCGAGCTTATGAATCCTTGCACATGCGAACAATTGAAACTCAAAATCTGACAATGATGTTTTCTGAAGTGCGTTAGAAAACATGTTTGCTTATAGCGTATTAAAGTTGCTATTGAGAATCAAAACACGTGCGGTAAAACCCTTTACTTTAGTCCGAGTTTCCTCTAAAGCTGTCGATTAAAGGTCAGTAACTGTTTTGAGTCCGTAACACGTTACACAAGCTTTATGTTTAAATATATAAATGTATATATTAGTGATATTAATTTTGACTGGCAAGGTACTGTAGATTATCATGCTATAAATTACAAGCTAATCTACTAGGCTTACAGAGTATTTGATTCATTCATTCGGTTTAGTCTTTGTATTCTTTTCACTGTCCTGTTTAAATTGATGTAAATCCTGATTAATCCTGCTCACATACATAGACAGTCAAATAATCAATTGTCCAAGCTAACTGTCCTACGGTAAGAGGTTATTTTCAAAATATACATCTTTATTCGGAATATATTACAAGTATGACATAATTGTTTGTCCTATGTGTCGACTGAAAATATACTTTTTACATTTAGTTGCCTATAAACAGAGTACCGTTTGTTTTCAAGCTGTTTATATCTCTAGGGACAAATTCAATTACATGTCTATCTCTCATTGAAATCTGGAATCTAAGACAATATTGCACAATAGTGTCCAAATCTGTACAGAGTGGTAAAGAAAACATTTAAACTGCGTATAAATTGCTATTCAATTTGGTTTTCGCAGACTTATAAATTACTTCTGAAAGGTTAATCTAGCTTACACGCACTTTTCCCTAAATAATTTGAACTCAAAGTGCGTGCATGGGGCATACTTTGCTATAGATTGTAAAGTCTGAATTTCCAGTGGCAAAGGCACGGAAAGCTAGTCATTAGCACGATAAGAATTCAACGTATTCGAATTAGCACTTTTCGTACTGAAAACAAAAGAGTGCCTGCTTCAATCTTTGATTTGCTAAACGTTTCATTGACGTCCGACCTTTGATACACTCTTTACCTATTCTCAAACGGCCGGGCCCAGACGAGTTATTCGGCATCTCATCTGGATCCAAACTGTTTTCAAATGCCAGTTAAAACGTGGTTAGCATGAGAAGGGATACTTTTGCTTTTGATTACGCTTATTTCGTTATATATGGCTACAAAAAGGCAACTTCACCTGTAATATTGCTTAAGGTTGTTTATACATGTATGTGTACTGCACCAGCGAATGTCAGTCTGGAGCATGGAGAGACCCTCGCTTGATTGTCGACGGATAAACTGATTCAAACGCTTATATTGAAGTTGTCTTTCTCGTTACGACGATTCCGAATTTGTATACTTTCCAGTGATTGATGTTTGTGCTTTACTCGCTAGTCTGAACTTCAGTAATATTTCATGTGCTGTATGTGAATGTCTCGGCTAGTAATTTAATTTTCCTGAAATGTGTCTAGAAATGCCATTAGAATTGGTAAAATGCCATTAGATATGGTAATTGTGTTCTGATTTTGCTAAAACGAATAGTTATGATGCTATGGTATTTTGTTATTTAGGTATATTAAAAATACGTAGAGAAAATACTATTTTTATTTCGTTATCTTTACCAAGTCGGAACTACCTGACTTTTTATCCTTCATCAAACGTACCAAGACGTAGTTTGTTTGCTTCATGATAGCTGGTTTGAAGAATTATGTACCTCCTAGTCATGTATCATCAACCTCTGATTTCAGAATCCCATCGACCAAGGCATGTTTTACGAAAGAGTGTTCAACAGAAATTATCGTTAGTTCAAGCACACAACGATTGCTACTTCCAGCTGACTTAACGTGTCGAATGTGTGATTATATCGGCTATTTGAATAATAAAGGCTCGTACATATAACACTATCGATAGATCGGAACACTTCGAAACGGCATGTAAAACCATATTAAAATTTACCAGGCCATTTGCTGTAATTAGCCATTTTCAGTAATGCCCTGAAATTTAATTTGAAACCCATACCTGCGGATGACCGAGGAAAGCTCGTGGGCTCGGTTAACGGCATATCACTAATTAGGCAACGATAATGACTTGGATGGTGATTATAGGACAAGGACTTTAACTAATAACGTGCATCGTAACGTATATCATGGGATTATAATCATCATCAAAGTAAACTTCATTCTCAGTGTTGTTATACCTTCTGATCATTCGAGATCATGAATTCCAGTACTTCTTGTTCTGAAAATTGAATACCGCTTAAACCGGTGCTAGGGGGCGTGAGCAGTGTTGCACTTTCAATTACTGTTCATGAATAAAACCGAGTCTGCAATTTTCTCTTTTTGTGTTGCAATTTTTGCTCTCGGATGGCCACCTCCCTTCAAAATTTGTCAGTGATGTAGATAAGAAGTAAACTGATATTCCAAACTCTCTTAATTCTCAACTAATCCTACCTTGAGGTCACTCATTTGAATGACCTATCCGACGCGATTCTAACGAGTTGCAGCAAGATAAGGTGTGGCGGAGAAATATAACTCTATATAATTATAATCGTTATCAATGAATGGAGCTATCACATATGGCAACTTAAGTGATCTCAAGACAGCTTAAACTGGAAACTCAATACAATTACATATATCATTCTATTTACTAAATGTTAACAACATGTGTAGGAGACAAAGGTGAAATCATCTGTAAGTTTGAACCGAACCCTGTTTCTCTATTTAATGAATGAGACTGAGTGAGGTTCTATACTGTTAGTACTTTCCTTGAGAATGAACATATTTAATTGTGTATGTATCATTCAATTGACCTTTTTGCATTGTTGCATCTATTTTAGTCTTTAGCAGGTTGACAGAATAGCCGTTAGCAATTAATAAAGAATTCAGGAGTGGTTTATCTTCTGTCGAACTCATTACTAGGATTTCACAGTTCAAGTAGCGGTCAGCATGTAATAAGAAACTACACCAGCCATAATGAGAAAACGAAATATAACGTTAATATAATGTAAATTACCTCAACCGTACACCATCTCAAATAATGTGATATATATTTCATAACAATATGTATACGATAAAAGTGAAAAATTTAATTTTAAAATTGTTAATTATCCTTTTCTAGATGGAGATGTGCCCCGTTATACATCCTATGGGTTTATATTTCTCAACTTATTCGGTTTGCCCGAGTCTGTCTTTGCTAGAAAATGTTAACTGTCGTAATATAATTACAAAACTGTTTCTATTTTTATCGAAATTAACCTCTCATTAGTAAATATAATTGCAATATATGGACCTTACTGCAACAAGGTATTTCTCAGCCAAACTTTTATGGTGATTCTATCTACAAGCTTAATTTTAATGATTTGTTTATAAAACGCATTAAAACCTTTAGGAAGAAAGGTTATGACCCCATTATACTGCACCGCACTGCATGTTTGGTTATTAACCTCTTTACGCAGATCTTGGACATTCCTTCACATATTTTACGAACATCTTGATTTCAAATGATACTCTGTACTAGCTGATTACAGGCTACCATGTGACGTGTTCCTGTTTTATAATGTGTTTTTGGTAGAACTTGTTCATTACTAATGTTGTTATGGTTTGGGCCTGTTTGTTCTTCATTAAATTGCATGGAATAAAACAAAACATCTGAGTAAGCTGTTTTTATAACGCAATATGTAAACATCAAAGTGTGGGATTGATAAAAGCAATAGCTTTCGTAAGCCAATAGAGCAGACTATATACACAAACTGTTAATAAACTTTGTGAATCGTGCAAATGTATCTTTATAAACATTTGTTAATCTAAGTTGCTTCTACAAACGCATACTCAATTCTAAACTATGCAAACATTTTATCCTCAAATTAAGGACAAATCTAAATATAAGTTATCATTTAAGAAATGTTACGAAACAATGTTTGTATAATAATTTCCTTATCTGAAAACAAGTAATTTACGCTTCAGACCGTATACGTATATTGCCAGCTAAGCCAATATTTTGCTAATAGAACATATGTTGACTTACTGAGTGAGTTTGTTGTTGTAGATTAGTCGGAGAGGGGATACGTTTATTTACACTGTTTGTCTTTTAGGGTGGGGATGGAATCAGTGTGAGGTTGGGCGCCCATAAACCGGTTTAACCCCCCCCCCCAGTGACTTTTGTCACTGACCGTTCCAAGGCGGTGCTTCCATCTTCCCCTATTGTGTGTTTGTTTTGTCTTTGTGCGTCTCTTGTTGTTTTTATAGTTATGTACATTTGCTGTTTCCTTGTGTTGCTGTTCGGGCGACTGTTTGTTCTGTATGTGGTGTTTCCTGCATGACTCATTTTTGTACTTTTACATTTCACTGCAGACGTCCGTCTTTTTTTTCTTTTCAAGAACGTCGTCATTATGTCAAACAGTTACTCGCCGTCTCATCTGGATCCATATAGGCACTCACTCATCCGTTCGTAGCAGACTAAAGGTTAACCCTTCTCTTGCTGAATTTTAAAATACATTTCTCCTTCTTTACCCATGCCCTGTTGTATAATTACATATATTTTCACTGTGTACAAGTATTTCGCTGTGTAATCACTGCTGTGGAGTGCATTGGTTGCACAATCAACTTGTAAATAGTGCAGACCCTGATGATACAGCTCCTGCATGAGCTGTCTCATCTGGGTCTTCACTATTTACAGGTAGGTATATTGACGCGAATAGCAAGCGAAGGGTTAAATGTATTTAGGGGGGTGTTACTGATATGATTTACCGTTTTTGTTGAAAACAGAACCCCTAACACATTTTATCTCGTGCCAAATGCAAATGAGACATTCCCTGGGAAAAGGATGTTGATTGTATTGCATGCCGTGTACACCAGATCAGTCAAAGTATTTGACAAACTATCTGTTCAATGGTTACGCTATTTAGAAAGATGGGAGCAAACTATACCACTAAATTATGGGCGATAAACAAGGAAGACCCTGGCCAGATTCCGAAACAGATATAATGGGCTTGTCTCAGTGAGTGTCATAAATGCAAAGTTAATGAACATTAGGCTATATTATAATGCCTACCGAAATCTAGTACATCGAGGGCAATGTTTCTTCGTGGTTTTCCTTGAATGTACGATTTTTATGTATAAACATAGACATGGTTTTTTCTCTAAGCTTGAGCTGTCAGAAAAGTATAATGCAAACACACCTGGTCTAGCACCACTAAGCTGTAAACACTAGTATGTCCATATTCTTGTCAAGAACTCTTGTTAAATCAGTACAGTTATATATATTCTTTAGACTAGACACACCCACTTGTGTGAGTTAGTCACTTAACCCTTATCATGATGAGAATGTATATAAGCCAAAACTCAATGTTTTACATATTTAGTTATGTATGATTTGTACAAGCGTTCGGGAAACTGTTGAGCGAGTGTCGAACAGCCTGGATCTCCTGGTGAGACGCCGAATTACTCTGCGTCTCATCTGGACCTAGGCTGATTTCAAATAATTTCAGGTCGCGAATAACATGATACGGGTTAATACATAAACTGAATTGTATTTTATTTTCATTGTAAGCATAATACATCGCCATGAACACTTCAGTTAACTTCATCAAAGGTTTACGCTAAGCGTCATTAAAAGGAAACGCCAATAGGGGACGTTCGGGTTAGAATCACATTAGGCTGTTGTTTCCATTTATGTGATTATGTGATCAATGCTATTGCTTATTTAATAAAGTTGTCTAAACAACTCTTTTTCTGGATGCAATTTTATCTCACATAACAGCGTATTACAATATATTGTCCTAGTCTAGAAATGATTGTGTAGACAAATATTTAAATTGAGGATAAAGTATCGTTAAATGACATTTCCTAGACATTTATATTACTTCCAATATATCAATGTGGCTTACGTGACACCTGGTTCCGATTTATATTTCGCCTTCTGAGCAAGGTTTTATCGGTAAAACATGCAGTCCTGTTCTGTATTCATAATTACAGTAAAACCTCCACTAAACGGCCACTAAATTTTGTTAATTAGTTGGTATTTAGGGCAGGTGACTGTTTAAAGCAAGATGAAAGTAAAACAGAACGCTCCTATAGGAGCGTTTTGTTTTACTTTCACATTGCTTTAAGCAACCACCTGCCTTTAACACAAAATACTTGATGTAATTCAGTGGCCGTTATAGAGAGGTTTTACTTATCTTGCTTTCTTTCCAAAATACAGAATCCGAGTGTCAATCAGTGTGATAATGCGCCTGATTGCGTGGAACCAAACTATTGTTTCACGATTTCGCCCGTAGCAACTAAAAGTTAAAAAGCCACCAACTGCTTTGTGAACGACATTTTGTGGATGCGAAGATGAATATCATATTTACAGATTTTGAAAATAAAGAATGGTTTCACAGATGGAGTAAAAGCATGTGGAGGTGAGACATTCATGTCTATTGTAGACGCTATTCAAGGTACCAGAGACAGTAATAGCTAGTTGTACCAATGAAAGAACAAAAATGAGTCATGCAGGAAACACCACATACAGAACAAACAGTCGCCCGAACAGCAACACAAGGAAACAGCAAATGTACATAACTATAAAAACAACAAGAGACGCACAAAGACAAAACAAACATACAATAGGAGGAAGATGGAAGTACCGCCTTGGAACGGTCAGTAACAAAAGTCACTGGGGGGTTAAACCGGTTATGGGCGCCCAACCTCACACTTATTCCATCTCCACCCTAAAAGACAAACAGTGTAAATAAACGTATCCCCTCTCCGACTAATCTACAACAACCGCGACGGCAAATACAGTGGTAAAGTGCATGTATAACGAAAACATTTAAGTGAACAAATTGTATCTACCTATCACTAGTGTACTCAATGATTGAGCTGCAAACAGAGTAACTGCAGAAAGGTAATAAAGGGTACGACAAAAATGAAATAGTACAGATATCCGACGTTCTCCTTCCATTTCTGGATTTAAGAGGTCGCCTTCATAGAGTACTAAACCTTTCCTGTCGGCGTACATGCAAAGAGGCCAGCGTGATTGCCAATTGTAAAAGGGTTCACAACCAAACATGCAGTATGTTGCAGTACTACAGGATCATATCCCTATTTAATGATTTTTTTAACATATTTGATGAACAAAGTGAGAAAATGTGTATGTCCAATAATTTTACGAAGTTTGTAAATCACATCACCATAAAATTCAGGATGTGAAATACCGTGTCGCAGAAGCACCTTGAGATTACATTGGTACTTGCCAATAAGCGAGAGATTTCGATAGTAAAATTTAGAGAAAGTTTTTCTTAGTTTATGGTATCTATATCCTTGCTTACGCAGTTTTTCAGTTAAAATGAGATTTCGACTGTTAAAATCGTCAATAGATGAACAAGCGCTAGCAAAACGAATAAGTTGAGATATAAAGTCTGCGCCCAAAACAGGTGACAGCACAGGTTTAATTGGTCAACCTGCTAGTATAATCAGGATGTCTCAAGTAAGTGCCAAACATGCTATTCAGTCGATTAATACTCAGAATGACTCTCTGTATGTGCAGGGAATTAATTTGACATCTGTATACATGGAGATTACAAAGAGTTAAAACTAGAAGGAACTATCTTCCTTCTTTCGTTGTCGGTTGTTAATAACAATAATTGTACATACAATCGGTTACAAAAGAAGCACCTATAAACCGATATCCAGGGCCTTACGACATTTCGTAGGATCTTAACTCTTTCCTCCATGAACATTCATCAATTAGATTAATTGTTATAATGAATCACGAACACATGAAGTTTTGATTGTCGAAGAAACTGTATGACCATATCTCTATAACTTCATAAGCCAACAAAGCAGGCCCTGATCGTGGTCTTCTCTGTCTGCAAAAGAGTAGAAAGGCGCATTTATGGAGTAAATGGTTAATTATTGTAAGTCTAGATTTAGGACAATCGCTACTTTACGCTGTGTGGCTGAAATTCGCATACATTCTAGTGTTCAGCCATTAAGGTATTTTTTCTACGGCTTGAATAACTAATGACGATCACAACTTCAAGTTTCAATCGTCATATGGTACACATTACGATGATTCCAGTCGTATGGCGTTCAGTAAGATGGGCCGCTGGTTGTCCAAACAGAACCCAGACTGACACCACGGTTTCATCCGCGTTCAGCATTGATTAGAATTATAATAGTTATTTAGAAGATATTTTAACTATTTACTTCATGAAAATTTAAAGTAAAGGCTGAACACCCATAACAGACCTTGATAAAAAGCTCACATTCGATCTCGGTCTACTCTGTTCGCAAAGGTGTTAAAAGCGTATCTATGGAGTAAGGAGCACCAAAAAAAACAAATACACCAGAGGATAAGTGTAGCCAACAGAAACAGTAGACAAATTGCTTGTAACAGCCCCAATCTTCAAATCCATATATCTTGTAACTATTGTCGTCTCGGCACATTTTCTTATAACCCTAATCCGGCTAAAATTGGAATTCAATTTTTTTTGCATACTGGCGGCGAATTTGTGATTAACAATCCAAACAATTTGAATCGAGATGAGACACAGAGCAACTGCATCAAGATCAAAACTGTTAAAACCCATGCTGAAATGAAGGAGGGGAGATTAACGGTGAGAATTGCAAATGACGGCTTTTGTTGTTGTTGTTTTATTATTGTTTATTTGTAACGTCAAAGGTAACGTGAAAAGGTTAAAATTCTCCGACTTTCTCCAAATGGCAGAAATACGTGACAGGATGTCACACCACACAACTCTGAATTAACCCTCTTTTCTGTGAAAATACATGTAACACCAAGACATGGATACACCATGAATTATAATTAGATACATTTTGTAATGGCATATGAACACAAAATAGTTCGACCATGTATGATCAGCATTAATTTATTTCATAAACAAATGAACCTGACCCTGGCCAGACGCCTCCAAAAGGACCGTTGTATTTTACATGTTTGTGGTAAAAGTACATGTATGAGTCATGCAGGAAACACAACGTACGAAACACACAGCCGCCCGAACAGTCATAATTGTATTTTGCCTATTTAACAATTTCCATTTTGTTATACCAAAGGTTTGGTTTGGTTTGAAACATTATGAATTAGATGTACGTTATTGTAGGTGATGCAAACATTGGTTGGAACGTAATACACCAACATATCGGTGAAAAGAATGCACAGGTACTTAGAAAAAAAGATTGTATCTTCACCTCCTAACGGCACATCAGGTAAAGCATGCACATGCAAATTGCCTCGCTTCAGGCAAATCTGTGATTACTGTTGCAAATAGTTTGGATACAAATTAACTGCAGAATCTCTTGGAAAATGAACAACGTTTTGTTCGAAATATGTACCTCGGTGACATTTTATATCGACTAAACTTTGCTTAGCATGCTAAAGACTAAATCATGTTATACATCTTTTACATTTCGCGTCTGGATGTATCATTAAATTTACAATATTTAACTCTTAGACTGCAAGGCTTGACTTGATTTTGCATTTGCAAACAACTCTGATCTAACAACACCGAGTAATGCGGCGTCTAATCAGGACCCATATTGTCATACCAAGTAAATACATGTTGTTTCGCTTGATTGCTAGGAAATAGTTGTTCCGCAGGAGTTTCAACTAATCGGTAGAAAGCAAAACATTGTAACAGGTCGGTTGTTTAAGTGGACAGCTTTTTGCAGTTGGTTCATGGTTAAATAAGCATCATTTTGGGCATCAAGGCGTTGGTGTAAAATCTAAGAGTTTCTAAATCAAGACGCTACCAAGTAACATCTAAAGATCGTTATTTCTGTGTTGCATTCTGTATTGTTTATGTAAATTCTCATTTACTTTGATTCAACAATTAACCTTTTAACCGTCTTTTACAGCCTTTGCAAAAGGAACAGACTCCTGTATGAGCTGTATGAGCGTTTGATCGGTGTCTACTTTGTTTGCTTATAGAAATATATAAATCTGATTTTAACCAAGATAACAACTGTAATAGTTCATGTGTCATTAAAACAGTAAGCTAATTAATATTTATACATACATTATTTCTTATAGTATTATTCATTAAGTAGAGTGTTAACCCCGCATTCATGGAAAAGTAGTAAAGTCAAGCAGGCAAAGCCACATACAAGACGCAACCACCACTAAAACACCGATAGATAGCATGACACACACACACACACACACACACAACTACACACCCAAACGCGCGCACACACACACACACACACACACACAAGAGGTGAATACAGAAAACACCAACAAACACACAAGAACTAGAGACGAACATTCCACACATGAACAAGATCACAAGCACAAAGACACAAGACAAACAAAAGCAAGGGTGACAAAGAGAGTACCGCATTGGCACGGTCAGTAGCAAAAACACCACTGGGGTTTAAACCGGTTTACGGACGTCCTAACCTCATACTTGTCTCAAATTCACCCTAGCTTTACAAATAGTGTAAAGAAAGGTATCCCCGCCGGACTTACCCACAACATAGAAGACGGTAAACACGTGACAATATGTAAGACATAGCATAATAACTGTAAAAATCCGTCAGATATGTACTCAATGACTTTGCTGAAGTCAGAGCACCTGCAGGGAAGCCGTTAAGGGCACGACAGGGGAAAAGTAATACATGCGTCTGGTAAGCTCATCCCTTATCTGAGTTTAATGATATACCATTATAGAGTACTACCCTCGGCCTGTCATCGCGCAAGCAAAGAGGGAAGCATAGCTACCAACTGTAAAAGGGTCGATAACCAATCATGCAGTGCGTAGCAATATAATGGGATCATAACCTTTCTTCTTAAAGGTGTTAATGCGTTTTATAAACAAATCATGAAAATAGATATGACCCGAATTTTCCTAAGTTTGCAGATAACATCCCCATAAAATTCTGGTTGAGAAATGCCTTGTTGCAGTAACGTCCGTAGATGACACTTATATTTACTAATGAGTGGTAAATTTCCATAATAAAATTTAGAAAACGTTTTCCAAAGTTTGTGATATCTGTAACCTTGCTTTAAGAAGTTTAATCAGTTCATGTAAGAAATAACGACATAATGAATATTAATTAGACTGATTTTTACATTGGCTTTGAACACAGGAAGTTTTGGCAATGGCATTAACTGTAGAGTTACATCTATATTATTTTATACACATACAGAGCAGAACCTGATCAGACGGCTTCTATAGGAACAAAGGCGTAGTAAGGCGTGATTATGGAGTAAAAACTTAAATGCCAAGTAAGAGCCGGAAACGACAGTAACAATGTACGATTTCTTTGTTTTCATGATCGTAATTATTTCATTTAGTTTATATTGGAATATGATGGATTATAATTGAATTCAAGTCACCCCGTCCATTAGTTTCACGCTTTGCAAACATTCTAGACTCAATCCAGTCATAGTATCAGAATTTCGGCATGTGGCCAGGCTCTGTAACCAGACTGTTCATAAATGCAAGTCTTACGCCCACTCAGTATAGATAAATGGAGGCTTATATCAAGTGAATTCAGCGGTAGCGAACAAAGGGTCATAAACCCTACTGAGCTGATCGTCTCGTCCCTGGAACTGGTTCATATTCTGGGGAGGGCGTCCTTTATCTTACGCGTGTGAGTGTCAATCTCCTTATCTATGAATTAAGGATTGTCTGACGAAGTCACATGATTTCGAACCACCACTTGCTTTGTCAGCAGTCCACATTTGTGAAACTCCGACTGTCAAGATTCAACTTTGTTCATGTGACCACCTTGTTTGGGTGTGTACTACAGATCGCCTAAATAATCAAGTTGTTTAGTGGGAAAATGTATATATTTGGTAAAACATATTGCAATAAACGTCCTCAGTGACGGTACCACAACAAACCTTTGACATATTTCATTTAATGTCCCGAACTCCTATGCATTATTTATTCTAAGAAGTTAACTATTTCAGTAAAATATTATCCGTTTTGGATAAATATGAACAACAGAAACTGTTCAAGGTTGAGCCTCATCAAAAGTCTTAGTTAATAACATTTTCGGAATACTAACTGTTAACAATACACGTGCATGTTACACGAAGTTAAAACATTTAACCCTTGCACTGTTCCATTTTCAATGAATATGTATTAGCTCAAGTTGCATAATGTAAACCGTTTAAAGGGATTTTTTGTCTTTGACAAGAACTGTAGAATCAGATCTATAGTGTGTCAAAAGCAAACAAAACACACCCTATAGGAACCATCTGATCTGGGTCCACACTGTTTGCAAATGCACGAAGACATTTATATGATGTAAAGAGTTAAACATGTTCCGGCCAATAGAATGCACCACAGCTAGATGCAGTATGATCATGCCGTATGTTTGCACGCGTAAGAAATCACGTATGAGCTATATGCTGCATTCAGCACCCTTCTGTTTTAGAGAGCCCCATGCTTATTAACTAATTAACTGCTATAAACGTGTACATTACTCTATTGAACACCATTAACCCTTTGAAATCCGGAAACTAGTGTACAGGTATTTCCAAACGGTGTATACCCATAAAGGACGGTGCCTAAGGAATAACTTGACCGGTGTCTACAATGTTTGACAGTGTTTGTCATTCAAAACATCCTCTCCCAAATGATACCCTTTCATACTGAATAGGCTCTATCATTAAGCCATGATAGTCAATTCCACCTAAAAAGAAACTGGTAACAGACGACATGTTTTGCAGACAACAATAGGTTGCAGCGGAACGGTTTAATAATGTAGCAGTTATACAGAAGAAGACGATAGTCAACTGCTATTTGCATGTTATATTTTGGAATGTATGTTCGTGAACAAATCAAGGAATTTAGAAATGAGATTCGATGTGCCTTTTTAACGTTATCGGTGCCAGTTTTCTAATTGTCGCGTGCAGCAAACTTTGGTAAAACATTTCTGTAAAATGAAGAACTGAGAAAAATAATTGCGTAGTTTATAGAAAAAAAGCCGGATAGGGAGCTTGAGGTTGCTGATCGGCACCTGATCTTTGACTCAACTGTATTTTCGTCATGGTTGATGAAAGCATTAAGTTTGACTTATTTGACGATGGAAAATGTATGGGAGATATTGGGTGTAAACGAGTATTCGTCTTTTGAAATTAAATATTTTCATTAGCCTAATTGCATTGTCACTATTGCAATTTACTCTTCGTCACGTTTTAATTTTCCTATATTAGATTTTCAGATGGTGATGGATAGATTTGTAGTGTCATCTCATTCCTTGCAACACTGATTATCATATTTGAGACTAATCTGAAACTAATATCAACTAATGAATATCAACTCGGCATCTTATTTGGATTCAAGCTAGTTGGCATCTCTAAAGCCTGGTCGAAATTTGAGTGCAAAAGAACCCGTCCAAAGCGGTCGGTATTCATTTACTGAACACAGGAGGTTAAAAGTGGTTACTCAATGCAGGGCAAACATTATGTAGAAAGCTCCTATATAGTTCGATCAACTTGTGAATAAAAACTGCATAAATGGGAAAAGTGCCATATATAATACCTAACTACGTTAGGACAAAACAAATAAATGAGCATGAGACCCAATTAAAAATATTCAATATGGGCGAAATGTTAAGATGACCGACATACATGTATAATTATAATGATAAAAGTCCAACATTTATCATTAATATCTAAATTACAACAGAAAGGTAAGACATGAAACTCATACATTACACAGGTTCCAGCTCTGCTAGTATATCCCCAGATTCTGGATGATGAGCTATGGATAGTACTTAACCTGCGATACATTGCAGTTCATTCTATAGACTACATTCTTGCAGAATCAAAGGCTACCTCTGAGGAATAAGTAAACTATCAGTTTGAGAAACTTGGTCTTTTTACACCAATGCCACATCTGCATTATCAGTTCTTTCCTGCAGGCCTTCAGTCCAGACTGTCTTTGAGGTAATGTAGACACTGAAACGTTTCGTTGTCCTTCATGACAGAACCTGTCCAGTACACGGAAAGGTAGATCTACTGAATGTAATCCTCACACTTCTGCTGTACTGTATGAGCATTCGAAACATAGAGCTTACTATGCAGGGCACATATTGGATCAGTCCTAATTTCACTGCTAGGTATACTAAGTCCAGTCGAATGGTTATTGGTAAAATGTTCTTCTGACAAATTGGAACCATTCTGGTCATCAAGTTCGCAAGTATCAGTCTCGAGCCAAGACCTTCTAAAGTGCACCTGCAATCCTGACAAGGGCTGTCATGGGAGGTAAAAATGCCAGATGACTGAAATATTTTCAAATGTTCTCTGTAAATGCGGAGGAAATTGTGATACATGCTGATTATCTCTATATCCAGGTTTTATGTTCTTTTCTCATTGGTCAGTTTACTAATCAGTACGCCTGATACATGTCAGAAAGTGATTAAAGTATAGTAGAGGCTACATGAAGTGTAGTTATATATTCTGAAAAAGGGTGATCCTTCGAAATCAAAAGTAGAAATGCAAAAAGAGAAAAATGCAGACTCGGTTTTATTGAGTCTGTTCATGAGTAGTAATTAAAAGTGCAACACTACTCACGCCCCCTAGCACCGGCTTAAGCAGTACCCATTTTTCAAAACTAATAACATCAAAACTAAAGATCCTGAAGGACCAGAAAATATAACAACACTGAGAATGAAGTACAGGGCGACTTTTTACGGCCTTATACGGCTTTATGTTCCGCCTTCCGTAATGCAACCACTTATATATAATAAACATCTTTGTTTTCCGTAATAAATTATTGAAAGAGTTCTGCTAAATATGTTCTAACGATTTTGACGAATATGTCCAGCTATAATAGCCCAACATGATTATTATGTCATTTAGGAATGTGTACCTTCAGTATTTTCCTTTTTGTCTCAATCTTCACTAATAGCAGTTTAATATAGTGTACATGTACTGTATGGTAAGACGTCCTGGGTAGTGTAAGAAATTACATGTAAAAGTAAGTAGAGCAAATAAATTTCAACTGTTATATATTTCCACTGTATTCAACTCGAAGTTTGCTAAAATGGCTACATTAGCAGCTGTTTCCTTGGCAACTAACTAATAAACAACAGTTATATGGTAAGTTTGTGCTTTTTGCTGTATAATGTACACCTATGTATATTATACAACCAAATTTATTACATTCTGTGGGTTACAGCACGTATAAGAACCACTGATCGCATTCACTTTAGTAAGAGTGAAATAAATGGTTACTATGGAAACAGTTAAAAAGTTACTTACAGTTAATTTTTGGTCCCCTAATTTGATATTTCGTTTTCTGAGGATTTTTACATCATGTCAATCTGCATTTCAAGTTGTTTTTGCTGGTATTTGTAGGATAAAAAGTGAATAGTTTACATTATTTACGTTATTTCTATATTGATTTTACTATTTTTCATGTTCTCATTGATTTTCATGAGTATGCGAATATGGTAATTTAAAGAAACAATCTGGAAATAAAAGCACAATGTCCTACCTCCAATTTGGTTCCAGTTTTATAGGTTTAGGACAAAAACTGGCTGGGATATGGACGATTTTGCAGGTACGGGCCATCATTACGAAAACTGGGATGTTGCCATGGATGTTGCCATGGAAACGGTGAAAACGATACTTAAAATTAATATTTGGTCCTCCAATTCGATATTTTATTTTCTGATGTTAATGTCATCATGTTAAACTGCATTTGAAGTTATTTTCTGATATTTGAAGGATAAAAAATGAAAGGTTTACGTTATTTCTTTACTTTTTTACTAGGTCTAATGTTCTCATTAATATTCATGAGTATGCAAATAAGGTAATTCAAAAACAAATAAAAGCACAATATATTTTATTTGATACCAGTTTTATAGTTTTAGGACAAAAACTGGCTGTGATATAGGCGAATGTGTAGGTATGGGTCATCATTACTAAAACTGGGGGTTGCCATTGAAACGGTTAAAAAACACAGCCTAAAAGAATTTAAATTTGAGTACATTCGCGATTCTGATTCAGAACACTTTTCTGAACATTTTGGTACCCATGAAAAAAGTCTAGGGGTGCACTGTAGGCCCCATTGGCTCCTTGAGTAATGACTTTGCCGTTGACATTTGTCAACTCTCACACCGATATCAAGAGTCGCTACAATATATTGCATATCTGAAGGAAAGACTGTCTATACCTGAACAAACAAAAGACAAAAACAATGAAAAGCATGCCACTCAAAGAGCAGGATCAAATTTGATGACACCGAAATTGAAAACACACAAAACTTCACATATCCTGGAAGTATAATTAACACCACGGGGATACTGACGAAGTAAGAAAGTAAGAGGAATAGCAGTCATTTGCTGTGTTGAAACCGGTTTGGAAGGGCAAAGCGCTATGTCTAAACACCAAATTTCTCATATCTAACACAAATGCAAATCAGTTCTCCTATAGGGATCAAAGCTTGGAGAGAGACAATTTCATCTATCACGACACTCCAAGTATTCGATGATTACTAGATTCTAGGCATCATGACCTATTGCAGAAAACTAAACAAGAGTCAAGTGAGATCACCGTCAAGAGACCATTCAACCACAACGATTTATGAGCAATTCATTTTTAATTATGTGCAAAATACTGATGTTAGTTCCCGCGGTGTTTACTTTTATTATTCCCTCCTTCAACTAGTTGAGGGGGATATACTTCAATCACTCTGTCTGATGACCAGTCTGTCTGTCCGTTCATCGGTCTGTCCAGTTTTGTCCGGAGCATTACCCGGTCATATATCTATAATTCCAATCCAGTGACATTTACACAGAATCGCCGAATCTGATTGGTTGAAATTTGACATTCATTTCTCAATGACTGTAAAAAGCTGGTTCTCTGTCGTTGCTCCATGATTTACATGAAGTCGGTAACCAGTAGCCGATACGCTATGGAACTACTTCTTTTTACTATGCATGAAGTTCTATTTATAGACAAATTCCTTGAAACCATGTTGACGTAGAATTATTGGGAGAAAATGTTGCTTTGAAGTTTTGTGGAGCGCGTATTTTGAAATTTTAGTGTTAAGAGTGAAAAGCAAGTTATTGTTAATATCAAGAGCCAGCAGAGCCAGGTGGCTCGCATGGTGTAGAGAGAAAAAGACGTGGTGAACTTCTGGGAGGTGGCATTAACTGTTTATTTTTCGGATGGAAGTAAAGTGGTGATCGGCAGTGATAACCTGTGTTGATTTGGGGAAAACAAAGCGAGGACTACAGACCAGACTTAGTGTCAAAGTGACATGGCCACTCTGCCAGTAATAACAAGACACATCCCCGTAAAATCAGTTATTTCAGGACGACACCGTACTGGTAGGATAGCTGTTTACCAGGCCAGAAATAACATTTTAGGTCCAATTTTTGGCCTGCACAGTCACCGGGATTTGAACATAATTGAGAATACTTGGCTGTATATCAAACGTAAACTTTCATGTAGAGTGCATTTTATTGAAAATAAAAGGGATTTGTTCAAGAGATATTGAGGATCTGGACACGTATTCCACTGGTCTATGTTCAGAGCTTATACAGATCGATTCCATGGAGGATTATGCAAGTTAATCGATTAAGAGGATATATGACAAAGTAGTAAGGTAGGACATGTGTTGAAATAATTCTGTTTATTGCTTTTTAGTTAGTGTTAACTTAAATTTGTTGCAACTAGGTCAAATAGTTGAGAACAGTCTATGATATGTCATCTATTACGTAGGATACAGTACACAAAGTGACATAGTTGTTAGAATGTATATTGATTGAATTCCTACGCACAGCACTTAGAATAGCCAATGTCAAATTAGTTTTTATGTCTACAGGTAACACTCTTTAAAAGGACAAATGGGTGGAATTATAAAGATTGAATTACATTTTTGTTGTGTTCATCGATGTATAAATCCAGACCTGATCACACACAACGGTAAATCTGTCATTTTGGTCATGATATCTTGACCAATAAATGCATTACCGCATTCTTTATGATTCCTTATATCAGAATCTGCACTGTTAGCGAATTCAGAACAATATATGTAAAGTATCCGTAATTCCTAGTAAAACGGTGTCAAAACTATTTGTACTTGGCTTTAGGAGGATCAAATTAATCACTTATTTCTATAGTCTCATTGGAGGATTTTGAGTTGTTAAAGGGGCCGACACATCATGTCGTCGTTCTGGTCAACGTTCTCCGAACATTTCAATCGTTCAATTTTTGAGCGTTCTAGAATGAGGATGGCACATCTGGCGTGTGATTAACGCGTGCCTAACGCATGACTAGCGTGAGTCTTACGCGCGAAAAGCGTGTAAGAGCGACCAAGTAAGATACCCCTGAAACCCATTAGCGTGTGCTAACGTGCCACTAGCGCGCGACGAACGATTTGTCAACGTTAGACGAGCGTGTTGAGCGTGTGACTAACGTGTGAATAACGACAGAGTAGCGTTTTAACGTTCGTTTAAGTCCCACAGTAGCTTATTTTGGTTACTGACCTTTCCAAGGCGGTACTCCTGCTTTCAGCCTATGGTCAATTTTGTTGTTTAATATGCTTAATGTTTTTCGTCTTGATATGCGTCCTGTTATGTTTTGTCTTGTGGCTATACCGTTTCTTGTTTGATGGTGTTTGGTGCGGTGTCATTTCGTGTGTGGCTCTCCCTGTTTGACTATTTTTCCATATTTAGCCACACGCTGTGTGCGCTAGGGGACCGTTCGCGGGTCGTTGACCGGTGAGTCGTTCACTGCATGACAAACGATTAGTGACAACCACGTAATGCTAGAGGAACGACTGACTAACGATATCCGAACGCGTGCAACGCTCACTGAACTTAAGTAAAACGTTCCATGAACGTTCTTAAACGTTTTTCAGTGTTTAAAATTAAACGTTGAAGAACGCTGGTCTGAGTGAGAACTTTTGTGCATGTTCAAAACATTTTTCCGGACCAGCGTTCTCCGCCGATTCCCCGCGATCACCGACGTTCACTGGCGCTCACTAGAGTTCACACACCGCTCTTCTGGCGCTATCCCAGCGACCATAAGCGATTACCAACGTTTCCTCAAACTTCATAAAACGCTGACCAGAACGTCATGGTGTGACGTACCCATTGCTTATGGCACAAAGTCTTATATATTACACTGTTCTTTTGGTATCACTGCTTTATAAAACATATATAAACTATACTTTCTTTGTGTAAATCAGATTGTTTCAAGTATATATTTTTATTTTTCTCCCAGATATATTTAACCTGCTGGGCAAGTTATTTTTACAGAATTTTTCAAATTCTACATTTTCAAAATTCAAGCTATATTTTTCTACCAAAATGCAATCAAAGTGTCAAACAGTTTGGATCCTGATGAGACGCCGAGTTACTTGGCGTCTCATTTGGATCCAAACTGTTTGCATAGTTATTCACTCACCCGCCCGTAGCAGGCTAAAGGTTAACATATTTGAAGAGTAAACTCGGATTGCGTCTGCTACGTTTAAAGATAACACTATCAAAATACCGTGTATCTCAGTATATCTCAGGTAACACTCCTAATGTCAGTGAAAATTAGTTTTTCCTATTTTTTCCAAATGATTTATTCAATAAAATATTCACAGAAAATAAACATATGTACAGATAAACGGAAAAAAGATTATTTTTCTTGATTTTGTGCTTGTTGTAATGAGTGCTACTTTCCCTTTGCTACTTAGCTATGATTTTTTTTTTAAAAAAAAAAAGGTTCTACTTTTATCAAGAACAAACAAGTAACTAATTTCCCTCACTGTCATTTACTTAGTAGTTTGAATTATGCTATCAACACCAAAAGTGTTCCTTTTCTATTGTATATTACAATGAAGATAACATTCCGAAAAGGAAATTAATATAATACATAAATACTTGAATATCTCTGATTTTAATATTTCGACCAAAACATTCTCTGACAAATTCAACCTTCTGTTAAAGAAGACAAAAATCTCTGACATGATACTGTTTGAAAAAGGCCCTTAGTGGTCGAAATATTAGATCAGAGCTTTTCAGTATTTATGTATTGTATAAAATGTACAAGCTTTTTTAAAATAAAGATAACAACTAATCATTAACTTTGTTGTTCTTTTTCTATACCCAAATAAATTAGATCATATCAGCGTCAGAAAACTAGCATTTCGTATACTAGTATAGTCGAAATAAAAATGGTATTTTACCAGTGTCTATACTGTATAAAACTACGTTGCTTTCAGTGCTGAAGTAATAAACACTATACACTTCAGTCAAATAATCATTTACTACTTATTAAGCAAATAATTAGGTTTACATAATGGTAAGCTCTGTTTTGCCGCAGCACTTACTCACTTTGCTGTACATTTACAACCCTTTTTTACTTGCATCCTTATGTGATATTTGCATAACGATGTTTTCATACTGTGAATGCATTCCGCTACTTTTAATGGCATGCATATTTTGGTGCATCTTTGTTATTAAGCTATATGGCAACACAGTAGTATTATGTCATTTTTGTCGTCTGAAATATGAAGCTGTAAAATCCGTGAAATTAGTTTCAGTCCCAAATGCACTATTGAAATCAGTGTGAACTTGCAAAAATAATAACACTGTTGTATTTGTTTTTGTGTTGTATTAAGAGCGCTCTGAAGACTCTGTGGAAATGAAATGACATTATAATAACTAATAACCATGTGAATGCCAGCATTTAACCTTTATCATGTTATATGCCATCGGACGTGCACTTGCAGAAAACTTGGGTCCTTATGAGACACCGAGTAATGCGATGTTTCATAAGGATCCAAGTTGTTTGACATTCTGTCAATAGTTTCCTAAAAGCTTTATCGGCTCAGAGGTAGTCATAATTTAACCAGATCGAAATTTATGCACATATAGGCTAAGTGTATATGTTGATGTATTGTTCTCATTTTGTATTCATTACCGTAAATAATTACAATGATACTACTTGCAATGCGATTTAAAAATGTCTAAATGTTTCAGTTTATGTTTGTCTTGTACATCGCTGTCTTTGTATTTGGTGTTTGAGATTTGCGTCTCTGTATATGCGTGTTTATGTGTGTGCTTGCGTTTGCGTGCGTGTGTGTATGTTTGTGCGTGCGTGTTTGCGCGCGTGTGTAGCTGCATGCGTGGGTGTATATTTGCGCGCGCTGTTGTGTTTGTGTCTTATTCATTTTATATGTGCTTTTGGTAATTGTTGCGTCATGTGTGTGTTTTTTCCTGCTTGACTTTACTATGATTTCTAATATTTATATAAGCTAAAAGGCAGTATATCGCAAGACAAGCGACCAAATACCGAAAGAGGCAAATCTTACAATGTAACGTGTTGAATACCGAACACCCCAGTGTTATTTGACGGTGTATCAGTATTTATTCGGGTTGCGTTTTAGTTTCGTACTTTTCGAATCAGGGTCTATAACATGTTTTGCATTATAAAAAGAAAATATCAGCATCGTTGAAATCGGTTTATTTTGTATCAAAGTGGAATCTTTCGACACAAATTGACAATCAAAAGATGATTAACTAAACATAACCAACACCATGTTTTATGACTTTCTTAAAAATGTGCGTTTATTGTAGAGAATATCACCTTAAAGCGTTTCCGTTAAGCCTCTCTAGAGAAGCCTTCTCATCAGGATCTGCACTGTTTGTCATTGTGAAAAATCAGTATGAAAGTGTTAAGTGGGAAACGTCAACCGTTACAGTATTATTTTCTTCAAATATAATTATTTATCATATTTTCAAAATTATATATGTACTTTGCTCGTAATATCCCAGTGGACTTTAAAAGAGTTATTACAAAAATATTTAGAACAGAGAGTGTAAATATGGTAACCGGTATTTGTATATTTCGTGCAATACTATCTGCCACTTAAAAACAGAGACGATGGGTGTGAATAAAATACCTTAATCGGAGATTTCATATTGTGTGACATACAATACTATTAACAACTCTGCAAAGTCTACTTTTTGTCATTAGTCAACAATACCATGACAGATAAATTGGTATTTTTATTTGTTTCGCGCAGTCTAAATCCGTGTGAAATCTATTTCTGCTTCTTATTCACCTTAGTAACCGTTCTTTTATTATGTTATTCAGTCATGTGTCACAGACTTTTTTACAAACTGCGTGGTTGATTGTGTGAGTTGTCTGGCTTGATTTTGTGATCTAATTCAAGCTGTCAGGGGCGTCTACGTGGTTCAATTTAAGCTTCCACATGTTCTATGGAAGCCTAGGAATGTGCCAATAGTGTATAGTTCACCTCTCTCGAAAGGTGACCGAAACGGAGTATTTCCTTTTGACCAATTGTTTTAACTGACACGTCACATTATGATGAATCAGACACCGGAATATGAGATACAGATGTCTTGCGTTAATTAAAAGTTTGTTTATGAAGAATGGAGTTATTTTATTTCTCAAACAGACCCCGTGCTTAGACCACTCTTGTGAATCGCCCCTTCAATATGTTTCCTCTGTGAAGACTCTTTAGAATCATCTCTTCGAGACAATTCTAATGTGTGGTCACAACACAGGGCTTGATGGAGACCATTCTGATAGTGGAAGATCCTTCGAAACCAAACGTGGCAATGCGAAAAGAGAAAATTGCAGACTCGGTGTTATTGAGTCTGTTCGTGGGTAGTATTTAAAAGCGCAACACTACTCCATTCCCTAGCACCGGCTTAACCCTTTACCTGATAGAAGCGGCTTTTAGCGTGTTTGATTTATTCCTCCGCTGAAGAAAATAGTTCAAATTCATACAGTTATGAACATATTGCATAATAAATATTTTCTATATCCTAGTAGGTGGTAGCTTAAAGCAGGCTGAAAGTAAAGCAGAATGCGCCTTAAGGCGCATTCTGCTTTACTTTCAACCTGCTTTAAGTGGTCATATGTCTTCAAAACTAGAAACAGGCTATTGGGTAAAGGGTTAAGCGGTTGTCAATTTTTATACTAAAACACTGACACTGGTGATCCCGACAGACCAGAAAATATAACAACACATATCAAATACGGGGAGACTTTTTACGGCCACAACACGAGCATTTAACATATGCTGTTGTGAAGTAAATAAAAGTCACGAAGTTAGTAACCTAAATATTTAGCTCTGAGATCGGGAGATTTACATGACTGTGAAAACACAATATAATAAGTGTGACGTTTGGCGCCCTAAACCGGTTTAAGCCCCCAGTGACACTAGTCATTGACCGTTTCAAAGCGGTAACTCAATCGTCTCCTTAAATGTTTTATGTTACGTCTTTTTGTGTATTTCATTGGGGTTTTATAGACATACACATCATACACATTTGCTTTTACTTTTGTCATGATGTTGTTCGGGCGACTGTGTGTTTTGTATGTGGTGTTTCCTGCATTACTCATACACTTGAGTGGAAGGAAGAGGTCTTACACCAACATATTCATTAGTAGCATTAGCAATACTGCCATAAATTCTACTATCGTGTCATTGTTTTATACTTAATCTAAGTAGCAAAGGCTCATTCTTGATAATGAATGACTGATTTAACATAAATCGCTTTAGCCTGGTAACTGTTGTGAATTAACTTCGTTTGCCGTCTCGTGAAATATGTCTCATGGGATGTTCATGTATTTTTACAGTTGCTATCATTTAGTTGGCTTTAACAATGGTCTAATTTATAAACGAATGCGTTCATGCAAAATAACTTTGGTTTAATGCAAGTATCTTCAAGTCTTCCACAATGTTTGATGAACTGGACGTTGCAAAATGACTGAAATAAAGCAAGGTAAAACCCCGATACAAATAAACAAATATATGTTGGAGAGTTCAATGAAAGTTGCAGTGAATATTTCACGTGTTTCATCGAGATTCATTACAACAATCTCATAAGAAATAATGACATAACGAATATTGATTGGTCGAATATCTGCATGACATATGAGCACACGAGTTATTTCCATGGCACACCATGGCAGAAAATGTGGAATCAGATCTATATTATGTCATATGAAAACTGAGAAGACCGTGAAAGCTCGGCCCATACAGGAGCTACTTTGTTTGCACAGACATTAAAACGGGGAATTTAAGGAGTTTGTATGGTACATCTAGAAGTGGAGGAAAGTGTGTGTCTTGTTTGGTTATTGTGCCTTATGTACATCACAACAGCAGGTGCTAAGTGTGTGTGTGGCGGTCGTACAAAGTCGTCCCGAACTTCATTCTCAGTGTTGTTATATTTTCAAGCCATGCAGGATCATTAGCTTCGATGATATTAGTTTTCAAAATTGAATACCGCTTAAGTCGGTGCTAGAGGGCGTTTTGCATTTTCAATAACTGCTCATGAACCGACTCAATAAAACCGAGTCTGCAATAATCTCATTTTGCATTTTTACTTTTGCTTTTGAAGGATCTCCTACTTCAGCATTTATTAACTTTAAGTAAAAACAAATAAATCATTTTTTCTCTAAACATAGTTACCAGACTTTCCTATACCTTTGGTGGTTCTCTGTCGGTTGTTATCATTTTGGTTCCATAACATTCAATACCGATCGGGACGGGGCTTGTTTTCCTCACAACCTTTATGGCGAAATCTGTGTGTATTCTCCACTGACACTATAAGCCCGATTTAAGTCTGGCCCAAATTGTGATAGCCATGGATCCTGTCGAGTAACATTTGGAGAAATAAAGTACACATCTGTAGTTTTAGAAACGATAATTGTTGTTGACGAGAGTTATTGGGTGACGGAAGGATTAACTATAACATATTAAACGTCCCGCTGGTGGTGACTACGAATAACATTATGTCATTCATCAAAACAACGGTTATCATTGGTTGTGTATTTATTTAATTATGGCTATAGTGACACATAATTTAAACGTTGTTCGTCAATTCTAAAACAATTCTCTTCAAGCATGCAGTCTTAGTGTCAAACAGGTTTGATTCTGTTGACGCAATGAGTTATTAAGCGTCTCGTATAGACGCAGAATGCTTTCAAATGTTATCACAGAGGTCCAATTAAGATGCGTAAATGAAACCATTTCAAAGAGCAACAATTTTATTTCTCCACCAAACCCTATGCTGTGAACACACTTTAAAATCGATTCCAAAGAGTGGTCATAACAAAGGGTTTGGTTGAGAAATTACGAGTATAGTTACGCACGTTTATCTGTTGCTCTGTTATCAATCATTTACCCCTTGCATGCAAAGAGTTATTGTTTGACCATTGTAAACTGAAACTTACCAATTTCTGTGAGCGTTTTCGGCTATACTGAATGAATTCGATTACCATACATACCAAAACATTGGTTATGAGTTGAGAGCAGTGCCGCCTAAAGTGTGGCACAGTGGAAAGATCTTCGCCTGTCATACAATCGTTTGCCGGTTCGAATCTAATTGAAGTCAAATGAATGTTTTTATTTCTATTATTTATTTGTACTTGATATTTCAAGAATATAGCATTATATATTAGATATTTTATGACATATATATATATTGGCTATTAACCGGCGCCTTGCATTGGTTCCCCGTATTCTCTTTAAGATCCATTATCGACCGGATATATATATGTTTTCTGAAATATTTTTCATGTTTTATGTTTTTGAAACAGTTTTTTTTATATTTAGTTGTTTTTTCCTTCGTAATGTTTTTAACATGTATATCAATTAATCAAGGGTATCTTCGAGTCACGCTGTGGCGACGACAGTGTATCCCCTATTCACAGACAGCCCCAGTATAGAAGTCGTTTGATTAGGTTTCATTCTGGATGCTTAAATTATAAAATCGGTCTGTTTCTACAGGTTGTGCCAGAGGCAAATATTTCTTTGTTCATATGAAACTGTTAATTATAAATAATTAACATCAAGTTTCTTATCTCACATGAATAATCATGTAGCAAAGATATCAGTTGCATATACTGTCACATTATCTAAACACACAAAATAAATAAAATGTAATTGAATTAGCAGGATGAAGCAATTTTAGTTCTAAGGCACTCCCTTTCGAGTTATTTGTCTTGGTTGTAACATTTTAGCCCATATAATGACAATAGAACTCAAATCCAGAGTCAGCTGAGGCTGTATCAAAAAAGACTTGTCAGACCGAGATTACTCATTCTGCTCTAACCAAATCGGAAACCATTAAAACTTCAATTTTCTCTTTAATAGATGATCTTACACGAGTGTTCATTACAAATTGTTATGAAAGGCGTTTACTTAAGCCCGTGTCATAACATTATAGTAGACGATTTTCATCAAAACAATTTATAATGAACACGAATGTAACCTCAATTATCACATACCCCTAAAAATGCCATAGCAAATGGAACAGGCTATAGCTGACGGTTGTTTCGGCCAATGCTTACAAGCAGCGTAGTAATACAACGGACGAGTCACATGGAGCACAACGATTGGCTAACTATTAACCGGCGCCTTGCATTGGTTCCCCGTATTCTCTTTAAGATCCATTATCGACCGGAGTCCAACTGCTAATTTGCATAATCAAATGTATTAGTGCATTTCCGCGATTCACGGCACTCTGTTTCGGCACTCCTACACGGCAGATTGTGTGATAAATGCATCGATTGTATTCAGGATAGAAGACATATGCACATCTCTTCCGCAAACAAATAAGCATTTAGTGATGTGATAAGATATTGGAGTGGTTTTGAAAGTCTGGTGACATCTTTAGATCGAGTGATGGCAATATTTGCTCACCTTTGAATTTATGTTACAAAGTCACTCAATTTAATTCATGCATGATATTTCATTCAAAAATCCTCGATCAATTGCAAATCATTAGAATTTTGTTTTCTGCTACATATGTACATTAACGGATCTGCATAACATAAACAATGTATTATTCTTCTACTATTTAAACTCTTCTGTAGTATATTTTCTTCACCAAATTTAAATTTATGACTAGAACTATTTAATGGATCGAAGAAAATCTAAAACATTTTGTTAGTGTTCACAAAACAAGAATTTATTGCTTTTTGTGGCTTTACAATTTATCATAATTATGCTTGAACGTTAGATGTTACACAAATTGAGAAAGACCAGGTTTTGCCGTTTTATCTTATTACGGTTTACAAGTCCATAGATAAAGAGCGTTTGATAAAGTGGCTTTTACAGAGGCGCCAAAAGGCGTCAATATGAGGGAAAGGGTTAAACATGTCAAAAGCGATCATCCAAACTAGTCATGGATCTAAGTTTTTGTTACAGGTAGTAGCTTGATGCAGGACGAAAGTGCTACAGAAATTCTCCTCATGTGCTTTCTGTATTATTTTCATCATACATTAAACATCCACGTTCCAATACATACCCCACTAAATATTCGTTATGTGACCGCTATAGGTGGGTTCCACTGTTGTTCTAAATCATCGTGTATCCACCAAACCCCAATGCTGTAATCAGTCTTCGTAGTTAGGTGGAGAAATAAAGGAGATTTCCTTGAAACAAATGTTTCATTTACCTGTTTTATGTTCACAATTATCCGTCCATTGTGTGTATTGCATATACCGCGACACTCATCTCCATATACTCATTTTCAGGAAGTGTCCGTGTAATTGGTCAGTTCTGGGTCTCATCAAAACATCATTCGATATCAATGGACTCATTTGATAATTGATACTTTATCTTAATTATTGTTATCTCTTATATATTCGAAAAAAGGTATCAGTTTAATATACAATGACCTGAAAATGCTAGATGGAGGGTATAGCCTTGTCTGGTTTGCTCTATTCGTTTGTTGATTAGTGTTGGTTCTATGTAGACAACAGTTTTAACTAGGTGTAACATTCAGACAAGCATGTATCAAGTTTTACCAACAATTCAAATTCATTCAGTATGTGTTTAGCACACTGAATCTCATAGCATAACTTAACGGAATTTTATTTAAATTCTTGTCAATTTGATTGTAATTTGCTAACAGTATACATAATATGTATGCATCGTGTATAAACCCTTTAAGTTTCCTCTAGAATCGAGTGAGTATCAAAGCTACAGGTACGAGAGGTATTAAGATATCCGTTAAACCTTTTTACGAGGCGATTCTAACAAAATATGTATTGATAAATGAGAGAATGATTTAGATGAATCTACAATTCTGAATACATTTAGACAATGACGGCGGTTGCATTTGAATTTCAATCTAACGTCACAAAATGCAAATATATGACGAAGATGTTACTAATGCAATGTCTTCCAGAGCAAGTCTGATATCTGTGGTTAGAATAATGGCCTCTACTTTGTTTCGGAATATGATACATTGATTTCAATCTGGTCTTTTGTCATATTATATACACAATTCAGGACAAATGCTATGAAAGTACAAAAATGAGTCGTGCAGGAAACACCACATACAGAACAAACAGTCGCCCGAACAGCAACACAAGGAAACAGCAAATGTACATAACTATAAAAACATCAAGAGACGCACAAGGACAAAACAAACATACAATAGGGGGAAGATGGAAGTACCGCCTTGGAACGGTCAGTGACAAAGGTCACTGGGGGGTAAAACCGGTGTATGGGCGCCCAACCTCACACTTATTCCATCCCCACCATAAAAGACAAACAGTGTAAATGAACGTATCCCCTCTCCGACTAATCTACAACAACCGCGGTGGCAAATACAGTGGAAAAGTGCATGTATAACGAAAACATTTAAGTGAACAAACTGTATCAACCAGTCGCTAGTGTACTCAATGTACTCAAGTTTTAAAACACACATTAAGCTTTGAACTTGAGAAATTGTCAATATAAGATTTCGGATAACTCGAACTTTGGTTATCTCGAAGTGATTTGTATGGTATACGGGTACAAGAGATGTCATGTTGATGCAAATGGATGTGATGGAAGACAGTCGGGATATTTTATCGGTGGCACCAGGTGAAGGTAGTTTACCACTCGGTATATTTCTAGACAGAAACGCTGAATCATTGGCATTCCCCTCTATCTACTGTGACACTGAAAGAAAACAGTCTTCAAAGTATGATGTGAATGTTAGTGATTTATTTAAATCAGAACTACGTCGGGCTGACAGGCGAGTTGCTGGACACATGGGACATACTTTTTTAAGCCTAAATATTTACAAATGAAATTTGTTGGACAAGATTTGAAAGCAGGATTTATGAAGAATAATCAAAATCTCAATAAGACGGGTTTCAGAATATTCAAAGACTTGAGAGGCTTCCCATCTTATCCGAGAAAGGTGAAGAACGACCTTTGCATTACACACATACCTTGGAATACCGACATGGGTTTGTTCCTTTTCTTCGACCGACACCCGCTAGATTAACCTTCTTCAAAACTTAGGCTAGACCGTAGACAAGAAAATATATACTGAGGAAGAAGTGAAGCTGTTCTTTTGGTAAAAAACATGATCTTATGAAACATTAATCTGTAACGTGTGCAAGGCACATTCATTTTCAGGGGCGAGCATTTACCTCAATGTCTTGTGTAAACCTTCACACCAAATTGGACATATTGATGATTATTTCTACAAGGAAGAATTTCAAATGAGGGGATCCCTCACATCCGTATGGGTAAAAGATGCACCACATCTTGAGTAGAACACAAAGGATGGAAATAAGAGGAGGAAGATATTGATTATGTCAACAAGTATGTTTCATGTACCAGATCAGATGACTTAGTTAGTGAAGCTTTAAACCCGCTCTCACTCTCGAACATGCAAGAATAAAAATAAACCGGTTTGTAGGTTTAACTTCTGCCACCAATGGACACAGCTGTGATTTTACACACATTAGATAATGAAATAGACGAGGAGAAGAAAACGCATGCTGATAACTAGAAGAAAGTGTCCACATTCTTACAACAAATGAAATGAGATAACAGTCAGATTAACTTTAAAGAGTTTTTACAAGCAACACAATTAGATAGGGAAAGCTACATTAATGCTTTTAGAACTACAATATCCTCACCAAATTTGTTCTGAGAAAGAAACCCTTATATGTATTAATAATTACAATCCAACTCTCTTGATGTGCTGGCGTTCAAACATGGGCCTCCAATATGTGCTAGATGCATACTCATTTGCTATGTACATTGTCAGTTACTTTGCAACAAGCTAAAGAGGTATTAGTAATATTATATACCATGCTGCTAAAAAGGTTCGTGAAGGAAAATATCAAGTTCCTTGGTCACAAGTTCCTAAACAATGTAGAAATATCGGCACAAGAGGATGTGTACTTTATTCTTCAGATACCGCTTAACAAATCAACACATACTTTCCAGTTCATAAACACATGTCCAAATGGAAAAAAAGAAATGTAATTTTAAAGAATACTTTATTCATTGATGCCCTCCCAGATGACTGTCCTAATGTGATAGCTGATGGTGTGCTCCAGCATTATGCTGCCAGACCACATCAGATGACAAGTCTGTTCTTAGCTGTCTTTGTCTCTCTGTCTGACGTGTCAGAAACAACTAAAAAACAGCACACAGACCATAGCCACAACTCTGATGAAGAAGATGATATTGACGATTGACGGTACACTAACTCCAGAACAGCTATTCCAGAAGATGATGGCTATTGTTATTTCAAAAGAAAGAAGCCACTATGTTAGATATCACCCTGATAAAGAGAAATCATAATGGTATTTGTACCTTGGTGAATTGAACAGAAAATAATAGGTGATTCTCAAACCTTCAGTGAGCAGTTTCATAAACACATATAAAGTGTTGCCTCTTTTCAAACAAACATGCATGAATACAGCCACAACTGTACCATTGTTGAAAAAGCATTAGAACAGGTTGAACAAAAGGCAGAAAAATGTGCGAAAACCAGCATGAAGAAGCACAGTGTGCTATGCTTGAAGCTAGTCAGGCCAATTTAAAGATGGTGATCTACTCAATTGTTTCAACTCTGAATAGACAACAGAATGCCTTTTTCTAATATATCAAGTAAAGAATAATCAAGATGAACCAGTCTATGAGATGGAGCTGGTATTGGTAAGGCATCTGTAACAAAGGCAGTGTACCAGATGTTACTTCGAAACCTGAATAAAATACTTGGAACTAACCCAGATGAGCTTAATGTTTTGCTAGGGACACCGACTGGTAAAACAGCATTTTGATATATGTCACATACCAGCGTCACAATGATTGGAATACAATCAACTGGCACATGAAAGACTGAATACTCCAATACGTCAATTTGCACATTTAAAACTAACTATAATCGATGAGTGCTCAATGGTGGAAAACAATGTTGAACTTCATCAATCTTCGTCTTATGGTAATAATGGGTACTACAAAGAACTTTGGTGAAATTTCTGTCATAGCAATAGGGGCTTTTTTCCAGATTAAGCCAGTATTTGATGGATGGATTATCCAGAATTTCATACAAGACTGTGGACCACTTGCCACAAACCTGTGGATTGATCTTTTTTGCCATTTCCCTCTTACTGAAATAATGCGTCAAAAGTATGAGTTGACTTATGTTGAACTATTGAATCGTCTCCGTGTAGGTGCGTGCCCAAGATGCCAATGACATTAACCCTTCTCTTGCTGAATTTTAAAATACATTTCTCCTTCTTTACCCATGCCCTGTTGTATAATTACACATATCTTCACTGTGTACACGTATTTCGCTGTGTATTTACTGCTGTGGAGTGCACTGGTTGCACAATCAATTTGTAAATAGTGCAGACCCTGATGAGAAAGCTCCTGCAGGATCTGTCTCATCTGGGTCTTCACTGTTTACAGGTAGGAATATTGACGTGAATAGCAAGCGAAGGGTTAATCTGCTAAAATCAAGTTATGGGAATGATTCTGTAGCCAGTTCGAACTACTTGAGACATTTGCCCAACATATTTCTTATGAATGATGAGGTAGACATTCACAACAACCTTGTTTTGAATTATCCTCACTGGCTGAAAAATTACAGTAAAAGTATGGGATGTTGTCACTGGAGACAGAATTGTTTCTATTAAAGAGAGAAATCTCCAGAGAGCTCCAAATCCACTTCCTAAAACAATGCGCTTGCCCTCTCTGTTAAATATTGCGATTGCGTGCAGAGTTGAAATCAGTACAACTATTGGTGTAGATAATGGTTTGTCAAATGGCGCGGGTGGTCAAGTTATGGCCAGTTCAAACACATCTAACACTGTAACAGGAGCAAGCAAAACTTTGGGTGAGGTTTGATACTGAAGATATCGGAAGGACATTGCGAAACACTGATAAAATCACATTACACCAAAAAAGGATAAATTCCAGTAATGCAAGTTAAACGACAATTCCCTGTTGTGTCTTACAAGAACGCACTAGTCTTGAGATCCCGATTTCTTCTACGTCCATCTGCTACAATAAGTGCATACCGTTACGAGGGAGATACAATGCAGGCTGCAGTGGTTGACTTTAAAGGCACACCACGGTGCCATTCACATAATGTAGCTCTCACTAGAATCAAATGTATTCACACTGTACCAATATTGACATTGAATGAATCAGTCATTCGAGTGAGTAGTGTTGTGATAAAGGAAATTGAAAGGTTGGAAAAGACAAAACCTATTTTAAATACCCTCAAATTTCAAGTGAAATGTGAAGAAGGCTTCCTCAAAATATTTCAGAACACAGCAAATGACACTTGCAAAAGTACAAAATGAGTCATGCAGGAAACACCACATACAGAACAAACAGTCGCCCGAACAGCAAGCTGACATGTTATTATTTCTGAAACAATACTGACCAGTAAAGGCAGTAATGAGGATGGACATATTGAAGGATATAACACTTTCAGACATGACAACAACAATTCAGAGAATTTTGTAATGGTGTTGTATTCTGAACTCGCACTCAGTAAGTTTAAAATATCCGTTGATAGACAAGTATTACCTTCTTAATCTGATGTTCTGGTATGTGTGATTATTAAGATCATTCAAAAAGTCATCACTGTAGGTGGACTACACAGTTCATATTAGACATATTTCGGTAATATTTCACAAAGGACTAGTGACCTTTTTATCCTCCTGGGATACTTCAATGCGGACGTATTGAAGACAAAGGTTTCACTTCATCCATCTCAGGAAGTGAGACAGTGTATACGCTCACCTACCACAAATTTCGGTTCACTGTTGGACCATATATACACCAAAGTGTTAGAGCATGAGCTTGACAATGATGTGTTTGAGACCTACATCTGTGATCACAATCCAGTCTGGTGCTGTATCAAGAAACACGCATAAAATGTAAATTCATAACTGTTTTTATTTAAAGCACATACATTTTCTTACACACGGTATGATATTTTGCTTAGTCATTTATTCTCAACAGTCTACCATAACATCTTAAGGAGTTAAAACATGACATAAATGCATGCCCCTGGTGTCAACTAATCAAACAGACGAGCGTTGACGGTGTTCTTGGTTGGTGAGTCTCTACGTGCTAAAACTAGTTGATATGCAAAACAAAACTGTCGCTAGAAGTGGGTTATATTTCCTTAAATGTCTATATGGAAAACTTTAAAAATCTTCTCAAATTGATTGATCCAATTCGAATGGCATTTGGTAGGAAAGGTATGTTGGTAGACCTTTATCACAATTTCTTAAAACAAACCTGAAAACAGTCAAACAGTGAGAGCCACACACGACAGGATACGGCATCATCAAACAACAAACAGCACAATTACGAAGACAAAACGTGACGGAACACACATCAAAACCATGCTGGTTTCTGACAAAAATAATATTGCTGCAACGGGCGAGGCTAAATTGTTTTATATGACTATAGGGAAAATCTAAAAAATCTTTTTCTCCAAAACTGATGTTCAAATTTATATAATATTTTGTCGGAATAGTCCTCTGGTGGCCCTCTACCAAAACTGTTCAAACCAAGTTGATATCAAATCATGGCCACTAGATGCGGAGATAAATTTCCTTATATGGCTTGAAGGAAAATTCAATTTCTCCAAAATGAAATTGTCTAATTAAAATGGCATTTGGTAGGGTTAGTAACATATTAAACCTCTATCGAAGTTGCAAGGAATAACCCTGTATATACGTTCCTAAAACCCTGATGTTATCCGAAACAAGAATGCACACTTCAAGGAAATGGGGGAAGTGTGCCTTTTCATTCCACCAACGGGGAAGGTCTGTCAAAACATGTATTAGAACATTTTCTTTGTAGTTTGTTTCGCTTATCAAAGTAAAATGTGTCAGGCGATGTGATTTACAAACTTCGTAAAAATTATTGGACATACCCATTGTCTCACTTTGTTCACTAAATAGGTTAAAACTTTCAATAAAAAGGAACAAGACCATATACTACAATGTACTGCATGTCTGGTTGTCAACCCTTTTACAGTTGCCTTCTTTGCATGTACGCCGACATGAAAGATATAGTACTCTATGGAGGCGACCTCTTAAATCCAGACCGGAAGGAGGATATTTGTACGTTCTCGTTTTTGTTGTGCACTTTATTACTTTTCTACAGTTACTCTGTTTGCAGCTTAATCATTGACTACACTAGCGATAGTTGGATACAGTTTGTTTCCCTTAAATACGTTTTCGTTTCACATGCACTTTACCACTGTATTTGCCATCGCGGTTGTTGTAGTTTAGTCGGAGAGGGTGTCTATTTATTTACACTGTTTGTCTTTTAGGGTGGGGATGGAATAAGTGTGCGATTGGGCGCCCTAAACCGGTTTTAACCCCCAGTGGCATTTGTCACTGACCGTTCCAAGGCGGTACTTCTATCTTATTGTTTGTATGTTATGTTTTTGTGCGTCTCTTTGTGTCTTTTTATATACATGTACATTTACTATATTTCGTCGTGGTGCTGTTCGGGCGGGTGTGTGTTTTGTATGCGGTGTTTCCTACATGACTCATGCATGTACTTTTGATAAAACTCGACTATGTCTGCGAACTACAATAATGTCCAATTATTTTAGAAACTGCAAACTACATGGCTTCTCACTTATAGTACATTGACTTCTCGTTTATTTCCTTCCCATAATTGGTGAATATTGAAAACAAGAGAAAGACGCATTAACAAATTAGTACAGTGTCTTTATTAGACAGTTTCCTTTTCTCAGAGTGTTTGCCATTAGGGTGATTAACTAGCTTTGTGTTTAATTTTTTTCGATTAAGAAACCACGCCTTCTTATTTTTTCTAATATTCAAACTACTCTTCGGACTTTGCAGCAGAATAGTATTTCCCAATTTGCTTGTACAAACGAATATCGCTACATGCACAAAAGTCGAGCTGATTTGCTATTATGTTTCTAAACCGGTTGGTAAATCCTTTGGTTAAGCCATATATCAATTTACGTCGGTTTTTTATGTATAACCTAAAGATAAAGATGCTAGATATACCAGCCAGGAATCCGTAGAGTAAATTCCATGTATGCCATAAACCTTTCTCTGATGAACATTTATTCGTTTTGGCTCAATTAAAAACTGTAGGATCAAATCTATTTGCTTCCATTAGCAAACATAGCGGACACTGGTAAGACGGCTGCTGCTGAAACCGTCTGACTTAGGGTCTACTCAGTTTTGTTTGGCATTCATACAAAATGCCTATATTCATATGAAAGTATCTGCATGGTATGAAATAGTGTGACATCTATACAATGTAGTCAGTAAATACTAAACATAATACAGTTTTCATGACAATAACAAAATATATAATCGCCTCAAATACCGGTATTAATGAACGTTTCTGTAAAGTATTGCCTACATTCCATATACTGCCCGTTCTGCAAACGATCCCGATCACCCACTACAGACGTCTCATTCCCAGTTTATACGAGTATGTCCTTAAATTGGATGATCCTTTGAAAGCAAACGTACAAATGCAAAACGAGAAAATTGCAGACTCGGTTTTATTGAATGGTCAAGAGTAGTAATTAAAAGTGCAACACTACTCATGCCCCCTAGCACCGGCTTAAGCAGTATTCAGTTTTCAAAACTAATGATCTCGAAGGACCAGAAAATACAACAACACAATAATTATGTCAAATCTGATATCATGAATCTATCAAACTCTCTTACCGTTCTTTCTGATAATGCATTTGTGCGTTATGGGGATACCATATATCGTCAAGTTGTTGGTATACCCATGTGTACAAATTGTGCCCCTCTTGTTGCAGAGTTGTTTTGCATTGCTATGAGGGGGATTGTATGCTAAGCTTAAAACCTGATAAACAGGCCGATATTGTTAGTGCTTTTAATAAAACTTCAGGGTATTTAGACGATATTTTGGATTTGGATAATCCTTATTTTGAAACTTTGATTTCTTTAATTTACCCAAAAGAACTGTCATTAAAACAAAGCGAATCGATCTGACATTATGGCTTCTTTTTTAGATTTGAATCATTCCATCACAAATGATAACGTTTCATCCAAAATATACGATAAAAGGGAAGATATTAATTTTAAAAGTGTTAATTATCCTTTTCTAGATGGAGATGTGCCCCGATCTACATCCAATGGGGTTTACATATCGGTTTGCCCGAGCCTGTTCTTTGCAAGAAGATTTTAACAGTCGTAGTTTAGATATAACTGATAAACTTCTTAAGCAAAGTTACAGAAATCACAAATTTCGGGAAACGTTTTTTAAATTTTTTATTGAATTTTACCTCTCATTAGTAAATATTATAATTGCAATCGACGGACGCTACTGCAACAAAGCATTTCTCGCCCAGAATTTTATGATGATTTGATCTACAAACCTAGGAAAATTCGGGGTCATACACATTTTCAAGATTTGTTTATAAAACGCATTTAAACCTTTAAGAAGAATGGTTATGACCCCATTATATTGCAACGCACTGCATGTTTGGTTATTGACCCCCTTACAGTCGGTAGCTACGCTTTCCTCGTTGCTTGCGCGATGACAGGTCGAGGGTAGTACTCTATAATGGTATACTCCTAAGCTAAGAAACAGGATTAGCTTACCAAACTCATGTATTACCTTTTCCCTGTTGTGTCATTAACGGTTTCCCTGCAGTTGCTCTGATTTCAGCAAAGTCCTTGGGTACATATTTGACGGATTTTTCACAGTTGTTATGCTATGTTTTACATATTGTCATGTGTTAACCGTCTTGTATGTCCGACGGGGATACCTTTGTTTACACTATTTGTTTCACTCGCTGTACGGTGGCGATTGTGCAGATGGGCTAGGCTGATAGTCCCGTCCTGACGTGGTGTCGTGACGCGCGGACGTCCCGTTAGCGGTCGGTCTGCAAGCCTTCCCGTCTCTCGTATGCGTCTGACTAGACTTTCTATAGTCAAGACATGCACGTTGAGCTGTGCAGTAACCTGCGGTTGGCCTCGACCCTCCAACAGCAGTTCAATAGTTTGTCCCCTCTGAACTTCGGTTAAGCGTACCATACTTCGTACGGCGATTTTTTACGAGGTTGCGTAATTTTATCAGCCGGATATTCTTGACATTGACGGAGATTTTGACCTGACCGAATTGATCAATTTAGACCAAGCAGTAAAATTTTGATTGCATATTTTATGTACTTTGCATTACCTTTTCGTCCTAGTATACGAACGATATCCAGATAGAAGACAAACCTATGTATGTTAAACATAACCCACACTTCACATCAAAGGCAGACACCGGAGTCTGATGGTGCAAAATTATCCATTGAATTATATGCATGAAACTCATGCTTAAACATTACTTTAAAAATTTTACTCTTGAATTTGTGTCTCG
The DNA here is from genome assembly GCA_963576725.1 of Azorinus chamasolen. NCBI lineage: Eukaryota > Metazoa > Mollusca > Bivalvia > Cardiida > Solecurtidae > Azorinus > Azorinus chamasolen. The sequence goes on from OY755236.1 coordinate 104,815,312, forward strand.
GTCGGAAACTTAAGAACAGGGAAATCTGTAACAGGAAACTAGCTCATGGCCTATATAGTCAACAGTGAGTTTTCTGACAATTTTTCTTGCGCTTGAAATCTGCTCAAATTTGGATCTAGTGCCATTTTGACTGCTTCCAATGAGATCGAGCTGTGGAAAACTACCTGGATACAAAAAAACTTGGATCTTAACGAGATGCCGACGTATCCTCTTAATATTTTCCTTCATATAAATATGTTTTCACGCATTTGCAAAAAGAGTAGACCCAGGTCAAGGTCTTCGCTATTTACTAATGTAATTTCAAAGATCTGTTTCTTTACTTTCCAAAATGGAAACAATGTTCCACTTTCCATTTTCCAAAACTATTGTGTTCAGTAGGTATCGAAAAATGGAATAAATATAGAACAGAGAAAGGGTTAGGTTAATGCCAGTTTTTATGGCGTTCAAACGCCATATACTAGTCGGTCTCTTTACGGCAACGAGTTCACTTGTCTAGTGAACATGCGCAAGACAAAATAGTTTTCTTCAAGTCTGCACTAGTTTGGTTGTAAAATGTTCATGTATTTGTTTACTCTTCATGTATTTAATAATAATTCGCTGTGTGAGATAATTACTACTAATCTACACAAAGATAAACTTTTTAAAAGTCTTGAATTTTAATAAACTCCAAGTACGTCGATGCTCCAGAGTGGGCCCTGTACTTTAATCGGAAGAAGAAGACGCGAACGAATATTTTTGCCGTAGTTTTCGCAACACCTTGGCATTCTAAAGCAGAAGGAATATAGCCGAGGTTTCCGATTGCATTTTTATACACATTCGTAACTGATTAGCATATAGACCTACATCTTCAGCCAATCAAACTGCCTTTTGCATCGCATTCGGTCATTTCCGTTTGACCCGTACTCAAAATTAGAAATAGGAAGTTTCATAAAGGACAAGGTCAAAGAAATCCCATATACACATTTATCACGCATCGAACAGCGTGTTTTGACTATGGCACCCAACCTCAACACAAGTCTAAGTCTTACAAGAAGTAAAACCGTAAAAACACGGGGTTCTATCGGCTTATCAAAGTAAGTATTATCCATAGAAGGTTTTCAACACATATTCAATCAAATTATATTCCAGTGTCAATAACAACTGTCTCTTCTATGTATCGTGTAACCGCCGAGTCTGCTCAAGACGTTTGTGTCGTGTAAAAGCGAAAGTAGGTAGCAATTTGTTGAAATGTCTTTCCCAGCTTACAACTCTACTTCTGACTGTAGTTCTGAATTTGAGTTTCACCAGGTTCCAAACAACTACCGTAATTGTATGTACATGTATGGATCTACTTAGTAATTAAAAATAAAAACAGTCTACCTTCAAATTTGTAAGCAGACTACATTTATTCAAAATAAACGAGTGCTGAACATGGAAAAATAAATGTTATGTGTAAGAATTAGTTGAACAAAAAATGTAGGATTATAGGTAGCCTTTGTATCATTTGGATGTTGTGCTTCAGTTTTTGCATCAACTTTGGACATGAAAGCATTAATTGACCCTTTACTTCATGAATATTCATATAAGAAATAATGACATCATGAATATAATTAAGATATTATTTTGCCATAGTAGAAACTAGAAGCATGTCAATATATAAACAGCAGATCATGAGATGGCTCCTTTTGTTTCAGTCTGTCATATTTTTATGCCCCCAATCAAGAATCAAGGGGGGGGGGGGCTGACTTTGTTGGTTTGTTGGCTTGGCTCAAACTTTAATGTTGGCAATAACCTTGTAGCCATTGCACATACATACTTCAAACCTGGCATGTCTATGCAACTTACAGAGGCGAACATTTATTTATTTTTTTTTGGGGGGGGGGGGGGCTTATTAAAATCAAGGTTATATTACAGTTAAATGTCACATTACGGGTCAAATTTATATTTGTCACAATCAGGGGCATAGTGTTTCACAAAAATGTGTTGTTATTAATACTGTTATCAATTCCAATACGTTATTGTTATTAACGTGTACATCAATCCCCCCCCTACACATAACATCCATATCAAACCTGAACGCCATTATGGCCATTCAGGCCTTTGATTTGCAATTGCAGACAGTGTGATAAGGGTTTTCAGCGTGAGTTATTGAACGAAGAACTGTCTAAAAACTATCTTTTCCTTTAAACTTTGAACTTTAAATGATGAATCTGTGATCACATTTGCAAACAGTTTGGATCAAATAGTCAGCAAGGCAGGTGGTAGCGCTTATAGCAGGTCAAAGGTAACACAAGAAGATTCTACAGCATATTTTCTGCATACCTTTTGTCGTTCGTTAAGCAACCTTCTGTTTTAAGGCAATATAAGGTCGCCTAAACAGGTACTACTCGATTGACATTTTCTACAAAAGTACACTCCGATCATCAAACAATTTTGATACTGTTGCCATGGACTGTTGGTAAAGATAATTGCAATTTTGCCCATCGTGTGCTAATTCTTGACTATAACGCGGTTATTAATTTGATTTGTGATACCGCTATAACATGGCAATTGTCGTCCAAGTTATGCTTCATTTACCAGTGACAAAAGCCATTCCACCTACGCAATGGTGTTATCGCAGGCAATCTAAATGGGGGATTTTGTGCAAATTGAACTATTATTCAACTGTTTCCATAGCGGTTGTAACTTTCAGCATTGTGTCGTTTGCAGTAAATCAACCTTTTTACGGTTCTATACAAACAAAATCGTAGTATCCTACATGCTGACGGCTGGCAAACATATCATGTGCATTTTTATTCATCAAAGAATGTGTGTAGGAATTTTGTCGGCTTGTATTATGTAGTACATTGTATTTGTAACCAGCTCGTCAGTTTGTATCGATCTCAATTACGCTGCGAAATGTTCCTCGGGGATTTTTGAGTTTTGTTAGACGTGTAAAACCAAGCTTTTTATCTCACTAGAGGCACCATATTTGATCAAGATCAACACACTTGTTCAGGTTGGAGAATATATCATCCATTGGTGGATAACAACTGTGATAGATGCTGATCAGATTTGTATGGACCAAGAGTGCTTGCAAATAACTTGCAGCTGATCTTATATTCTCGAATAAACAACTGGTCATGGTGCAACAGAATAAAATCACCTGATACTTTTTGTCAAACTGTTCAAATTATTCGTGGACATTGAATTGAAAGTGAGTAATATTCTATGCTGACTATAAATACGATGTGTACTTTATTCATTATTTTATGTGTAGCCTTTAACAATAGTTATTAACCGAGTTTGGTGAAAAGTTTCATATTTTAAGTGATAGATGTATATATTTAGAAACAAATTACTTCTGATGAAAATGATAATGTCGTTTGATGATGATGATGATCATCATCATCATGAATGTAATAGCGATGGAATGATTATGATCAGAATGACCGTTGTAGTACTGCTCTCTGGGTTGACCATTTATCTCACACGTATTTATTCAAGAATTTATGAACTCATGATTATATATCAAGTGTTTATTTTATAATGGCCTATCCAAATAAATATGTTGGCCATAGGTGAAAATGTATAACCAGAGCAAACTTTATTAAGACTGCTCCTACAGTAGACGACTGATCTAGGTCTTCTCTGTTTACAAAGGCGTGTAAATGCGTTTATACCGGTATCAGGTAAAGGATGAACCAATGTGCCTGGCATTCAGTCTGAAATTTTGCATCACTCTCTAAGTTGATGCATGTAATAGATATGATCAGGGCAAATTTGATAATATCATATCAGTTGATGTCATTATAACACATACAACAATATTATTTTATATCCATACCACATACTCTTACTAAGGCATGAGATGCTCCTGTTCAAATCAATACAGCAGTTGTTGGTTTACTAAGAACTAACATGTTAGTTACACTGCTATATTATCCTATTACTCCATAAATACGCCTTTGTACGCATTATGTTTTTGCAAAATTTAAATCCGATCAGACCGTTCCTATAGGAGCCCTCTGATTAGGGTCTACTCTGCTTATGAAATAATACAGATCTGATTCTACGGTGTCTGCCACGGCCAAAATATTGTATTCACGTGTCAGTATAAGAATTCCAGCAATCAAACTCTTTATGTCCTTTTTCCTCACATGAACATTCATGGAGTAAAAGCTTAACCCACTAACTCATTGCCTGTCTTGGATTTATTAACCACACCTAATTTGTATCAGATGTCTAATAGTTCGTAGATCATATCTTTTGATACGGAAATGTTAATTCGATGTATAGTGTGGGAAAATATGTTTTTATATATAAAGCCGATGATCGGATGGTTATGTAAGAATTTTTGGTATAAAAATAATCTAGAATTAATAAAATCAATATTTATTTTCCATACAGAATCTTCCTAGTGTAAAAGTACAAATATGAGTCATGCAGGAAACACCACATACAGTATAAAGAGACGCAAAAAGACAAAACAAGCAAACAATAGGGGGAAGATGGACGTACCACATTGGACGATTTACATGCTAGTTCGTTTTCCGTGCCAGTATTTTTATGTTTTAAAATAAATAAAGCAACTTGATTGAAACACCTTACGACTGATAAGTGTTTCTACGACATCTGTGCAAATTCCACAAAATGGTAATTTTAGATCGTTTCAACCTTCATTGTGTTTAAAGCCACTAAACCTTTATTCTGCAAAATCGTTCCACCTACCTTCTGTTTCAATTAACAACTGTTTTCACAATGGCCCAAAAGTGGTACTTTCTCCGTTACATAAATCTATTCAACATAGTACTGTAGTTAATATAATTCAAAATAAACGGATTTTGCACGGAAGACGTAGAATGTATCCAACCATTGATAAGTGCAATGCTAAGAGGTGTATGTGCTGCAAATATCTATCTTGTAATTCTACCATTAAATCTACAATTAATGGTAGAGTTTTTACCACAAAATTTACATCAAATATTAACTGTAAAACTTCTCATGTGATTTACGTTTTAACATGAAATGCACCACTCTGTGGTATACAATATGTAGGACAAACTGGACGCTCACTAAAAACTAGATTTCGTGAACATATATATCAATGCCGGAATAATAAAATTAAAAAATTTCTATACCAGCATTTTCGTAAATCGGGTCATTCATTTAAAGATATTACAGTTCAGCCAGTTGAACATCTTGTTTATGATTATAATTCTACAAATAGCATCAAATCTAAAGCCAGATTTATGGCAGAACTCAAATGGATTAAAAATTTACAGACACCTTTCCCTTTAGGCCTAAATGATAATATTTATCAAACCGGAAATATTTCTAAAGACCCTAACATTGATGTATTTTCTATTTACTCAATCAGAAAACGAAAAACCAGATCACATGGCTTACGTATAAACGGCAATATCAAACGCAAAGCTCGACTTAAAACGTCTGTTTCAGATTTACACACTATACGTCTACAGTCTGGCATACATACTATGCTCTCTCGTCTATGTTCTTTGTCTATTTCTTCTATAAGAGACATTGACATAGAAGCAGACAAAGTGATCTTACGAACAGATCCTTTATATAATACAGCTTCTTTCATTCAGAACTACACTCGGCATGTTCTTCGACCACACGTTGATTCAGTGTCTGCCCATAAAAGATATTTTTTGAAAATTCCCTTTGTTAATAAAGGTATAGATTTTATCGATCTACAATCAATTTATTTCGCGATAAAAACGTAATTAATACCATCCCAGCCTATTTCAAAAACTTAGAATCTCCAATTATCTGTTATAAGTACAAAATACCTATTAGGAATACTATTTTTAATTACAATAATTACAATATTCAAAGTTCTGTTACGCCGAGGCTGGTCATGTTATTACAGGCAATTTTGACATTATCGAAAACAAACGTCTCCGTACTTTACTAACTAAGGGACCTAAATACAGACTACCTTCTTTGATAGATTTCAAAATCTGCCGCAGCAAAATTATAGAATCTTTGTTAGACTTCAGTGTAAAATGGTGTCGCCGAGAACATGCAGACAATAGTGCCCTTACTAAATGGATAAAACAAATTTCAAATATAATGGATACACGTATCGCGTTTTACAAATCTAACATTCACCTTCTTCCGCCTAAACCTAAGACTTCAGTTCGCTTCTTAAAAAATAGTATACAAGAATTTCACTCTAAATACGTGTTTGTCCCAGCTGATAAAGCGTCAAACAATGTAATTATCGTTTGACGACTTTATTATGTGGATGTTTTAGAACAAGAACTAACTAAGACAAAGTCATATATTGGGGTCTCTAAGTCTGAAAACGACATAATATCTGAACATGTTAATAAATGTAAACAGTTCAATGCTGATATATTAATCACACACCATAAACTTCCGACGATGTACTGGATACCTAAACTCCATAAAACGCCATATAAATCACGCTTCATAGCAAATTCTGTCTCGTGCACAACAACTGCACTATCCAAACTAATTACATCGTGTCTAACAGCGGTCAAAGAACATGTCAAGCGTTACTGCGATAAAGCTTATGAGAATTCAGGAATTAACCTTTTTTGGTCTATTAAAAACTCCAATGAGGTTTTAACTAAATTAAAAATCAAGCAACACCAAGCTAACACTATAAGCACTTATGATTTTTCTACACTTTATACCACATTACCACACGATCTAATTAAGATCAAACTTACTAATCTGATAAATAAAACATTTGCCAGAGAAAAAGTATCATTTATTGCCTGTAATTCTAGACATGCGTTCTTTACCAATGATGTTACAAATAAATATACCTCATGGACATGTTTAGATCTTTGTGACGCTATTACGTTTCTGTTAGACAATATATTTGTTCGTTTTGGTAATTCTATTTATCGCCAGGTTATTGGTATTCCAATGGGAACCAATTGTGCTCCTTTAATTGCAGACTTGTTTTTGTTTTGTTATGAACGGGATTTTATGCTTAACCTTAACAGCGATTCACAGGCGGATGTCATCAATGCCTTTAACAATACAGCACGTTATTTAGACGACATTTTTAATATTGATAACCCATACTTTGATTCTATGATAACCTCAATTTACCCTAGGGAGCTCAAGCTTAATAAAGCAAATAGTTCTGACATATCTGCAGCCTTTTTAGATTTAAATTTATCTATAAACAATGGAACAATTTCTTCTGGAATTTATGACAAAAGGGATGATTTTAATTTTAAAATAGTTAACTATCCTCATTTGGATGGGGATGTTCCCCGAGCTACATGTTACGGTGTATACATTTCTCAGCTTATTCGTTTTGCTAGAGCTTGTTCCTCTGTTGATGATTTTAACAATCGTAACCTTATTATCACTGAAAAACTACTAAAACAGGGCTACAGATATGACAAACTTTGTAAAACATTTTCAAAATTTTACCACCGTAATATTCTACTCATCAGCAAATACAATTGTAATTTACGTACTTTTCTAAAGTTAGGTATTTCACATCCGGAGTTTTACGGTGATGTCATTTACAAACTTCGAAAAATTATTGGACATACTTATTTTGATACTTTGTTTGTCAAACGTATAAAACAATTCATTAAAAAGGGATATGACCCCTCTTTATTGCAGCACACTACATGCTTGGTGGTCGACCCCTTTACAGTTGGTCATTATGCTTTCCTCTTTACTTGTGCGACGACGGAAAAGGCTTAATACTCTATGAAGAGTCCCTCTGAAACCCGTTTACGGAGGGAGGAAATTAGATATTTGTATTTTGCTAGTTCTGTCGTACCCCAAATGACTACTCCACAGCTGCTCTGCCATGAATAGTCATCGAGTACATGCCTACGATGTCAAGTTTATTCTTTTTCAAACAAAACAGTTGTGTATGATTAATATCCACTGGTAATTGTATTTTCTTGCGATTGATCTTTTAAATGTCGCAGTAGAAGTGTTGCAAATAGTTTTCCCGTACTTTTAAATTATGACGTCATTTACATGATGACATCGCTTGTTTACTTCTAATAGCGTTCATTTTCAAATCATTTTCATTTTGGCATACATCGTTACGCATGTTGTGGTGTTGTCTGGAGGGGGAATTTTATTTACATTTTGACTTTGGTGAAAGTGGGATAAGGACGAGGTTGGGTACCCATAAACCAGGTTCAAGTCCCCCAGTAGCCCTTTTTTTATTGCTTTTGGCTGCTAGCCGTTCCAAGGCGGCACTCCTGCTTTCAGCCTACGGTCAATTTTGTTTTTTAATATGCTTAATGTTTAATGTGTTTCGTCTTGATATGCGTCCTGTTATGTTTTGTCTTGTGGCTTTACCGTTTCTCGTTAGATGGTGTTTGATGCGGTGTCATTCCGTGTGTGGCTCTCCCTGTTTGACTATTTTTCCATATTTGTTGGTTTCAGGTTTATATTTTTCATTCATTGCGCAACCCAGTCAGCAAACTGCTATCGGCACATGGCCTAAATGGCCTGAACATGGCCTAGAGACGAGGAGTGTGTCCGTAATAGGAACTGTTACAGTTACTTATATAAATGTTCCCGAATCAACTTACATAAAGCGAACTCATTCTGCAGTTTGATAGGTATTGGGCAGTTGACGGTAAAGGTAAAATGCTGTGCACGGTATAAGATCAGTTTCGGAAATAACAGTGAAGTGCTGACTGTGCTATTTACGAAAATATATAAACACACTTTTATCGGTATGTGTCACACTGAGTTTGTTCTCTTATGTATGTCACATTATTTGACCTGGCAGTGTCGGATTTATGATAAGAGCATATCAGCTCAAAACGGGGATTTCGTTGTATAAATCCAAATAAAGCCCGCAATGAATAAATAGATTTAAGGTATATAATATATAATCCTTCTGTGCAGACCACTTGAATCATCCTGTATTCATAAATAAAATGATCAGGTCTAAACGTACAACTGACATATCAAATTATATGGCTTAATAAAGAGTTTCCTGTAATAAAAACTTCATCACACCAAACTAAATACATACAACATTATATATAATATATTGACCTTTATACTATTGCAGGCTAGCAGACATGACATGATTGGCATACTATGGGTTTCGTATAGACTTTTGATTGGTCAAATCACATACCTTTCGGTAGATGCATTGTTCGTACATCAGGTCAAATTTACTGGTCAACCTTGTAACGCACACACTTTTATATCTCTCGACGACACAGATGTACAACAGGATTCACAGTATTATTATTGAACGAGGTCACATCTGTATGTCACTGGCACCAGCGACATTGACAACTTTGTAGCAAGTACACATAGCACGGAAAGCCCGAGCACATAAAGTATACTCAAGTATTTTCGATTTATTTAACCCTAATACAGCTGAGAAAAGGATTGCCTGCTCAAATTTGGATCTAGTGCAAGTTTGACTACTAGGAAAAGTTATTCATCGAATATCAAGCTGCTTTTAAAGGCATGTCAAAGCTCCTTATATAAGTGACCCTCCCCCCTATGTACATATTATCCAGCTGTGCTCCTGCAGTGTCGAGTCATAAGAGATAAAGTTATGCAATTACACATTGAACCTCTGTGATGGTAGCCCGCCTTATCAGTTTGTGTATCAGATGCCTGACAGGTGTATTCCTTTCGAAATGCCTTTAATGTGACGCCGAGTTATCCGGCGTCTCATCTGTATCTAAACTGTTTGCAATGAGTTAAATATTGTATCCCAGTGTCAAGATGTGCAGTTGTGATTCTGACGTTTAATAATTTGTATTCTAGCGTTTATTTTTCTACAACTTATAAAAAAAAGATGTTAAAGTCTTAAAATCAACTACGAAATAAAGTAACAAAGATAATTTGGACAAAAGGAATATTTTGTACACAGCGACAATATCGTTAAACGCTTAAAGTTGGTGCGATAATGAAAAAAACACGCCTATGTAGATAATATCTACAACAATGGTGAATACTGCAAAATCAATTATGAAAGATCAGATATTTTATTGTTTTACCAAGCGAGTTACATTTGTAACCTTGTACGGTGGTTGTTCTTTTCACGTGGATAGTTAATAAAAGCAAAATGAAATTGAGCTTTTGTTACATGAGCCTAAAGCAGATTATAGTACAAAAGTGAGTCATCCGAGGACGAAATATCACTGTCAATGTATGTACTGTATTATATTACACATATAACGGAATAAAATCTTCACATAACGGTAGAAACTGTTGCTGCTCCATGATCTTTGGAAATGTCACCTTGAAGATAAGGTAGCAGTTCTTTATGAAATGTCTTGAGTGTGTGAGTATGAACAAACTACATGTATGACATTGGGTAGTGTGTTTGTTGACCTAATGTTTACATTTTGACTGGGACACTCTGTGCTTGCCTCGGTCTGCGCATTTCCAAAGTGCACCCATTCTTACTAGACAATGACATCCAGGTTGTTGTTTTTGGTGGTTATAGAGGTCGTTGTCTTCTTGTCTTCTTCGATTTTGGCCGGAGCAAGTGACTTAGCAAACCTTGTATTCTCTGAAAATAGAGAAATGAATCAACATTATTATTTTAGGCGTTACACTGTGGAACACTGGATTTGCGAATACATTACACAGTGTCATGTGAAAACAGACTGACATTAGACAATATCTTAATTTACTGAAAAATAAATGTCTTCAGTGTCCGACCTGATGGGTTGGAACAACTGCTTGGTGTAAATGGTCATTAGCTGCGAAAAGGATCCTGAATATATTTCGGAAAATATTTCATTTGCGTTAACGTTGTCTGAAATGCGAAATCCGCCACTGTCTCCATTGTATCTTAAGTGTACTAACAGAGGTCCAGGTTGCAGGTGACATAGCGGGACTTATCTCCACAAACGGTTCAAGTTCTACCGTAGACTTGCCATATATGAAGTTGTGTACGACGGTCGTTGACAAGCGCTGGCGCTGACTTGTTGATACAGGCGAGAGAGAACTATTTGTCAGTTAAAGATTATTTATCGACACTTTATTGGCACTAATATTTACATTGAGCTCTTCCGTATGTTTTATTCTTTACACTGGCACACGTCAGTCACTGTTGTTGAACCCGAGTAAATATTCTTAGTGTTTTTCCGAAATCGGAGATTGACCTAACCTGTATGCTAAATTCCGTGTAATCGACGAAGTTTTCCGTCTCGTTAAAAAGTCGGCGGTTGTCTAAGGATTCAGACGTATTCAAATACTGAATGTACAGGGTGTCCCAAACAAAACGGAACCCAGGATTAAGATAATTATGCAAGTTATCCCATTTCTGTCAATATTTTTAACTTAAATTAAATGTATATACATGTAGCTTAGTAGAAACAACAATTTGCCATATCTGGTCTAAATTTTGTCTAAACATGTTCATTGGCTTTTAAGATATCAGTATTTAAACGAAAGCATCCAAAACTCCGTTTTTAACTTGATATAGGCACGGAATATGCAATGTACGCATATCGTGTTAAAACAGATTTTAGGTACATTCATTAAAATACTCATATCTTTAAAACCAATGTATATTTTTAAGAGAAATTTGGCAGAAATATGCACAAATGACATATCTACAAGGGTAAATATTTACATTTTAAAGTGTTTACATTGGTTAAAATACGCATTTGATCCAGGGTTCCATTAATTTTTGGACACCCTGTACATAAACAGTTGGAAAATGAACTTGTAAGCAATACCTTAAAGAAATTAATGTGTGTACAAAGTGTTATGTTGATTGATTTATATGTAAAAAGGAAATAATAAAATACAGCTGATAAACAATCAATTATTAATCGTATGCGTAGCTGTTAAAAATTTTGCCAAGGTATTCTCAGATGACCAGATATACATATGCCTACAAGTTAATGAAACTTCTGAAGTGCAAATAGTATAATGCTTATAACATGAGCTGACATATATACTGGTAACGAACAAGACTAATTGAAATCAATCTGAAAAATAAAAACGTCCTTCATTCCTAGTGTTGATATTTTTTCTGGTCCTTCGGGATCATTAATTTCGATATTATTAGTTTTGAAAATTGGATTCCGCTGAAGCCGGTGAGTAGTGTTGCGATTTTAATAACTGCTCATTAACCGACTGAATGAAACCGAGTCTTTCTCTTTTCACATTGCTGGTTTTTCTTTCGGAGGATCTCTCCTACTTCAAGAACATATACAAATAAGGATTGTTTTCAAATTCATCTAGTCTAGTTCTCAGTGTTTTGCAGAAATCGGGTACAACTTTGCGAAGAGAGTAAACCCATATCATACAGCTCAGGTAGGAGCATTCTGGTCAAGGTCTGCACTGTTTGCTTATGAAATTATAGCTCCACAGTGTCTACCTACCAATACCAAAGAATCATTGTACATATGTCATTATAAACAAATCCGCTGATAAATATTCATCATTATATGATACAAATATTCTGAAAATGGGTGATCCCTCGAAAGCAAAAGAAGAAATGCAAAAAGAGAAAATTGCAGACTCGGTTTTATTGAGTCTGTTCATGAGTAGTAATTAAAAGTGCAACACTACTCACGCCCCCTAGCACCGGCTTAAGCAGTATTCAATTTTCAAAACTAATAACATTAAAACTTATGATCCCGAAGGACCAGAAAATATAACAACACTGAGAATGAAGCACGGGGCGACTTTTTACGGCCGCCACACAAGCACTTAACACCTGCTGTTGTGAAGTACATATATTCTGAAAATGGGTGATCCCTCGAAAGCAAAAGAAGAAATAATTATATAAGGATATTCAATCAGTGTCTTAGAAATCAAAATAAGTTTATTTTATAAGTTTATATATTTTTAGTTTGTTTTTTAGCCCTGCAATAAGCAACCATCTCCATTTTAAAACGTTTATGCATCATTCTGTCGCTTTAGTGGTACTGTACTGTACTGTCTTTCGAAATATAATTTTCCCTGACATGCTACTTTAGACAATGTAAGCGTCTTATTTCACGCTGGCGTCGTCTTGTGATAACACTCCCTAATGTACTTCATCAATCTCATTTCAGCGTTCTTTATAGCGTTTTGGGAATGCGGAATTTTAACAAACTAAACCTTGACATTTTGCCCTTAACTGTTCCAGAAGATTACTTTTTTCTTTCAGCCAGTAATCTTTGTTTTTTCGTTAGTAACAATTTGCCTGAAGGCTACCTCGGCTGCTTGTCAGACATAATTTCAACACATAATTGCTTAATCTGCAAATACAAGTAATGACAATTAATGGATTGTTATGTTTTATATACCATGTAGGCGCCTCTGTAGACCGTACGGCGAAGAACCGCTTTTCACTTACATTAAATTAAAAATTAAAAATTACACTAATGGTATTTTCTTGAAATGATATGTTTGGCCCATGTCTCGCCCATGTTTTATCAGTCGTGAATATGACATGTTTTATGAAATAACAAGTATTGGTTTATTTATAAAATTACATAATTATCCCATGTTTGAGAATGATACTTTCTAAAGACAAAATGTTGCTTGCAGAAGGGCAGCGTTCGAGGAACACGGAATAATACGTAAGTAAAATTCAAAAACATACCATTGAACAAGATGCGGGCTTTTTCTTTTGCAAACAGTCTGGATCCAGATGAGACAAATGAGAAATGTATATATAGATAATTTTGAAAAAGTTCAAAGATGTGGTGCAAGATATGTACTAGGAACGTACAAGAACAGATCAAGTGTAGGAGAAATGTTACAACAGCTTTAGTGGAAAGATCGTTTAAAGCAAGGAGGAAGGAGCGCAGACTATGTTTTATAAAACTGTTAATTAATAAATTGGAAATAATCTCAGAAAACTATTAAACAAAAAACTAGGTAAGCAAACCCCACAGGATAACGATGTAAACATCAAAAATAGATTCTAGGAGACAATTCTAGGAGACAATTAAAAACTGTAGTGCTCTTCCAACAAACATTGCAGAGACGCAACCGCTTGACATATTAAAATCAACATGGCAAAGCAATCTGAATCCATTCAAAATGTAATTTTCAAGCGAAGGTTAGGGTTTGCGAATAACAAAACTGGTATAATATTGGAAAGACAGAGGTGACCAGACAATGGATGAAGAAGACACCGGCTAATTGAAACGTTTAGTGTATGTTTGAAGAAAATAACGATGCAGATTATGTTTTGGTGGGGATGTAATAAGTGTGAGGTTGGGCGCCCATAAACTGGTTTAACCCCCAGTGACTTTTGTCACTGACCGTTCCAAGGCGGTACTTCCATCTTCCCCCTATTGTATGTTTGTTTTGTCTTTGTGCGTCTCTTGATGTTTTTATAGTTATGTACATTTGTTGTTTCCTTGTGTTTCTGTTCGGGCGACTGTTTGTTCTGTATGTGGTGTTTCCTGCATGACTCATTTTTGTACTTTGAATCAAAAACAGACAAACATTGGCCCAGGCGAACATTTACTCAACATTCCCAAGATTACAGGTTAGAGGCACATGTATAAATCTCATATTAGTTAAACATATCCATGTGTACTGAAGTGTTACAAAGTTGTGTCAACAAAAGATCATGTGCCTATACTTCCAGCCTGATACTTCATTGAGGCCCTTCCATGGGGTAGTAAACTGTGTGGCAAGTTTAACTGACGATACCAAATTTTACTCAAACAGAACATATTGTAAAGAGTAGCAAAGAAAACAAGTACTGTCAAGTACTGACATATAGGCAAGACTCCCATTTATGACCCACATACTTAGTTGTTTTTAGCGTTTGAAAACCACCACTGTCTGCATTTTGCATTTGTAATTTTGGTAACTGTGTGGGTCAAATAACACATATACCAGTCTCTCAATATAATTGTCCTTTGTTCTCCAATACTCTCTGTGTAACACACACATGTAAGCAATATGTATCAATGTCTAAAGTCTGGTCTGAATCTGATAATTATCCAACAGCTGAGGAGCTTTCCATAGTCTTTAAATGTCTGAAATAAATACAATGCACTAATTCAGTATTTTACCAATGGCTTATGAGCTGATGACTATGAGCAAACATATACTTTACCAGGACAATTATAAAAATAATCATATTAAAATAACACAAACTGCTCGTTGCATAAATAACAGTATTCTGATCTGAATTGAATCTTCATAAAAACCGAACAACTGAATGAAGGTCGTCCTGGCTAAAACGGGAGCTGAGGTTCCGAGACAAGGCTAAAACACTGAATGCAACATGCGGTTATTGTTATTATTATTATACCACATTTATATAGCGCTCTTTTTACACCGTATATGTGCGTTCAAAAGCGCTTCACATGGATGAAATCACTAACCGGAACGAACCGCTTGATTATCTAACCAGACAATGAAAGATATACAATAGATATACATGTTCAATATATATATGAAATCACTAGCCGGAAGGAACTGCATGATTGTCTATCCGGTAAATGAAAGATGTGCAAAAGATATAAAATAAATATGAAATCTCTAACCGCAAGTAACCTTATAAACTGTATTAGCAAACTTCATAAAAACAAGTTGACCGAAAGCCATGCTCATCAATATCACAAATTAGAATAATCTGTATTAACAAACTTGATACAGACAAGTTGACTGAAAGCCATGCTCATCAATATCATAAATTAGAATAAATGAGCTGACTGAAAATCATTCCATTTATATGACTATTGGGTCAAATGTTCGCGTAATAGTTTGGCTGAAAGCTATTCCTATCCTGAACTTATTTGCCACCGTACATGACTATTGGGTCAACTATTTCCTTACTAGGTTGGCTGAAAGCCATTCCTATTCTGAACTAATATGTCCTAGTAACAAGGTTTTCAGACACCTTTTGCGTCTCTAAGAATTCAATCTGATGATGAATCGGAAACCAGTGAAGTTCCTTCAAAACCGGCGTGATATGATTATATCGAGGAGTTCTCGTTATGATGTGGGCTTTTGTGGTTTGCACTCTTTGGAATTTCCGCAGTGAGTTGCTTGAAATTCCATGCAGCAGTGAATTGCAGTAGTCTATTTTTGATGTAACAAGAGAGTTCACAAACGTATTGGTAGCATTAGGTGAGAGGTGCCTTCTAATATGACCTATATGCCGGAGTTGTGCATAACTAGACCTACACATAGAATTGACATGTGATGTCATATCCATTTGTGAATCGAGCCATGCACCGAGATTCTTTATACACAAAGATGGTCTGATTTTAGAGGATTACCCCCGTTTTATCAGTATTGCGCTTCAGCGTGTTCTGGTGTATCCAAGAGACTATGTGTACAAACGAGGTCTGACATGTGACACCTTAAAAATGTTTGGAACGTAGTCACTGTCTAATGAGGAGTTTACAAATTTTGTCAGAATCGGTAGAAGTTAGTCAATGAAAAAGTAGTAAAGTCAAGCAGGAAAAGCCACACACAAAACGCTACCATCACCAAAACACCTACAGAAAACAATTGATATATCAATTTATACTCATACACTCACATACAGTAGAAAGTCACATACAAGACGCAATCACAACCAACACATCAATAGACAGCATGTCACACACACATACAACCAAACACACGCAAACACACGAGAAGAACACAGAAAGAAAACACCAACAACAAGCACCAGAGACAAACATGAACAAAACACAAGCACAAAGACACAAGACAAACAAAAGTAAGGGTGAAAAAGAGAGAACTGCCTTGGCACGGTCAGTAGCAAAATCACCACTGGGGGTTTAAACCGGTTTACGGACGTCCTAACCTCACACTTATCTCAAAGTCACCCTAGCTAAATATACATTGTAAATAAAGGTATCCCCACCGGACTTCCTCACAACATAGAAGACAGTAATCACAGTAAAAAATGTAAAACATAGCATAACAACTGTGAAAGTCCGTCAAATATGTACTCAATGACTTTGCTGAAGACAGAGCAACTGCAGGGAAGGCCTTAAGGACACGACAGAGAAAAGGTAATACATGAATCTGGTAAGCTCATCCCATTTCTGGGTTTAAGAGTATACCATCATAGAGTACTACCCTCGGACTGTCATCGTGCAAGCAAAGAAAAGGAAAGCGTAGCGACCGACTGATTGCAGTGTGTTGCAATATAATAGGGTCATAACCTTTCTTTCTAAACGTTTTAATGCGTTTAATAAACAAATCGTGAAAATGGATATGACCAGGAATTTTCCTAATTGTGTAGATAACATCACCAAAGAAATCTGAATGAGAAATACCTTGTTGCAGTAACGTCCGTAAATTGCAGTTATATTTACTAATGAGGGGTAAATTTCGATAATAGAATTTTGAAAAAGCTTTCCGAATGTTATGATATCTGTAGCCATGCTTAAGAAGTTTATGAGTTATAACTAAATTACGACTATTACAATCTACTAGCAAAGAACAGGCTCGGACAAAGCGAATAAGTTGAGAAATGTAATCCCCATAAGATGTAGACCGGGGAACATCTCCATCTAGAGAAGGATAATTAACAATTTTGAAATCGAAATCTTCCCTTCTATCGTATATTTTAGACGAAACTTTATCATTAGTGATGGAAATATTCAAATCTAAAAAGGAACGCTGAATGTCAGATAGGTTCGCTTTGTTTAAAGTAAGTTCTTTTGGGTAAATAGAAGAAACCATATTTTCAAAATAAGGTTTATCCAAATTCAAAATATCGTCTAAATACCTAGACGTTTTATTAAAAGCACTGACAATGTCAGATTGTGTATCAGCTTTTAAACTAAGCTTGAAATCCTTCTCATAGCAATATAAAAACAAATCTGCAACAAGACGGGCACAATTTGTTCCCATAGGTATACCAACAACTCGACGATATATGGTATCCCCATAGCGCACAAATATATTATCTAAAAGAAATGTTAAAGATCTACAAACATCAAGGCAAGTCCACATTGTGTAATTTTCAACTACAGAATTCGAAAATAATGAACTTTGAACATTACAAGCAAGGAACATTTTATTTTCTCTGGCAAAGGTTTTTTCTATCAATTTAATCAGTTTATCCTTTATAAGATGGCGAGGTAGAGTAGTATAGAATGTAGAGAAATCGTAAGAGCTCAATGAAGAAATGTTGTACTGTTCATTTTCAAGTTTTGTTAAAAAACCAAAAACCATTAATACCAGAATTGTCATATATTTTATCACAGTAACGTTTAATATGTTCTTTGATAGTAGTAAGACACGACGTTAAAATTTTAGATAGTTTAGTACAACAACTAGAGGTAGCAATAATAGGTAGGAATCCAGTACATATTACGAGCGTAGAAATTTTATGTTGTTTTACGTTAGGATTAGACTTAAACGTATTGCACATTTTTACATGTTCTGCGACTATATCTTATTCAGGGGTTTGCACTGTAATATATGTTTGTGAACCAGTTAATTCCATCTTCAAAACATCAACATAATACAATCGTCACATAATTATTACATTATTTGATGCTTTGTCAGCAGGAGCAAAAACATAATTAGAATGAAAATAAATTCGAAATGCTTTTCTTCAGATATCAAAATGTAGTTCTAGGTCGAGGTGGTAAAAGATGGTAATTAGATTTGTAAAAAGCAATACGTGTACCAATAATGTCAAAAACATGTTTTTTTCCAATCCGAAAGGGCATTTACATCAGCATGTTCTCGTCGACAACATTTGATGCAGAATTCTTGAATAGCTTCAGCAATATGAGTACAAGTGTCAAAATCAATAAGGGAAGGTAATCTATATTTGGGTCCTTTAGTAAGGAGGGTCCTGAGACGTTTATCTTTAATAATATTAAAATTACCAGTAATGACGTGACCAACTGGTTTATAACAAAAGCTTGAAGTGCTACAGTCTCAAGAAGTAGGGGTATTGACATCAATATTTAAGTCGGATACAATTTTATTGTAGTTAAAAATAACGTTCCTTATTGGTTTATTGTATTTATAATAGACGTAACTTTAATAGCCATGTGGGTATTGGATCCAGTTCAAGGGACTTGCAAGGGGGTGCCTTAATTATCCGTGCTACTTCTTCTGTAGCTGTAACAAAATATAAAGCGTTCGTTGCACGCTGAATTTCTGCGATAACTGGCGCACTGGATACAGTGCCTGGTGCAATATCTGCCCGTATTTTTCCCACTTTTTCAACAAAAAGGTCACGGAAGTATTTTGAAAGATGTCTTGAGGACGAAGTCTTAGACAATGTGATGTCACTGGTTGTACCTAACAGGTGCTTAGTGACTTTTAAAAGACTATTTGAGTCTTCCTGGCAAGATCCTACTTTCTCTGAGTAGAAATCAACATTTGACTTCGTAAACAACTTGTGTCATTTGACACACTACTTTTGTCACACACACTCTCCCTCTTCCTTAAAGTTGTCTCGACTTCAAAGTAACCATAGAATAATACCTCAAAATCATATCCCAGAACACCGATAAACCAACACTACAGACCCTGAACCACAGATTACCGCTCCAAATCAACTCAATACCAATCCAGACATGTCTTTCACACGGCAACAAAAATCCAATATACCGTCCAATTCAAACAACCTACGACATGATCAGATTTCCTGCAACATTCAATACAAAAATTTGTGTAACACTATTGACTATATCTCAAGAGCACCTGAAAGCATGTTAACTACACATAAGCATATCTATGGCATTCTGATACAGAATACAACACATGGCACATAAACTAGAGTAAATATGAAGCTCCTTGTATATATCCCTGGTTTCCTCATTTCTGACCGACGCAGACCGGGTTTTTACTGACAAACGCTTTGGTCTAAGCCACAACTAATTCAGTGGTTCCGTTCAATTCTTTATTTCCCTTGACCGCAAATGGTCTATAACAGGATTCCTGCAAATACATAGGACATATTCAAGATATTTGTTTCCTAACATGTATGGATATCATGTATAATTGCAGTGAATATCTACAGGTACTTATATAACAAATAACATAGTTTAATATATATATATATCATTAGAAACGAAATGCGATTACTTATGACATGAATAGAATAGATGAAATGATGGTGTGCTTAACACTATTCTCTTTTGACTTCTCTTCCAAAACTATTATTTACACACCTTTAACGGTCACACGTGCGGTGCTCTGGTTAGTAGCTGCAAGAAATACCAGTACCATAAAAATACATGCACTCTATTAGATGGAAACAATAGACAGTCTTGCGAAGGGCGTGAATTCAATGGCGAACGTGAAACGAACGGACAGTAACCGGGACGAAGCGACTATCGTAAAATGAATCTCAGCTGTAGCGAAATGAATTCAAATGCAACCAATGGAAATACTAATCAGTATAAATCTGCAAGAACAGAAGCTTTGCCTTCAAGCAATACAATTTGTGGCAAGCAATATTCTAAAGGTCCTCTCGCTTGACAAGTCACTTGGTAAATTGACAAGCCTACGATAACCGTGCAATCCATGTCAACGTTCGGAAATACCATGTGATCCCCAAGATACATAAAGCAGCCAATAGTAACCATTCGACAAAACTCCGAAGACAACCGAATATTTCACATATCCTAATACCAGGGCTATATCTGGTATTTCTGTAACTAAACGCTTTTCACGTGCAAAGAGAGATAATTTGAATAGTGCTAACTATACATGGATCATGAATATGCATGACATTAAAAACTAGTAAAACCTACATCTGCTACATTATCATTAAAATATACTTCCAAATTAAAAACATAACTGAAATGCTCATAATTTCTGCTCATCTCCTCCCTTCCTGAAAACAAAAATTAATAAAAAATAAAAAAGTTACTAAAGCTCAATAAAACATCAAAGGAAAAAGAAAAGACTCTGCAAACACATGGAAACATAAAATAGACAAGTGCAAGCAAACAAATGTTCACTTTACTGTGGAATCTCACTATTTGCTTCACATATCGAACCCTGGGGCCTCTGTCTTACCAGGCCAACACTCTACCGACTGAGCTACCAAGCCACACAGTAAAGCCTATCGACCACCATCTCTGCCGGCTACTGATAGAAAACGAATTAAATGATATCAACAGAGAAACTTCAAAGCCTGAGACAAAAAAAAGCAAAATGCCATTCTATAAACAGAGGAAAGTGAGTCGTCAAAGGTTAAGAAACAACTTAGGGTGGGTGGAATAAGTGTGAGGTTGGGCGCGTGTAAGGTTGGGCGCCCCTAAACCGGTTTAAACACAGTGACATTTGTCACTGACCTTTCAAATACAGTACTTTCATCTTACCCCTATAGTTTGTTTGTTATGTTTTTGTGCGTCTCGTTGTGTCTTTTATATACATGTACATTTGCTGTTTAACGCTGTGGTGCTGTTTGGGCGGTTGTGTGGTTTTGTATGCGGTGTTTCCTGCATGCGTCATACATGTACTTTTATTTAAAGGTAAAGTAGAATGTCAGCATATCGTTATCGCGTATCTACAATGTTTTGTCTGGTATATTGTATTGGTTTGATGTAGTATCAAGGATTTTACATTTAATGTTGCAGGACCTTTGATATCAACTAATATTTGTTATACGATACGTTCACTGAGTAATGTTAGAACTATTGAAAGCATGTCAGGTCAGACTGCCTGACACAAATAAACCTAATAATGATGCCTCTGTGAAAATGAAACATCGGGTCACATTTGGATCTGTTGGATTCTGACCACATTCGCCTCGATCGGGCTTTTGAGAAAATATTGACCAAGTATCATGCCACACGCCATCCTGTTTGCTAATTCGACGACGGTTGCGGTTAGAGGAAGAAGGGTTAAAGCTGCACATACACGCTACTCAGAGAGATAATTCAAATAAACGTTTTCGAAATTTGAGTCGAAAATTGAGATATGTTCGTATTCAGCTACTTCCTACCAAATAAGAAACACTGTGTAATATTTTATAAAAAGTATAAAGTGTAGACGCTACAACTGTACTTACAACTGGTAAATACTAGCTGAATTTAATGGATCTAGGTTTACATAACTTGCAAATATAGCAAGGTTAACTTTGTCGACAATACACTCTCTTGAGTATTTTGTAACAAATATGAGATAAACGAGAGTTTTGCAAGTGTTACTTCTAAACATCTTTAGTAGTTATTATCACTTTCTATCATATAAACGCATTGTCACGCAGTCGCAAACCAATTAGACCAAGATAAGATGACTCGTGTAGGATCAGCCTGCTCAAGGTATGCTGTGCTTGCTAATAATTTCCGGTATATCGGTTTCTTTAATTTATAAAATTGGTACAATGTTCCACCTTCCTTATTTCAGTTTGACCTATTTGTTCATGAACATTCAGAATGTTTTAATAAATACAGAACGGAGAAATTGTTGAAAGAGCATAGTTTTTAATTAGATGTCGGTAACACCCGCATTTGTTCTTATTGTTGGCTAATATGGCATTCTTGTTACTTTGTACTCATCTGGAATGTTGGAGAAGTTAGGTTCGTAGATTTCCGATTTCTGTACAACAACGTTTTTATAGAGCAACATTCCTCCTATGCGACCACCAACACACGTCCATTTTGAAGGACGAAAGATAGGCAGAAAACTCTTGTATTAAACCAACCCCTACCTACTTTTAAAGGCACATATGTTTATTCATAAAATGGCCGGCTTACATGGGTTTAACTGTATATGTGCTAGACTGAGGTAATATAATAATTGTATCATTTACTAACGCATCCACACATTCTCTGGCGATATGTCGCACTGTGTGCTGCATAATGTGTGCTAACAAATGTGTATTCACACATTCACTGGTGATATGTCGCACTGTGTACTGGATAATGTGTGCTAACCAATGTGTATTCACACATTCGCTGACGATATGTCGCACTGTGTGCTGGATAATGTGTGCTAACAAATGTGTATCCACACATTCACTGACGATATGTCGCACTGGATAATGTGTGCTATCAAATGTGTATTCTCCACGCTACATGCAATTACGAAGGGTGTCATATTTTCATTTTAACCATTTACTCAATGACTATTCATATAGGATTTGATGACATCACGAATATTACTAAAATTAATTCCAATGGTCAATTAATACACGAATATATACCCATGGCAGAAACTGTAGAATCATATCTATATCATATCATAAGCAAATAAAGCAGGCACTGATCAGACGGGTCCTTCATGAGGCGCCTGATCTGATTCTACTCTTTGCAAAGGCGTAGAAAGGCGTATTAAAGGTTAAAGTATGGACTGCAATATACTTGCTTGCTATCCTTTAAAAACGTTAATTTACGTTTATAGTAATATCTTTCCTGTATGAACATGTCAATAGTCATCTCTGAAAGCATACATTAGAAAGGCGCCTTCCACATCTTATTGCAGAGATAATTAGCCTTTAAATGATGAGCATTTATTTGTTGCCGACATAGTCGCTATGCTGAGTTTTAAACTCAGTATTATTACATTTCTCAACAGAATAGCACGCTTAGTATGACACAGATTGTATCTTAATGAAACATGTCTCATCTGAATATAAACCAGTTACAAAGGGTGGTCGTAACAGGTTTTGTATCGTGTCAGCAAAAGAAAACAAAACAGTCATATTTCTTCCAACAGTTGAATGTTTTAAGAATGTAATGTATATAAAAATGTCGCAAGTTCCCCTGCACGAATTACCTTTCCATATATAAATGTTCATCTTTGTATCGCCGATTCATAGAGTTGTCGTGGTAGTACATAAAAAGAATATAAAGTAGAACCTCTCTATAACGACCACTAAATTGTGTTAATTAGTTGGTATTTTGGGCAGGTGGTTGCTTAAAGCAAGGTGAAAGTAAAACAGAACGCTCCTATAGGAGCGTTCAGTTTTACTTTCACCTTGCCTTAAGCAGCCACCTGCCTTTAACACAAAATACTTGATATAAATTAGTTGCTGTTATAGAGAGGTTTTACTGTATTTTCATCCTGCATTACACTATCAACAGTATTTCTCTAAATGGATTCAGTCAGTGCGCAATGTGTAACATTATAAGTAGAGGTTTGGCAATATCACTAAAGCCATATTGATTTTTCTGCTATTTTGACAGTAACAGGAAACTGCACTTTGCTGTTTTAGTGAGAATGTAATTGACCTTGTCTCATATTCTAAAAAGCTTTCTCAATCTTTATATACATGCAATCCTTTGATCATAAAGTATCGTTCATGAGTAAAGTTATTGCCTGGAAACTGAAATAACTATTGTCTTAACTTATACCCTTTATCTTGACCCAAGACACCAAAATTACCCCAACCTATATCCACATGCAAGTTATCTGTACATCAACTTCGGCCAAAATGTATTTCCTTCCTATCTAGGTGTATTGCCCGCACACCGATCTTCTTCTGTAATATCATTGTTCGTGAACCTACGCGAAAACTTTCCCAAACAATGTCAATCGTCTCTATTCAAGCTATTTGTAAACCAAGCTTTGTGAAATTCCTACCTGTAGTTATTGCAGAGAAACCAATTTTCGATTTAAGTAACGTTGTGCTTGGCCTAAGATTCCGACAAGCAATTCCAAATTTTGTCGTCATTCTAGCTTTGTGTAACTATGTTTGGACACAAATGGCTAGCCCAGGATCCATTTTAAATACAGAAGCCGTCTGGTCTGGATCTACTTTGTTAGTTATATGAGGGAAATAATTTAAATAAGTTTTCAGTAGTTCCAATTCAAGTTACATAACCAACTACAATTAATTTAATTCATACAAATAAACAATCATTTTTTACGAAAATGCCGACGATACATTTTCTAGATTTGTCTTGAAACTAAAAGTACAAAAATGAGTCATGCAGGAAACACCACATACAGAACAAACAGCCGCCCGAACAGCAACACAAGGAAACAGCAAATGTACATAACTATAAAAACAACAAGAGACGCACAAAGACAAAACAAACATGAAATAGGGGGAAGATGGAAGTACCGCCTTGGAACGGTCAGTGACAAAAGTCACTGGGGGGGGGGGGTTTAAACCGGTTTATGGGCGCCCAACCTCACACTTATTCCATCCCCACCCTAAAAGACAAACAGTGTAAATAAACGTATCCCCTCTCCGACTAATCTACAACAACCACGACGGCAAATACAGTGGTAAAGTGCATGTATAACTAAAACATTTAAGTGAACAAACTGTATCCACATATCGCTAGTGTACTCAATGATTGAGCTGCAAACAGAGTAACTGTAGAAAAGTAATAAAGGGTACGACAAAAACGAAATAGTACAGATACCCGACGTTCTCCTTCCATTTCTGGATTTAAGAGGTCGCCTTCATAGAGTACTAAACCTTTCTTGTCGGCGTACATGCAAAGAGGCCAGCGTGATTGCCAATTGTAAAAGGGTTCACAACCAAACATGCAGTATGTTGTAGTACTACAGGATCATATCCCTTTTTAATGAATTTGTTAACATATTTGATGAACAATGTGAGAAAATGGGTATGTCCAATAATTTTACGAAGTTTGTAAATCACATCACCATAAAATTCAGGATGTGAAATACCGTGTCGCAGAAGCGCCTTGAGATTACATTGGTACTTGCCAATTAAGCCTTAATTAAGCACATTAGATAATTATGTCAGTGTAAAAAATATTCAATAAGAGTCAATCAATGAATTTAAAGTTTACCAACAACACACAGGGTATTGTCATGTAACGTACACCGAGCTATCTGCCGACCGGATTAATAGAATCAAGCATGGGTTTTGTTAAAGACGGGGGTTTCTTTACCCGAGGTTGGTCTGTTCCAGTCGGAAACGAGCTTTGGCGAGTTTCCGATAGGAACAGACCAACCGAGGGTGTAGAATCCCCCGGCTTTAACAAATCCCATGCTTGATTATTTTTCTCGCTGAAATACGCCCTAAAACCAAGAAAATTTTGTGAAGTACTACTTTACATTGCGTAATACGACTTCCATATCTAATAGCAACAGACCGCAGCATAACTTTAGGCGTGACACCAAATTCTTGCATAAAACGTGCTGTTGTAGTCCCGCTAGACCATGTATTAACAAGGCGATTCTCGTGCTCACGCGCTGTTGTTGACCGGTTTTAATTATACCTATTACGGGCCTAAGGTAAACAATGGACGCGAATGTTACAGCGTTTTGGCCTAAGCTAGGTGAACGCCGGGGTGTGAGTATTTCCAGGAGCACCGACAATGAACTGTTTTTAGTGATATACTTATTGAATGAAATTCCGTGTAAACGGTATTTGATACAATCATGAATTGACGTCGAAAAGAAAACAGTGGCCCGGAAACAGCATAAATCGACGAAGTGTCAAAGAAGTGTATAGTTTTGCTGCCGTTGTTTTGCTTGTATTTTGAAGAATTAAATTGATGCAGGAGAGCAGAAAATTGGTTTTATGCAAGAATATCGTTAATACACGTTTGTTTTCGGAAATAACATCTGCAGTGTCCCTCGGGAATGTTGTTGCCCTCGCCCTTCGGGCTCGGGCCAACAACAGTCCCTCGGGACACTGCAGATGTTATTGCCCGAAAAAACGTGTATTAACCCTCTAATGACGTAATTTGTTATGACAACCACAAACGCTACGTAAATATAAAAGACTGAGTGGCTACAAAACAACGTCTTCGGTTAATTAAATAGGCTTTTAAAGTGTTTATATGATAAATAGAATTTCATATTCGTGCTAATTACTTATATTAATTTCAATCCATAAGGTTGTTGCCTATAGAAATGTTGGTATAATTCTGTAAGAAGTCCTTCCCTTGTATTGATTTTACCCAATCGCGCGTATGAATACACTAGTCACGGGGTGTTCCAGATAAGGATTTCTAGTACGGCTATTTTTAGTAACTCAGCTTATCTAGCACGACTGAGAAGCGAGAAAAAAACATATCTAGATCAATAAAAATGGACCAGAACATATAATCCTTCTAGGGGCTACCTAGCCTATGATTAAAGAACAATGAAACACTAAAATGGGTTTAGAACTACAACTAATTAGGTATAATGATTATATAAAACGATTGGAACTGGCTGTCTGCCTATAACAGAATTAACATTAAAATCATAAACAATGAGTTATGGCATCTTGCCTTAAAAAGAATGACAATGAATCAAACAGTGATTAGCGATTATAATAGCTGACGTATAAAAAGTCAGCACTGTGCGTAAGCTACCTGGAACCTCAGTTTATGGTTCCAAACCTAAAAATATGGTTTATGGTTCCAAACCTAAAAACTATGACTTCAGAACACAAAATATGATCTCGGTTTAAACCTTGCTCCCAGAGCTAAATTATTGGCTTCAAATACTCGGTCTGGAACACCTCTAAACCTGTCCAGGTATGATGCACCCAGCTCCTAATAGCTGTATAAAATAAACCAATGAAGTCAGTCTCAAACTATAAAGATTGAAGTGGCGACCCGGAGCTAGTTCTGGCGTTCTCATGCATTGCATTAATGCCTGAAGGTTTCCAGCACTTGTCCAAAGTCTCCGAACTCCCAGTCAATATACAAGTACATGTAATACTATAGCTGTGCTCGTTCTTCTATTTATTCCCGCCCATGTTAAATTTTAGTCAGGCTTTGAAGGACAAGGATGCTAAACAATGCATATATCTACCTTGTAACGGGGTCTGTACAATGTTTCAAATAATTAAAGTTCGGGAACCGAATCAAATGGAGTACCTAATAAAAGGGAGATAACTTTTGAAGGCACAGCAAAATACATCTTCGTTACAGTAATTCTAAATTAAATGTTATTTGAATTTTGATGTATTTAATGAATCGTACATTATCACAA
Organism: Azorinus chamasolen; assembly: GCA_963576725.1. NCBI lineage: Eukaryota > Metazoa > Mollusca > Bivalvia > Cardiida > Solecurtidae > Azorinus > Azorinus chamasolen. The sequence goes on from OY755236.1 coordinate 104,843,068, forward strand.
TATTTGCTAATAATTTTTATGAAAAATTAAGACCTTAACCAGGTACTTATTTGGTCCATGTGCCATCTAAAGCTAGATAGCAAAATACAGACGTTGGATGCAATACGTCTTAAATGAGACGTTTTAAAGGTCTGCAAAGTGGGAGAATATAGTTAGCTTAACGAAATGTAGTACCATGTGGTAAATAAAACATTCCTTCGATTCGGAGTGCCAGAGGCTGATGTTAAAGTATTGATGTCGCCCATGTAAAAGACGTGTTTCATATAGTTTTCCCGTACTTTTAAATTATGACGTCATTTAAATGATGACGTCGCCTGTTTACCTCTAACGTTTATTTTCAAGTCATTTCGTTTTGGCAGACATCGTTATGAATGTTGTGAAGTTGTCTGGAGGGGGGATTTAATTTACATTTTGACTTTGGTGAAAGTGGGATAAGGACGAGGTTGGGTACCCGTAAACCAGGTTTAAGTCCCCCAGTAGCTTATTTTGGTTACTGACCGTTCCAAGGCGGTACTCCTGCTTTCAGCCTATGGTCAACTTTATTGTTTAATATGCTTAATGTTTTTCGTCTTGATATGTGCCCTGTTATGTTTTGTCTTGTGGCTATACCGTTTCTTGTTTGATGGTGTTTGGTGCGGTGTCATTTCGTGTGTGGCTCTCTCTGTTTGACTATTTTTCCATAATTAATCGTCCATGTTTTTCATAAAATCCATGTACGTTTTGATTTCGTACCAATCGAACTATTCTGTGATGTTCTCGATGTGGTGCGATTGGTTCTGTATCTGTTTTAGATATTGAAATAATATTTTGTTCTAAAACAAGATAGTGGGACTGTCGGTGTAAACCGTTATTTCTGATACATAAATGTAGTTTACTTTATACATTGGTGAGGTAAATATTCATCAAATAATACAAACAAAAGTATTTCAATGGTTATGCAATCTTGTTTTAAAAACGGATTCCCTTTAACCCATTCCCTCACATTGACGCCTTTTGACGCCTCTGTTAAAGTCACTTTATGAAACCATTGTGATAAATAGAGCATTTGCTCCATAGGAGCAAATGCTCTATTTATCACATTGGTTTCAAAACTACACAGTTCTAAAAGTTTCCTTTTCTCTAGTAAACGCTCCTTTTTGGTAGATTTATTCAAAGAGACTTGATCTAAAAATAGCCTATGAGATAATGGGATAATCCGTTCTCTCATATTGACGCATGTTTACGCCTTTTTTGTAGTCGTTTGTTGAAACCATTGCGGTAAAAAGTAGCAACTGCGCTATTCGTCACAATATACATGCATTTGCTTTGTTCTAGTAAATGGTCCATTTCAGTAAATTTATTCAAAGATGTTGGGTCTGTAACAGGGATTGGGTTTAATAATAACCTATGTTGGACACGAGAGCTCCAATACTGGTATTATTTTAAATAAACCACCGAGAACGATACTGTACAGGACTTTGACAAACGCGTAAATGTATGCATGTTTAGTATTTTCGTCTTTAGAGCAATTAACCCGCGGCTTGCAACTGTATTCGCATCTCGTGCTTTTCAACACAGTTCACTGTTTTATAATTAGGGTAAGATGCCTTTATCACACGTTAATCCTTTACTCCATTATTATTCATGTAAATGAAACTTTATATAAATATCACATCATATGGAGAGAGACGGCACGTTCTGTCAACCCGAGGTTGGTTATGGACATTACCATACCGAGGGTTGACAATACGTGCGTTCGCTCTCTATAGGATGTGATATTTATTTTATTATACAGAATAGCACAGATCAAATTCATGAGCAAAACTATTTACTCAATGACAACAATAAACAGTTTTAAACAAAAGTTATAGAGCCACTTGGTGCTTAAAAATCGCGGAACAACTTCACATTTCTAGTCATTACACATTATAAGTACTAGCGGATCCCTTTTCACTGTCCAATCTTTACAGAGCCTCTTCCGAAATAGTCTCATAATGCGAAAATTCTCAAATATATAAACAAAAACAAATCAATTGTCATAATGACTTTTGTTTATCAAATTGCAAGCATCATATGACGTCAGTCGATTACGTCATCGGATGACGTCATGCACACAATTTATTAAGCGCTCACTGATCTAGATGTTCCGTGCCTATGGTAGCGGGCGACAATATTTTTTCGACAGTAAATATCTCCCCGTTGGGCCTGAGAGTATTTCTATGTCACGGTGGCCTATGGGAAATTAACATTGTAAATGAAATTGAGGTATAATACATGTAGATTGAATTCAAACAGGTAAAGCCACACACAAGATGCAACAATTGCCAAACACCGGTGAAAATAAGTGAGGCTTTCACAACCGTGAGCACACACATGCGCAGAAACTCAAGCACGCACGCACGCACAAGATGAAAATTTTAACCACCAACAAACGTACAAGTACAAAGACACAAAGGCACATAAAAGTAATGGTAACAAATCATCGCCTTGGAACGGTCAGTGGCAAAACCACAACTGGAGAGGGGTTAACCGGTTTAAGTACGTCCTAATCTCACATTTGTCTCAAAGTCACTCAAAGTGTAAATAACAGTGTCCCCGCCAGACGTCCACACACCATAGAAGCACAGTATAGTAAAACATAGCATTAAAACAACTGTGAAAGGCAGCCAAATATGTACTCAATGACTTGAGCCAGTGCAACTGCATAGAAGCCATTAAGGGTGGCGCGGCAGAGAAAAGACAATACATGTACATTAGTTCGGTAAGCTCGTCTCGTTTCCGGGTTTAAGAGTGTACCATCATAGAGTAATACCGTCGGTCTGTTATCGTGCAGGCAAAGACGGAAGTGTGGATATCAACTGTAAATGGGTCAAAAAACATGACCAAAACTTGCAATGCGGTGCAATATGATAGGGACATTACCTTTCTTCTTAACGTTTTAATGCGTTTGCTAAACAAAACATGAAAATGGTCATGTCCCCGTATTTTCCTAAATGTATAGATTACATCACCATAGAATTCAAGGTTAGAATTATCTTGGTCCAGTAACATCCTTAGATTTCAATTATATTTACTAATGAGAGGTACATTTCGATAGTGGAATTCTGAAAACAGTTTTCTGAATTTTATGATATCTGTAACCTTCAATAAGACGTCGTGTATCAGTTATAACTAAATAACAACTATCAAAATCTTCGAGCAAAGAACAGGTTCAGGCAAACCGAATAAGTTGAGAAATATAAACCCCATAACATGTTGAGCGGGGCACATATAGAAAATGATAATTAACAATGTTGAATTTTAAATCTTCCCTTTTATCATATATTTTTGGAGAAACTATATCATTTGTGATTGAAATATTCAAATCTTAAGGGGAAGCTATAATGTCAAAACAATTCGTTGTATTTAAAGTCAGTTCTGTTGGTTTAATTGAAGAAAAACATAGTACAACATAAAGAGTGTCCAAATTCAAAATATAGTCCAAATATCTAGACGTTTTATTAAAAGCATTAACAATATCAGCTTTTGTATCAGGTTTTATGTTTAGAATATAATCCCTGTCAAAGCAATGCAAAACAAATCTGCAACAAGAGGGGCACACTTTGTGCCCAAGTTTATACCAACAATTTAACGATATATGATATACGCATAGAGTACACATATGTTATCTAAACGAGATCTGCAAACATCAAGGCAATGCCACATTGTGTAATGTTCAACTACTGAATTCGAAAATAATGAACGTTGAACATTACAAACAATGAACATTTTTATTTTCTCTGGTATCCTCGTCTCTGGACCTAATAGAAGAAAAAGGCAAAGACGATAAGGAAGAAAGCATAGTGTGCTTGCCTGTTTGTTCAAGAATGGTAAATCATGAACAGACATATTAAGACGTAATTTACGCTTAATATTACTATTTCTTCGTCTAACATGTGATCTGGTTTTACGTTTTCGAATTGCAAATATAGAGCAAATATAGAGAAAATGTCGATGCTATCGTCGTTAGATATTTTACCACTTTGGTAAATGTTATCATTCAATCCCAAAGGAAAATGTGTTTGTAATTTCTTTACCCAGACTAGCGCTGATAAATTGATTTCAATCATTAGATTCGAAAGTGCTGGTAGTATTAGAATCATAATTAATTGTTCAACTAGTTGAACCGAAACGTATTTGAAATAATGTCCTGTATGACGGAAATGCTGGTAAAGAAAACTTTAATCGGACAGAGGTAACTCTGTTCACAAAACTTAGTTTTGAAAGACCGACAAACTGAACACCACAGCGTGGCGCATTTCAAGTTAGAACATCTATAGTATTAGACGGATTTCCGTCTACATCAGAACTTATCTTCACACTAAACACTCTACAATTTACAAGAGATTTAATGGTTGATCTTGTACAAACACAAGAAAACTTCCAACACATACATGTCTTTCTATTGCACTTTGTAATTGTTGGATATCTCTTTATCTTTCGTTAAACTGATGTCAATTTTGTTGAACTTTACTATAACGAATGATAAATTGCTTTAAAGGAGAATTTCATGCCCATTATGAATAATGTTATTAATAGCAGATAAAGGAACATGAAATGACGAGTTTTAGAGGTTTTATACAAACGTACGACTGTATTGATTGAACGTTAACCAGATTGTGGGGAATTTGAACAAAAGACACAGTTTGTAAAAGTACATACATAAGTTGTGCAGGAAACACCACGTAATAAAAAACCCACTCGAACAGCACCAGAACAAAATCAGTCAATGCATATGCATGTCACAATACACAGAGACGTACAAAGACATAACAAACAAACAATAGGGAAAAGATGGAAGTACCGCCTTGGAACGGTCAGTGAAATTTGGGGTTAAACCGGTTTAGGGGCGCCCAATTTCACACTTATTCCATCCCCACCCTAAATGACAAACAGTGTAAATATCCCCTCTTCGACTAATCTACAACAACCGCGATGGCATATATTGTAGTAAAATACATGTAAAACGAAATCAAATTTAAGTGAAACAAACCAGACCCACCTATCGCTAGTGTACTCAATGATTGAGCCGCAAACAGAGTAACTGTAGAAAAGTAATAAAGGGTACCACAAAAACGAGACGTCCTCCTTCCGTTTCCGGATTGTATAGGACGTCTGCATAGAGTACTAAGTCTTTCCTGTCGGCTTACAAGAGAAGAGGGCACAGTAGGGACACTCCTCGTTGTAAATGTTGCGTCTGGAGCTCTCCTCTGTAAATAGTAACAAATTGGGGGATTACTAATAGGTATCAAGATATATCTAAAAGAATGTAACGAATAAGGCAATTCCAGAGTTTAGACAAAAGAAATAAATTAGACTGTAAGGACATGCAGCAAAACATTGAACGGGTATAAATTAACAAAAACCAAGTAATGTAAAGCAGCAATAGAGAAAACATACAGGACATTCATATAAAAAGTGAAATCACAGTAGTGTCACGATATTTCGGTAAATACCGAGGCCACCATGAAGTGCGCAAAAGTACGGTGTTAAGGTATAATGCATTGAATGCAAAACAGTTCCTGCAAGAGGATGAAACCAATATTGAGTGAATGTACGGGGAGACGTTTCACGGCTGCCACACTGCACAAACAACATTAGTTTGCTTATAAATGCAAAACGTACAGTCAAGCAAAAACTAATGACGTCACAGATATCAATTAGAATATTCTTTAAAATTACATATTAATACAGGACGTGTTTGCATTGGAGGAAACCGCAGGCTCGTGACTATATTATTCCATAATCAAACATAGCAGACCTTGGGATTTACAGCTGAATTGATTTTCAAGTTATACCTGTGAGTTTACTGTTTGTTCTGTATGTGGTGTTTCCTGCATGACTCATTTTTGTACTTTTATATGATAATATGTGTGCGATGGCATGTGGTATTGTATACTAAAATGAATAAATAATAATAATAAGTTAATAGTTATATGCTATCACTACTATTCCAAAGATGCAAGACATACCAATTTGTTTGATTCGAAAAGCATAGCCTCAATACAAATGTACGAATTGTTTAACCAGTTATTATAAACCCTTATTCCGCTATCCGTGAGCTAACTCGCATTTTCAAACAGATTGGATCCAGATGAAACGTCGAGTTACTCGGCGTCTCATCCGGATCCAAGCAGTCTGATACTCATTTAATAGTTTCTCAAAAGCTGAATTGAATCGGAAGTAGTCAATAGTGTGCCAGATTCAAATTCAATTTGAGCATGAGTGATGTTTATAAAGATGGGGAAGCGTAAACTGTTCATATGCATCATGCTTCCAAAGGCTATGGTGAAGGCAGGACTAATCAAACATACAATACCCACCAGAGCTGCATTGTGTCAAGATTTAAGACATTATCAGTCCAATTGATATCTATTAATTACAGTCTAGGCCAGCCTGAATGTTACAAGACGCCCCATAGCTTTAATCTTAAGATGTATGTCTGCTCAAGATTCAAGAAACTTTGTTTATAGTCGGGTGTTACAGAATAACATTAAACATTAGCTAGAAGCTATTTACGGACACAACTTGGATCTGGTGCAATTTTGACTACCTCAGAACATGTCAAACATTTGAGAAAATATTGACCGAGTGTCATAGAAAATAGACCCTATATAGAGATGCAATTGGAAAGTTTTACAAAATCGTAATAAACGCAGAACAATCATTTATCATACGCACGATCAAAATAAATAATAAAATATATGATGTGAGAAACACATAAACTGAAAACACAGCGGAATAATTACGTATATGTGCAAGCTGTGAACAAACGATGAAATAGTGACGTGACAAACACAATAGTGTGAGAGGGAAAGATAGAAATAGAGCACTGATCTTGAAGTGGTAATGCAGCCGAAGTAGCAGTACGCTGGCTATGGCTGATGAGATGGGAGAAGGACTAGAAGTCATCTTCTGACACGCAGTAGAATGATCATCAACTGCGGGTCCATCACCAGGAGAGCGTATTGAGAATGTCAGTAGTTCTAGCGGTTATCACAACTGTGTTTTCGTCTCAATGAGACGAGGCCCTCGTATGTCTACAGGTCTATGGCATTTGCATCTTGGCAAATCTATGACGACGTAGTATTGTGCGCTGAGAACTGTTAGTTTAAAGGAGGCGTATATTACAGTGAAATAAATCAGTAAAACATATCTGCAACGATAATTCACTTTTAATCTTCTAATTCGAATTTTATAAATCTCCGATCTACTGAACTTTTCATTGACTTGTACTCCGTTCAGGGATTTTAGATACTACTGATCAGGTGCTAAATAGCGTTGATCCTGGTGATACAGCGAGCTACCCGGCGTTTCATCTCTGGATCCAAACTGTTTGCAAATGCTAGTCATTGTTTTACCAATATCAGATGATTTATACATGTACATATTACCTTTGAAATGATTTGAATTTCTTTGCTGATTCTAAACTTCGTCGTATATTAAACTGTATCTTCTTGTTCTACAAAGATACCATCCAAGAGTATTGTTAAACGTTTGAATCCTGGCCCCGAGGGTACAAAACTTCTGAGTCGGAATATTAGTTGATTGTCAAGCACCAGGCCCCTTGGTTTATGTATAAACCCCTTTGCTTAAGTCTGAGATCATTCTCAAGCATCTGATTGGTCAGATTCTGAGCTTGCTCAGAATCTGACCAATCAGATACTTGAGAATGATCCCAGACTCAGACTCAGACGTTTTATAGCCCTGGACCCTGACTGAAAATATTTTGAGGAAGCTCAAACTCTGGCCAATCAGATATTTGAGCATGAAGTTAGACTCACGCTCAGAAGTGTTATATTCTCGTAGCCTGGTCAGACACGAAATAAGTAAATGTCCTCATCTGAACCCAGACTATTTGCAAAGGTAATCAACCGTAGTACGCAATTACATGGCTGTCGATAACTGTTATTTCAGCCCTTGTTCAGGCAAACTATAGGCTGGATACTAGATATTACACTCTAATCCTTTATTCCATGAATATTCCTCTAAGAAAAGAAATAATTGTATTATGAATATTGATTAGATTGTTATAATAGTATATTAGTATAAGTATATTTGGCCTTGGAAGAAACTATAGAATCGGATTTATATTATATCATAACGACCAGACCCTGATCCGACGGCCCCTATAGGACCTTACAGGATTCAGGTCTACGCAACGGCGTAGAATTGCGTATTTATGGAGTAAATAGTTAAACCTAAAACGGTTCGTATTAAACAAGAAGATGCGACGAGTCAGTCACAAATGTGGATTAATTGTGTCATAAATAAAACAAATTCATATCTGATATTCTGTACCTTACTGACATAGTATAATTCCCTTGGCAAACAGTTTGGACCCACATGAGTAATACAACGTCTCAGCCTGTATCCAACATGTGTGACATTTAGATTGTATGTTGGAAGAAAAGATAATATAGGTTATTTCAGATACAAAACAGGCTTATGCAATGTTCTACTCAGCATCGTAAACGTCAATTAACCCTTTTCCTGTTCTATGTTTATTTCAAATCCATACCTACTGAATATTCATGAACATAAAAGTTATAATGCAACGTGGAAGGTTTAGAAAGTAAAGAAGCATATCTTTCAAATGTCATTAGCAGAGACAGCAGACTCCTATAGAGACCGTTAAAATGATTAACCCTTTCCCTGTTCTTTGTTTATACCAATTTTCAATACCTTCTGAATATTCACCGACAAAGTATTTATTATGAAATATGGAAGGGGGAACATTGTAACCGTTTTAGAAGGAAAATAAACAGATATTTCAAATTCCACTAGCAAACAGAGCAGACCCTGATCAGACGACTCCTATATAGGAGCCGTCTGATCTGGGTCTTCTCTGTTTGCAAATGCGTGAAAATGCGTTTATATGAGGGAATTGGTTAAGACAAGATCTGCAATTGTTGGTACTTCTACGAGCGTAATACGGGGTAAGCCCTGATCGAACCTTGTTGTGCCTTTCCCATGTGCAAATCAATTAGGTTCTATTTAACCATTTCAACTCTAGACACGTATGCATTGTTAGTTGCAAACATCGTAGGACCATATTGGAGGGTTCCTAGAGGGAGCTGTTTGATCGGAGTCTGCACTGCTTGCCATTCAAAATCCTCAAGTTTGAGTCTTCAATACTGAGTGGGTTCTATATTTAAACACAGATGGGCCATTCCACTCTCATAATTCAGGGTTGAAATAGTTAATATGGAGCGGGCAAAAAATCTAGGGGTTGTGTGTGCACTTACCGAAATATATATGAAGTAGATTCAAAGGTCATAAAACTTTCTTCTTGGAACTGAGTTCATTCTCAAGCATCTGGTATTGAGTTAGCTCATAATATGACCCATCAAGTACTTGAGAATGAACTCACACTCAAACTCGGACGTTTTATAACTTTGGATCCGGATCATTTCATTTAAAATGGTGTTTCTGTGGAAAGTTTTCCATGTCGCTGTAAAGACCCACTAGGCACACGTGAGTTATCCCATGTCATGCTAAGCGTAGCCTGGCTGGCACTGGCAAACAGATTGGATCCAGATGAGACGTCGAGTAACTCGGCGTCTCATCATTATCACATTTGTTTGGTCAGATAGTTACTGAAACGTTGCAGCTAAATAAACATTACTCCATGTCAGAGATTCGGCAGTCATTAGAGTTTTTACAGCGCGATAAAGATTAATTGTTCAGCTTGCACAGCTTAATACATCTCAACTCAATCTTATAAATACGGTTATCAAACGAGGGCACGACTCCATTAAGACCGCTATTAATACAGCCAAAAAGTTAAGTCCTTAACCCTTTTAGTACTGTCGTCTGCTGGACACATTTCCGTCTGCTTCACGATTTAGATTAAAGTGTTTCTTCAATTACTTTATATAAAGATAAATATAGTGTCAAACAGTTTGGATCCTGATAAGAGGCCGATTTATTCAGCGTCTCATACCATAGCCCCGTCTTCAATGCACTGAATAGGTTAATTTGTGATGGAGAGTTCAGCCCAGTCGATAACTAAGTGTGGTCATGTCATGAATTTAACATTTTGCACCCTAGCGGCGAATTTGTGGTTACCTTTGCACACAGTAAAGATTCTTGTGAGACTATGGGTAATCGAATAACTCTTATCAGAATCTATATTTTGTAAAACTACGAGGTTCGCTATACGAGGGATGCATATACAAAATCAAACCATACCGTGGAAGACTTGGACGTTTTAGCTCTTAAATAGGTAAGTATGAAAAACGTACAATAAATATTAATAGCATATGTGAAACAACAAATATGGAAAAAATAGTCAAACAGGGAGAGCCACACACGGAATGACACCGCATCAAACACCATCTAACGAGAAACGGTAAAGCCACAAGACAAAACATAACAGGACGCATATCAAGACGAAACACATTAAACATTAAGCATATTAAAAAACAAAATTGACCGTAGGCTGAAAGCAGGAGTGCCGCCTTGGAACGGCCAGCAGCCAAAAGCAATAAAAAAGGGCTACTGGGGGACTTGAACCTGGTTTACGGGTACCCAACCTCGTCCTTATCCCACTTTCACCAAAGTCAAAATGTAAATAAAATTCCCCCTCCAGACAACACCACAACATGCGTAACGATGTATGCCAAAATGAAAATGATTTGAAAATGAACGCTATTAGAAGTAAACAAGCGACGTCATCATGTAAATGACGTCATAATTTAAAAGTACGGGAAAACTATTTGAAACACTTCTACACCGACATTTAAAAGATCAATCGCAAGAAAATACAATTACCAGTGGATATTAATCATACACAACTGTTTTGTTTGAAAAAGAAAAAACTTGACATCGTAGGCATGTACTCGATGACTATTCAGGTCAGAGCAGCTGTGGAGTAGTCATTTGGGGTACGACAGAACTGGCAAAATACAAATATCTAATTTCCTCCCTCCGTAAACGGGTTTCAGAGGGAATCTTCATAGAGTATTAAGCCTTTTCTAACGCAATCTGTCAATTTCCTGAAATCTGATTGGCTCATGTGACCAAATTTGCGGCATATAAAAAGTGTTTTATATGTCGCAAATTCAACCAATCGAAAACGGCCGAATAACACCATGTGCATGTAAATATATCAGTGCGCGTTGTTTATAAGCAATGATAAATTCGAATGCATACTTTGACATATAGATCTAAATCTAGATCTATTCCAGTTTGGCCCGTTATTTCAAGTTATTTTCCATTGTTTACTTTGTCACGACTTGAACGGTCTCTTATATGCACATGTGTCATGTGGAGAATTATTGAGATACTCTAAGCGTTGGGATCCAGATTAGGCCTTATTTATTATATCGTTCAAACATAACGTTATAACGTGACGTCATTGTTACAGGCGACGTTTTCCCGTATGGCGCCAAAGACTAAGATGACGTTACTTTACCAAAATGTGTATTGAAAGTATGTATTGAGCATGTTGAATAGCTATCGCACAATTATTCATGACTAATGAAATGTATATATATAAACCAGGGTGAAAACACAGTTACTTTAAGAAATCTGAGAGAAACTGGTGCACTATTTCATGCCTCATCACTTATTTAATCATCCGCGCGCAAAGGATATTACTTGAGTTAAAATCGGCTCAACAATTGTCGTTTTTCGTGTTAAGATTGCGTTAGAATAGGGTTAATCCTACTGTAATTTGAAATTTGCGACGGTATATGAGGTTTTTAACGGTCTTAAATTATTTTAATGACTCCGCCTTCGGCGTCGCCATTAAAATAATTTGCGACCGTTAAAAACCTCATATACCGTCGCAAATTTCAAATTACAGTAGGGTTAACCCTATACTGACTGTCATCCGGAGCACGTCGTCGTTTTTTACGACGTTACTCGACGTCGAACTCCTTCATACATTAGTAAAGTCAAGACAACGATGTAGTCCCCACATGTTGCAACACATTTACGGTGCCTGTAAATCCATTTCATAAAAATGTCTTTATACCATTTGTCATCAAGCCCTGCTACAACTTTCTGTGCGCATAACTGATTTCATTTCTTAAGAGAAATGAAAGGGAAATTGTGACATTCATACTGTTGTAGTTCATACTTGATGATTTCAACCGACATTCATACTTTCGTTGTTCATACTTGAAGATTTCAACCGACATTCATACTCTCGTAGTTCATACTTGAAGATTTCACCATTTTACCATTTCAACTTTGTGCATTTACGATTTCTACTTCTTAAAATCATGAATTCAACTTCACGCTTTCATGACTTCACGTTTCACGAAAGCATGAATTCATGCAGTCAGACATAACACGACTCATTTATTTTATGATGATGGCAATCCCTCGGCGATGACGGCTGATGTCATATTAAAGTACAGTGCTCCCTCTCTACAACGACACCCTTTGGGATACGAAGATTGTATGTGTTGTTCAGAGGGAGTTGTTATAGGGAGGGAAAATCAAACATAATTACCTTGTTTGCAGATCCCCTGATAAGGTGTATTTCGAGAACTAAAACTGTTATGCCTCAATCAAACCCTATGTTGTGACCACTCTTTAGAATCGTCACAAAGTGACGATTCTAAAGAGTGGTCACAACATAGGGTTTGATGGAGGCATAAAGAAAATACGATGGAAAAGTTGTTTCTGGAGTCTTGTTGTTTCGGAAACAGTGACATGCGTTGTTGTAAGGAGGGAATCGTTATTGAGAGGGTCGTTGTAGGGAGGGAGCACTGTACAAGTATATGTGTAATACGCAGCTAAACCCATTCCCTCATATTGGCGCCTTTTGACGCCTTTGCAAACTTCACATGTTGAAACCATTATGATAAATAGAGGAGTTGCTCCTACAGGAGCAAATGCTCTATTTATCACAATTGTTTCAAACTACAAAATTCTAAAACTTTCCTTTTCACCAGTTAATGCTCCTTTTCGGTAGATTTATTCAAAGAGGTTGGATCTAAAAATAGCCAATGAGGTAATGAGTTAAACTCTTCTTTATTATGGTTGTTCATTTGACAGTGCTGATGAGGCGAAACCTCATGTTACAATTAATTTCGGACATACATCGTTGTTGTATATTATACCCTTAGTGAGTGCTGGTGAGACAATTATCCTAGACAATGTGATATTGACTGAGGTCGAATGCCGAACTGTTTTATTTTATAACAACATCTACCCCCATTCATCAGTTTCGCATTGGAGTCTCATTATCGCTTAATAACTACAGTAAAACCTCTCTATAACGGCCACTAAATTACATCAAGTATTTTCTGTTAAATGCAGGTGGCTGCTTAAAGCAAGGTGAAAGTGAAACAGAACGCTCCTATAGGAGCGTTCTGTTTTACTTTCGCCTTACTTTAAGCAGCCACCTGCCCTAAATACCAACTAATTAACACAATTTAGTGGCCGTTATAGAGATGTTTTACTATAATAATGATTGTTTTAATGTTTGAACGCACTGATGTGAACGTAATTAGCACGCGAAGTCTATGGCGTTAGTGCAACCGTGCAAATTCTGGGGATATGCCACTGCTAAAATGCTCAAACACATGCACATAGTGATAACGTAGATTGTTATGAATAATATCGCCTTTTTGTAAATACAGTAAAACCCCTCTAAATAGGTATAAATATCGGTCTTGGGGACATATGGTAGCTTAATGAAGGGTAAGAGCCATGCAGAAATATCGTCTAGTAATTAACTGTGTGACTTTCACCCTGCTTTAAGAAGCCACCTGCCTAAATTTCTATCTGTTGTAATTCCAGCTTGGAGGGATTTTTACTGTAATGTCTCACTAATACGACCACTTAATGAAGTATACATTCTGGTTTTTTAAACAGGTGGTAGCTTAATGTAGGACAAAAGAGATACAGAAAGCTCCTATGGGAGCTTCAGTGATATTGTACTGTATCCCTGTATACGGACTAACACTTGATTAACAAATGAGTTTCCGAGAAACTGCTTGATTCAGCAATGAATGCAACGACTCGCGACAATGAACTTTTAATCAGCAGAAAAGCATTGCCGTCATTAACGGACTTGATTTGAAATCTGAAAAACAAGTTCTAATTAAATACTTGGCTCCCATTTGTCTCCTGTAAAACATCCGACAGTGAAACATTTCGTATGCTTTAAACGCGCATGTGATATCGGACAAACATTTTAATTAAGTGTGATGCTGATTTACAAGTAGGCCTACAAACTAATGTTTTCGGAATTTTCAATCGGTGTGTGCTTGAACCATTTCAATGCTGAATTTTCCAAGTCCATAATCCATCATTACTTAAAGGTAGATTTCATTCGGTGTGAAAGCGTATAGAAAGTGCATGGCCATAACATTAAGTATTGAAAGTTTGTCATTTGTGAGAGATTTTGAATGACACACTGTGTAGACCCTGAACAGAGGGGGTCCTCTGGCATGAGTATATACTGTTAACAAATTACCGTCAATTCGTTTCCCGCATTCCAAGAAGTAATTACTGCTTCACGGTAATAATTGCCTTACTCATCGCTACTGAAATTTTCATAAACCCAAATACAGTAACCCCCTTAACACTGGGCGTTAAATGGATATAGATATCGGTCTTGGAGCCAGGTGGCAGCTTAATGCAGGTTGAAAGTCATGCAGACAGTTCCTATATGAGCTTTCTGCATGACTTTCATCCTGTATTAAGCAGCCACCTGCCTAAAAGTATCTAAATTATTGTCTACTATAATTCCGGTTCAGTGGGGTTTTACTGTATTCTCATATTATCTAAAGAAAACACGCCCGAATCTTATTTTGGAACCTGTCCAATTTTCATGTGGAGGAGACAAGGCAAACAATATAGTTGCTTGAATTAGCCATTGGCATCGTTGACTTCAGCAAACAGTGCAGATCCTGATCAGAGGGCTCCTTGTGTCTACATGTCCTTTTAAAGAGACGATGGGTTAATGAAAGCTGTCGACGTTGGTATGATCCAGCTATCGGCATCTGGTCTGAAATAGCAGACAGGTTGAATCCAACTAAAGCGTTGCTTCTCCTCAGGGTCAAATGCACTTTGACAATCGGTCAATAGTGTTTCAACAGCTCGAAAATGTCGAAAGTAAGTAACGTTTCCAACAGATCAGAGTTCGAATAGATGTCGTATTATTCGCTGGTGAAAGTTTAAACACAACGTCACCTTTACAAATATATATGAGTGGTGCCTTTTCGAAATTAGAATAGCTTTTCAATGTTTTTCTGTAAGGAAAAGACTATTTGCCCGATGTATGATATATAGATTGTATTACACGAGGGTCGGCATTGATTTGGATTTAATTACGCGAATATGTCAATGACTGATAAGCACAAATAGAGTTCTCGAGTTAGTTTATCGCTTTTAGAAATGAATTTATAAATCCAAGTATATCTTGGACACGAATGCAAGATATTGTTTAAATCATTAACATTTTACCAATTCAGTATTCATGTAAGACGTAATGATATTTATTAACTGAAGATATATAATGTAAATATTGAATGGAATATTTTGCTTTAAACAAATCTTTAAAATCAGATATATATCATGTCACAGCAAATAGACCACTCTGTTTGCAAAGGCGTGAGCATGTATTTACATCAAGGAAATGGTTAACCCTTCTCTTTCTGAATTTTAAAATACATTTCTCCTTCTTTACCCATGCCATGTTGTATAGTTACATATATCTTAACTGTGTACAAGTATTTCGCTGTGCAATCACAGCTGTGGGGTGCACTGGTTGCACAATCAACTTGTAAATAGTGCAGACCCTAATGAGACAGCTCCTGCAGGAGCTGTTTCATCTGGGTCTTCACTATTTACGGGTAGGTATATTGACGTGAACAGCAAGCAAAGGGTTAACTAGAGGTTTGTTTTTGTCACAAAAACAGATGTCTCCCCCTCCCATCCTCTTTCAAATACACAAGTGTAATGTCTGTAACTCCAAACTTATCAGGGTCTAAGGTTTAAGTCATCAGGGGCAATAACTCCAACATTGTCAGGGGGAGACAATTCAAAAGCCCCAGGTACACAAAAACACATGCTAGTCAACATTCTTGTGAAGTTTAGTGACTCTAGTACTAGTGGTTTCAGAGATACATGTGACACAAAGTAAAATTTCTCTTATTTAAGTCATAAGGGGCAGTAACTCCAAAGTTATCAGGGGAGACAATCAAAAATTCCAGATGCACAACAACTCATGCTGGTGAACATTCCAGTGAAGTTTGGTGACTCTAGGCCTACTGGTTTCAGAGATACATGCAGCACAAAGTTTCTCTAATTTTAAGTTAACATATCAGGGGCAGTAACTCAAGAATTATCAGGGGGAGACAAATAAAAAAAAACCAGGTGCACAACAACTCATGCTGGTGAACATTCCTGTGAAGTTTGGTGACTCTAGCCCTAGTGGTTTTAAAGATATGCATGACACAACGTTTCTCTAATTTTAAGAAATCATATCAAAGGCATTAACTCCAAAGTTATCAAGGGAAGACAATTCAAAAATCCCAGCTGTACAACAACTCATGCTGGTCGACATTCCTGTGAAGTTTGGTGACTCTAGCCCTAATGGTTTCAGAGATATGCACGACACTAAGTAAAGTTTGTCTAATTTTAAGTCATCAGGGGCAGTAACTCCAAAGTTAACAGGGTGAGACAATTAAAAAAAAACAAGAGCAAAACAACTCATGCTTGTGAACAATCCTGTGAAGTTTGGTGACTCTAGCCCTACTGGTTTCAGAGATACACGCGACACAAAGTTTGTATAAATTTAAGTATTCATATCAGGGGCAATAACTCAAGAATTATCAGGGGGGGACAATTCAAAAACCATAGGTGCACAACAACTCATGCTGGTGAACATTCCTGTGAAGTTTGGTGACTCTAGTACCAGCGGTTTCAGAGATACGCGCGACACAAGTTTGTGGCGGACAGACAGACGGACAGACGGACAGACGGACGGACGGACAGACAGACAACTCTGGCAAAAACAATATATCTCCCCATAAATGGGGGAGACATAATTAACTAGTGGACATGTGTTTACCGCATTGTTAATGGGTGAGGTAAAGAATTTTTCTAATTTTAAGTCATCAGGGGCAATAACTCCATAATTATCAGGGGGGACAATTCAGAAACCCCAGGTGCACAACAACTCATGCTGGTGAACATTCCTGTGAAGTTTGGTGACTCTAGCCCAACTGGTTTCAGAGATACGCGCGACACAAGTTTGTGACGGACAGACAGACGGACGGACGGACAGACAGACAACTCTGGCAAAAACAATATATCTCCCCATAAATGGGGGAGACATAATTAACTAGTGGACATGTGTTTACCGCATTGTTAATGGGTGAGGTAAAGAATAACGTGTTCATTCCTAATAAACAGACACGGTGAATGAAATGCCTCCCATAATCTGATTCTAATATTGTACAGAAAAATAATTACAGAGTACAGTAATAACCGCTCTAAACCGGAAGTTTAGTAAAAAAAAAATTGTTTTAGATCTTTTAGGCAGGTGACTGCTGAATGCAGGATGAAATTCATACAAAAGTTCCTTAAGGAGCCGCAATCGATCTACGTTTAGTTTTGATTAACCTTCAGTACTCTACTGGCGACGTAATGATAACATTTGCAAGCAGTTTGGACCCAGATGAGACGCTGAGTAACTCGGCATCTTATCAGTATCAAAGGTGTTTGTCACTCTAGCTCTGTTTTAGAAAAGAATTTGAACAAATATGTGCTTTTAAGATTGAAGCATGTGACAATATTTGCAGACAATTGCTCAGAGCGAAGAAAATTAATAAGCAAGTGAATGCCCGTGAATAGTGATACAACGCAACAGCACTATATAGCTGTCTTTTACAGTTTATCGGGTAGTTTACACATCATTAACAAGAAAACCTGCAACGGACATTTTTATTTGGTACAGATGTAAAACAGCTTGTATCCGTAGAATTAAATCACATAAACAAATATATCAAGAATGATAGGAAAAAGTTAGCATCTTTACTTTTTTATGTGTTTCCTCGACCGTCTACACACTGATCAATGTATTCGTTTCTGCCCTCCAAAATCATTGTTTTATTTAAAAAAAAAAACTAAGCTAATCGGAGATATATACATGTATATGTCTGGCGAAATGTTCATATCGCATAGATTCGTTTTGTTTTCTCAATTATACATTTCAATGTTTACATTCCGTGTGCCTATAAAATAGACTTGCAAATTTTACGGCTTGCATTTTTTACAGCACGCAGCGTAAAAATTACAAGTCTGACCGGAAACCGGAAGCGGAACTTGCAGATTTTACGGACTTGCATTTTTTACGCTACATACGCCAATACATCATTCTCGCACGTGAGTTATGTTATAAATATAAGTAGTTCCTAACTGTGATGCGGGTATCCGCACAGTGTATGTTATGGTTTGGTATGACCTACTTTTTTGGCACTGGAGTAACATTTTACATTCTGCCTGGAAGAGCGTATTTGTTATGAACGATTCGGCCCCAATCCGTTTCGCGTTGGTCGTTTCGGCCCCATTTTAAGATATAGCCATTTGTACGCAAAATTTAGTCTAACAGATTTGCATGCACAGGTATATAACTGTGATATGATTGAACGGAAAGTACTGATATACGCAGAATTAAATCAATCCAATAGATATATATTTTTGATTAGGTGATAAATAAGCTTTCAACACCGGTGCCGTATTATGACGGTCAAGTATGGGGAATGATGTCAGTAAGTATCCTGTTTAATTTGAATTACAAAGTTGTGGAAATTGTAAAGTCAAGGTATGGAATTAAAAAAAACTTAGTTCATTTTGAAATTGGAATTTATTGTGATAAGAAACAAATAAGAAAACACATTTATCAAACAATAAGTATACCGAACATATATGAATGAGCTAGCCAACATACTTATCAAGCAAGACATATACAGAGCAAATATATAAAGAACAAACAGCATTGATTGGGCTATATAGCGACATGATAAAAATATATCTGATATTTTTGTTATTTCATAAGCAAACAAAGCAGACCCTAATCAGGCTGATCCTACAGGAGTGTCGAATCTGGGTCTGTTCTATTTGCCACGATGTTAAAATGCATATGAACATATATAGGTGCATGTATAGCAAAATATAGAAAGATATAGATCTATTGTCTGAAAAAGTTAAACCATCGTCAAGAAAACCTGTAGTATATCGCTAGGTAAGCGATTTGAGTTATCTGTAGTTTTGTATATACAGGATTATCTCCCTTTTTAACTGTTTGTTAGATTTCATTAATTTGTTGTTTATCAAAGTAAGTTCACTTTTAAACTTCATTTTGTTTGTTTTATACCTTATAAAAATTAGTACAATTAGGTCAATATCGAAATAATGAATATGAATGAAATATTTTTATATGCTAATTTGCCGAAGTACCTCAAACTAATGGAAGCTGTATACAAATGCTGAGACTGGAGCAAACTTTATCAACGATCACTGCTGGTTATTTTGTGATCAGGGCACTGAATATTCATAGAACTTTCAGTGACGGCTTTATATACTTGTGTATAGAAGCTATATCGTTGGTTTTTGACTGATAGAGTATTGCACTCATTAAGGTTAAAGACTGGCGAATATATTGTCTGCTTGGGCAACGTAATTGTGCAGTTACCTGTTCTTTGAATGGGCTAAGTAACTGTCCTCTGAGTTCTCTCTTTGGGCATGAAAATTGCACGTTTAAGACTGTCCAACCAGCCTTTTATAATATTATACTGCTATTTCATAGCGGTCT
The DNA here is from genome assembly GCA_963576725.1 of Azorinus chamasolen. Lineage (NCBI taxonomy): Eukaryota > Metazoa > Mollusca > Bivalvia > Cardiida > Solecurtidae > Azorinus > Azorinus chamasolen. The sequence goes on from OY755236.1 coordinate 104,862,872, forward strand.
CAGAGTAGCTGAGGCATTGAGATAGTGTTGCTCAGACTGATATAGCCTGGGGTTATATTCGATTTGAAGCAGGTTTGCTGAAGACCATGCTCAGGGTTCGGAGCGTTGCTGAACCGTCTGCCTGAGGCCGTCTTTTTGAGGCTATACTTTAGAAGCCGTCTTTTTGAGGCTGTCTTTTTGAAGCCGTCCTTTTGAGGCTGTCTTTTTGAGGCGGTGTTTTCGAGCACGGGCTCGGAACATACTGCAGACAGGCTTCAAAGCGTTAGTTTTATTAGCTTCTTGAAGCAGGTTTCATACACTGCTCAAGATAGGTTTCAGAGCGTAGAGTTACATACATGCTTTGAGACATAGGGTCTGATACGTAGGTTTGAAGTCACAGTAGTGTTGAGATAGTTTCAAACCACAGGTTTCGACAGGGTTTGATGCTTAGGGTCTCAACTCGCATAGTCTAGGGTTATATAGCTCACATTTATACAGTTTCATACTTCATTCTCAGTGTTGTTATACCTTCTGATCCTTCGAGATCATGAATTTCAGTACTTCTTGTTCTGAAAATTGAATACCGCTTAAGCCGGTGCTAGGGGGCGTGAGCAGTGTTGCACTTTCAATTACTGTTCATGAACAGACTCAATAAAACCGAGTCTGCAATTTTCTCTTTTTGTGTTGCAATTTTTGCTCTCGGGGGATCACCCCCTTTCAGAATTTATAGCTTGAGGATTGTGTTCCAAGCACCATTTTGAAGTTGAGACATCGACCAGCCGTCTCGCTGGCTTGTGGCTGTAGTAGTTGTTCACAGTTATAGTTTATTGTTTAATTGTTGGCCCAAAGCTGAGGTATTGTTGATCACCATAACATAGGTTTTTGTGTATAATTTCATGTTTTCATAGTGTTCGTCTCAGGCAAAGTAGCCTCAGAACACCATATACTCACCATCGGCTAGCATAGCCCAGCCACATCAATTTTATAGTTTCAAGCCTTGTGCTGTGTTTGGCTCAAGACATTGTCACCTCACGGAACGCCCGAAATATTAAAAAGGTCTGAAGCTGGGTCTTGTCATTGGGGCATCACCCAGCATCCTGACAACCATTTTGCATCAGTTAAAAACTGATGCACGGAACAATCTGCGTGTGCGTGTACATTGTACTATACACTCAATGTCGCAATGAAGTATTTGGGTATTCAGTTACCAATTTCTTCAGCAAAGAAGGTCTGAACTTCATTAAAATATTATTCATTAACATAGTACATGATTAACAATAATTCCATTTTTGTTTTTATGAACTGAACATGACTATTTTGAAAGAGGCGCCAAAATAACGGACCAGAAACCATTCAACCACAACGATTGATTTTCAATTCATTTTTAAATTATGTGCAAAATACTGATGTTTGTTCCCAAGATTTTAACTTTTATCACCCCGCCCCCTCCAACTAGTTGAAGAGGATATACTGTAATCATTATGTCTGTTGATCAGTCTGTCCGTCCGTTCATCGGTCTGTCCGGAGCTTTACTCGGTCGTCTTTCTATGAATCTTCCTCGAGCTTTGTATACTTCTTTGTCATCAGTTAGAACGAGAAAAAGACTCTTTGAAACACGATTTGTTATATTTACAGTCACAGTCACTGAGAAACAATCTTATATTTTCAAATATCCCAGAGGCACAAAGGGGGGAAACTAAAGACTGTGAGCAAGAGTTACGCATATTTCTCAACAAGGAAATGAAAATTTCTCAAGATCTAGTAGATAAAATGAGATTTGAAAGAGTGCACAGAATAGGGAATAAGCTAAACGGAAGGTGTAGGGGAATAGTGGCAAAGTTTACTTTCTTTAAAGAAAGAGAATATGTCAGGAAACAACGGAAGTCACTAGAAGGTACAAACTATTATGTGAATGAACAATTCCCAAAAGAGGTGGTGGAAAAAAGGAAAAAAACTCTTGCTGAAAATGAAGGCAGCTAAGGAAAAGGGGAAGACGGCCTGGACATCTTACGATACTTTATATATCGAGGGTAAAGCAGTGAAAGAAAGACAAGAAAAGGGACAAAAAAGTGCGAGTAGGTAAGGGTGCGAAGAGGCTGAACTTTGTGTACTTTCTTGAATGTTAATGGGCTAACGGACATCAAGAAGGAGTCTCACGATTTTATAACGTTTCTTTGTAAAAATGATATAGCTTTTTTTATATGAAACTTGGAATAACGCTGACAGTAATTTAGAAATAAGTGGATATGTGACTCATAATTGTTATCGAAAGTTTAGACAGAAATGCGAAGCCAGCTGGTGGCGGTGTAGTATTGATGTATAAAGAACACATCAAAGACGGTATTGAAATTGTAAGAAATCACCATGACTCTATAATTTGACTTAGATTTGATAAGACCTTTTTCCATTTTGAAAATGACATATATGTGTGTGGTGTGTGTATTTGTGGGGCGAAGAATCGCCTTGTTACAATGTTGTCCCTGTTGATTTTTTTGAAACTTTACAGTGTGATATTTATGATTTTTAATGTGAAGGTTCCTTACTTCTTATAGGAGATTGTAACAGCCGAATGGAGATCAGAGATGATTTTATAACTCATGATATTTACAACGATCAAGTAGACTACGACGGCTACATAGCTGATTCACCCCTGTCGAGAATCTCACTAGATAAGACATGCAATTCATTCGGGGTAAAGCTGCTTGATCTTTGTAAGTCCACGGGTTTTCGCATTGCTAACGGACGTATCGCTCACTATAAAGGTTGTGGAATGTATACTTTTGCTTCAATGAATGCTTCAGTAATAGATTATTTATTAACCTCTGACAGCAACTTATCATACATTTGTAATTTCGAAATTCATCCATTCAACGAGTGGAGCGACCATGCACCACTTTCATTTTCGCATTTATGTAAAAGTACGATAAATAATACTGAGCAGACTGAGCAGGTTAAGTGTTGCTGGAACGATGACACGAAAGAACAATTTAAGGCGTGGTATAATTGGTAATTTGAATAGTTTTAATTCTGCAACAGATAGTATTGACATATCTGACAAAAATTCTATAAATGAGTGTATAAATATATTTACAGGTATTATACGTCAAGTTGCTGATCCATTATATTGTAAGCATGTTAAATATCGAAATAATGCAATTTTAGATAGTGGTTTCTTTCCGGATAAATGGACTGAGGGTGTTATTATATCAATACACAAAAAGGGCGATAAACGTGATGTAAACAATTATAGAGGGATAACCTTAGTCAGCTGTTTATCCAAGATATTCACGAGCATTTTGAATAAGCGCATAGTAGAGTATTGTGAAACTAATAATGTTTTATCTGACTGTCAGTTTGGGTTTAGAACAGGTAAATCTACTATTGATTCACTATATATACTGCATTCTATTGTTCAGAAATATTTGAATGCAAACGAAAGGTTGTACTGTGTATTTGTAGATTTAAAAAAAGCTTTTGATTGTATATATCGCAATGCACTCGGGTTAAAATTGTATAGGTATGGGATTGATGGGAAAATACTGAGGGTAATTAGGAATATGTACAACAAGATAAAATCGTGTGTTAGAGCGTGTAATGATTACACGGAGTTTTTTGAGTATGCTGTTGGATTGAGACAAGGGGAGATAATTTCGCCAATAATGTTAGAAGACCTTGTAATATACGTACAAGAAAATGTGAATTCGGGTTTGACAATTAAAGATATTTTTTTGATTTTATTGTTATTTGCAGATGATATGGTAATTTTAGGTGAATCACCAAACGATATACAGCATAGTTTAAACCTTTTATCATCATATTGTAACAAATGGATTTGGAGGTGAATACTACCAAAACCAAGGTAATGGTATTCAGAAAAAGAGGGCGTCTTTTAGCAAGTGAATGTTTCACATATAATGACTGTGATTTGGAAGTTGTTGACAATTTCAATTATTTGGGTACAGTCTTTAATTATACAGGTGCATTTGTTCATAACCAGGAGCATTTGGTTGGAAAAGCTCTAAAGGCATTAAACATACTTTTAATTAATTGTAAAAAAGTCAAAATTAAACCAAAGTTGCAATGTCAACTTTTCGACGCATTTGTTGGCTCTATATTAGTGTATGCCTCAGAAATATGGGGTCATAGTAAGTCAAAAGAAATTGAACGAATCCATTTTAAATTGTGTAAGTCAGTACTTAATGTGAGAACAGGAACCTCTAAGATGGGCGTTTATGGTGAGTTAGGCAGGTATCCCCTTTACATATCACGTTATGTAAAAATAGTGAAATATTGGTATAAATTGTTGAACACTGATAATATTATATTGCATACTGTTTACAATATGTGTTTACAGGATTGTAATAATGGGTACAAAAACTGGTTGTCAAACGTGAAAGATATACTGTACAAAATTGGATTTGCTTTTATTTGGAATCAGCAGAATATTGTAAATGTTAAAGCATTTATCAGCATTTTCAAACAACGTCTGTTAGATCATTTCTATCAATCTTGGTATTCAGGTAAAGAAAGCACTGCAGTTCTGGACCTTTATAACAATGTAAAGGTATCATTCGGTTATGAGGCATATTTGGATATTTTACCTTTCGATTTAAGAACTTACATTACTAAAATCAGAGTATCGGCTCACACATTACACATACAAACGGGTAGATATTCAAGAAATAGATTACCTAGAAATAAAAGGTATTGTTTGTATTGTAGACAGCCTGATATAGAGGATGAATTCCACTTTGTTATTAAATGTCCATGCTTTGCTGATCTTAGGAAAAAGTATATCAACAGCTATTTTATTAATAGGCCAAGTATGATGAAGTTTATTACATTGTTACAAGCAGATGATGTGAAAACTATTGTAAACCTGGCAAAATATTTAAAAAATGCATTTGCATAACGTTTTACGCTTAGTCAAAATATATGAGAACTGTTCATCCTCGGAACAATATGCATATAAAATAAATCTAAATAACAAATCACGTGACATGGCATAGTATAATATAATAAAATATTGTTTCTTTGATTTTGAAATATTATATTTGACTATTATATGTATTAACATATGTGTATGAATGATGATGTACTGATGTACAAATCAATAATTATATGTTCTGTTCTGTTCTGTTCTGTTCATCATATGGCACTGTGCACCTGTGAATTTAGTCATGATCACTTGACCAATATATCAGTTTTTGACATTGTTTTCTTGGAGGAATGTGGCCTGAGCGTTAGTAATGCCAAATGGACAACACTTATTCAATATCATATGAACCTGTAAATCTGCACCAAAAGTGTTCCTTTTCTACTGTACAAATTATTATTGAGAAGCTTTTTATACGCCCGTCTTCAGACGGGAGGTATTACATGAACTCCTGTGGCGGGCGGGTGAGCTTTTGGGAATCTCGATTCTTGTTAGGACTTAGCTCTGTATGCCCGATCTTCATGAAACTTTACATGTGCATTGATATCAAGGAGAAAAGGAATCCTATTGAGTATGGGTTTTACCAGACCAAGGTCAAGGTCTCCTTTTCTAAAAATAGGTTTTTTCAGTATAGTTTCCGTTTCCAGGATATAACTTTAGTTTAGTATGCCAGATCTTCATGAAACGCCACATGTGCATTGATATCAGCGAGGGCAGGAACCCTATTGAATATGGGCAAGGTCAAGTCATTTGTTTCTAAAAATGAATTGTTTTTCTGTAGAATTTCAGCAATAACTTTAGTTCTGTATGTCTTCGTGAATCTTCACAGGTGCATATACCAATGGGGGCAGGTAAGCTTTTTAATATGGGCTTTGCCTGACCAAGGTCAATGTCATTTTTTTCTAAAAATATATTTTTCTGTAGAATTTTCCCGTTTCCGAAGGATAACTTTAGTTCTGTATGCCTGGTCGTCATACAATTTTACATTTGCATTGATGTCAATAAGGGCAGGAACCCTTTTGAATTATGGGCTTTGCCAGACCAAGGTCAATGTCACTTTTTCTAAACATTATATTGTTTTGCAGTAGAATTTTACCATTTCCCGACGATAACTTTAGTTCTGCATGTCCGACCTTCATGAAACTTCACATGTGCATTTATATTGATGAGGGCATGGGCCCTATTGAATATGGGCTTTTGGGCTTTGCCAGACCAAGGCCAATGTCACTTTTTCTAAAATTAGATTGTTTTTCATTATATTTTTTCCGGACGATAACTTTAGTTCTGTATGCCCGATCTTCATGAAACATCACATGTGCATTTCTACATGTACTAGTGATGGCAAGAAATCTATTGAATATGGGCTTTGTCCGACCAAGGTCAAGGTAGATTGTTTGTAAAAATAGATTGTTTTGCTATAGAAATTTCCTGTTTCCGGACGATAACTTCAGTTCTGTATGTCCGATCTTCATGAAACTTGCAATTATATCAATAAGGGCAGGAAACCTATGGAATATGGGCCTTGCCTGACCATGGTCAAGGTCATTTTTCCTAAAGTTAGATTGAGTTTTAGTAGAATTGTTCGGTTTCCGGACGATAACTTTAGTTCTGTTTATCCAATCTTCACGAAACTTCACATGTGCATTGATATTGATGAAGGCAGGAACCATGTTGAATATGGACTTTTCCCAAACAAGGTCAATCTAACTTTTCTTAAAAATATATCGTTTTCCGTAAAATGGTTTTCGTTTATGGATTAAATTTCCGTGAACTATTGCTACCTGATATGGAGTAATGACCTTTCAACTAAAGGTATTTGACGCGCGTATGTTGTGACATTTTGGCACTCTTGTTTAGAATAAAGATAACTAATCATTAACTTTGTTGTTCCTTTCCTATACCCGACGTTTGCTCTTCTTATTACTTCCTAGCATAAGTAATTTATATCAGCACCAGAAGACTAACCTTTCGTATACTAATATACTCGAAATCAAAACGGTATTTTACAAGTGTCTGTATTGTTTAAGACTACTTTGCTTTCAATGCTCAAGTAATAAACACTATACACTTCAGTCAAAATATCATTTAATAAATATTAAGCAAATGATTAGGTTTACATAAGGGTAAGCTTTGTTTTGCCGCAACACTTACTCACATTGCTGTACATGTACAACATTGTTTTACTTGTAACCCTTACGAAAGGGGCTTAAACACGTTCGTTTTACCAAAATAAGACAGTGATAAAATTCCACGAGTCCAATCTTCTAAAGGCCCTAATAACAGAGTGTGCTTATTGTTAATTGAAAATGCTCCTGTTAGAGACATCTAAAATAGGTCTGCTCTGTTTGCATATGAAATAGAATATATCAGCTTCTACAGTTCCTTCCAAAGCTTGTGTTCATACATGTATACCATTATAAAAATTAATCAATGAAAATTCCATGATGTTATGTTTGTCCAACATAACTATTCATGAGATAAATGGTTAAATGATTAAGGGACCACCTACTTGTTTGTTTAACAGTTAAAGTTTTAACAAGATCATGGACTTTAGGCGGTTCTCTTCACCCTGTCCGATATCACTCCAGAACAGGGTACTTATGTATGTGCAAAACTAAAAATGTATTTGTTAAGACTTTTATTCAAATAGTACGCCGAGCCGGTGTTCCATCATGATATATTTTGTATTTTGTAGATATATAGAATATACACGAAATCCGCAAACAAATGCAAACAGAAACCAACTGTAATAAAATTGCAAACAGTGTAGAACCAGATTATTCATCGATTTACAAGCGTGGTGTCTTTTCATGTTCTTCAAAGTTTGATACACACATGTGATCAAAGCATGCCCTGGTTCGTGGCAAACAGTACAGATCTTGATCAGATTCGTGTTTTAAAAACGGCAGCTGAGTTTGTTCTTTGCCGTTTGCAAATCCAGAATACTTGTATAGCGGACACGTATATACGAGTATATATATTTTTATTTTCAATCTTTAATTCCATGAATACGCCTTTCCGCGCCTTTGCAAACAGATAGGATCCAAGTCAGACGACTCCTGTAGGAGGCCATGATCCTTGTCTGCTGTTTGATTATGAAATAATAAAGATATGATTCTGCAGTTTCTACTATGGCCAGAACTTCATGCATCCATGAGTCAGTATAACACTTATTATCTAACTGATATTCATGGTGTCATTATGTCTTACATGGGTACAGTAAACCCCCTCTAAACAGGAGTTTTAGTAGAAAATAATTTAGATACTTTTAGGCATTTGACTGCTAAATGCAGGGTGAAATTCGGGCATAAAGCTCCAAGAGGAGTTTTTTCTGAATTATTTTCATCCTGCATTAAACTGTCACCTGTCCCCCAAGACCGATATTTATACTTACAAAATTTAACGTCCGGTTTAGAGATGTTTTACTGTATTCATAGAGTAAAGGGCGAAACAGACGATACGCTACTCATTGTGCTGGTGACCAGATAACATACTCGTGTCAAACGCCTATTCTTCAGACTAATACCACCAGAAGTATTCATTATTAATTCCTAAAACAATACGAAGCTGGCCGTCAGTTAGTCTCTGTTCACGTCAAGCAATTGTCATCTGTAAAGAAGTGTCGCAAACCACTATGTTGATCCTCCATGTTTGTAAAGATGGCCAAAGTGTCATCCAAATATTGATCGAACGGCGAACAGTTCGATGTCTCCTCTGGATCCAAATTATTTACGAAGGTACAAATTGCCGCTAGCAGACAAAGAGTTCTAATGATACGTTTCTGTCGTTTTTGATTTCCTAATTGACAACTTAACGTTGAGCATGCATAAATGAGTTCGTGCAGCACGCATACAACCACGGACAAAGATAGTTCCCTCTGCGCCAGTATTACGTAAATATCCCGTAGGCTATCGTGCGAGGCGCCTTGTCCAAATATGCTGATCATGCCATTATATCAGTTTTAGTCTCGCAAAGGAACTCTCCTATTATTTATGGTAAACTCGTAAAAATTGGTTACAAGCTAGAAATAACAACGCCATGAATAGTTTATTAATGGTACATGAATACATGATTGCTTTGGCGTTTGAAGAAACTAGAATCAAATTCATATTAGTTCATGAACAAACGCCCTGTCAGAGGCTCCTACGCGAGCAGTCTGGTCCTGGTATATTCTGCTTGCACATGTTGCACATGCGTGAAATGCGTATTAATGGAGTAAAGGGTTAACCGAATCAGAGTTAACCCCTATTGATAATTAACATACTTTGTGATTTTAGTATAAACTTGATACCGTGAACTGTATGTCGAACCCTAGCGGAGTCAAAATAGATATTCTACCAACAGTCAGTACGATGTGCATATGTATTAAGCAAACAATTGGGGCCACACGTTCAATATTAGTTATATTCCTTCCCGTTTGGTTGGATTCAATTATACTAATGTAAGTTTCTTAAAATAATAAAATTAATTCTGATGACAACAAAGGTTTTATGCAATATTTTCAAAATTATAAGCATGGGCTTTTTTAACTCATGGTCCTATCGTATGTATTTCATAAGCAAACCTGGCAGGCCCTTATTATACGGCTCGTACAGGAGCCCCTTGGTTTACCGTGTTTATAAATGCCTTAGGAAGCGTCTCTATTAGATATAGGGTTAACGTAGTACGGCACGTATTATTGATATGCAATGTGGTATCAAATGGCGAACTCCAAACATTTCAGAGGCTACTGGGAATTCGCCTGTCAAGAAACTAATAAGATGATGTGAAACAAGAACTATTTCTAAAAAGATCATCAGTCGTGGGGTACAAGAGGTACAAGGTGGTAAACTTTTTGTGGTAAACTTTTATGGTACTTCGAGGCATTAATGTCAATGCTTTTAGTTATGAAAATTGAATACCACTTAAGCCGGTACTAAGGACGTGATTAGTGTTGCACTTTTGATAGCTTATCAGGATTATGATTGCTATGATTAACATCCGTTTCTGCTCACTATGGGCTAATTTGACGCCCCAGAGAGGGGGGTGGATACAGACATACCCCGGCGCGACGCCCTACTCTTATTATCGACAGTTTTTCTGGTTCTTTTAGATTGTTTATTCCAATTTCTCCCACATTTCGAGTGTCCATTTTCCAACAAGGCCCACATTCAAGCCAGACAGGTAAATCAGTCAAGTATGACTATAGTCAGTATCAATTTACTGTTATGGAGTATGCTTGAGCTGACCTATAGAATCAGAACAAGTATATGCAGAAAACGGATAATTGCTTATTGATTAGGGAAACGTTGATGTTTGAATATGATTAAAGTAATACACGTAACTAAATACAGTAAACCTTTCGGACTTGCTTATCGCTTCCTTAAGAAAAGTGTGAACAATATATTCAGTATATATACCTGATTCAAAAGTCACATTTCTTGCTCAATGTTGAATCACTTTAATTTATTAATATTAACCTTTTATCTCCATAGATACGCATTCAAGCATATGTTATTATCATGTGGGAACCGTCTGATCAGGGTTTGTCCTGCTTGCTTATGCAATTATGTAGATTCGATTCCACAGTGTCTGTCGTGGTACCTAAAGCATTGTTAATATGTCAGTATAAATAATAAGCTAATAAATAGTCATATACACATACACTACTTCTCACATAAATAGTCTAGGAGTAAAGCATTAATCCTTACCCTGACATACAAGATTTGACAAGCATATGGATCCAAGCTATTTGACATTCGATCAATAGTTTCTTAAAAGCTTATTCGAATCAGAAATAGTCAATACTGCACCAAATTCAAATTTGAGTAAACTTATACTTCAACGTGTTAAGATCATAAACAATATACATTAGTACTCTTTCTTAATTTGTTTTTGTCTGAAGAGAAAAGTTGTTTCCGCGAATGTGTTTAATCATAACAGATTTTCATGACCAAGATAATTGGAAATCGTATGTCTATAGACGTGACAAGAGTGGGCAGCAGCCGATCATCTGAAAGTTTACTTTTAGAGGTATTGCTTAACCCTTTCCTCCATAAATACGCCTTTCTATGCCTCTGTAAAAATCACCTGTTGAAACCATTGTGATAATTAGAGCATTTGCTCATATAGGAGCAAATGCTCTATTTATCACAATGGTTTCAAACTACAAAATTCCATTTTTTTTCCTTTTCTCTAGTTAATGCTCCTTTTCGGTAGATTGATTCAAAGTGGTTGGATCTAAAAATAGCCTATGGAGGAAAGGGTTAAGGTGGTAGTCTCCACGTGCAACGTGTTTTAAAAATGCCTCAAAATTACAACATGTGTTTATATGCTGAAAAACGTATACCCCAAAACCACCGATCGAATAAATGCAGAAGACAAAACTTCCACGTGTTTGATATTGAATACACGAGGTTATCGGCAATGTTTTAGTATTTACTCGGGTGGGGTTTTAGTTTCATTAACTGTTTGGCATAGACCGATAATATTTTGTTGTAAAACAATGATTATAAGCAGCGATGAAAAGCGTTTATTTTGTATCACAGTGGCATTGTTCGATATGAGTTCAAATAGATTTTCTTCATAATAATGATTGAACATAACAAAATCATGTACCAAGTTTTAAAAATATGACTTTATTGTAAATACTGTCACTTTAGCAGCTGTGACTTTCTTGATGCAATACTGTCATTTTCGTTTCGAAATAAACTAAATCAACCAGTGTCTTGGCTTACAGCTCTAATAATCAACTCCACTACTACATAATATTTTAATTCGATGTAAACACAGGGTCTGCTGTACAACAAGTTGGAATTTGGTACGCATGCATTTACTATTTTCATGCTAATTTACTGGCTTTGTTTTCAGTACCTCTGCTGGTTTCATTGTAATTTTCCTGTATTCAGTGTTCATACATCTGCTGATTTTATGACATTTTTTCTGTCTTTGGTATCCATACATCTCCTGGTTTCATGTTATTTCTACTGAATATAGTATCCATACAACTGCTGATTTCATATCAATTTAACTGTATTAAGTATCAATACATCTCCTGATTTCATATGAATTCTATTTTCTTTAGTATACATGCATCTCCTAATTTCATACTAATTCTATTGTCTTTAGTATACATGCATCTCCTAATTTCATATTAATTATATTGTCTTTAGTATACATGCATCTCCTGATTTCATGTTTATTCTACTGTGTTTAGTATCCATACAACTGCTGATTTCATATTAATTGTACTGAATCTAGTATCCATACAACTGCTGCCATTTGCAAACAGTGTAAACCCAGATCTCTGATCTGGATTTACACTCTTTGTCATTCAAAATCATCACAAAGTATATCCTTTCATGCTGTTTGGACTCTACCATTACACAATGATGGGCTATTCCATTCTCAATATTCATTGTTGAAGGAGTTAATTATTTTAGCAAGTTATGTGTAGATTCGTGATTACCTGTATAAACAGTTTTCACCCAGAAATTCGAACATTCCTCAGGTTCCATGACACCTGATACATGTATTATAGTTTAAAGCCTGCTTCAAAATCTCAAGTAGAGTACATAAAAGTGAAAGCCGCTACAATGAACGAATACTTTCGACAACTTCTCAAACTTGGTATTTGTTATGTTCAGACATTATTATGAAGATTATCAAGTTGAACTGATATCAAAAATGCCCCTGTGAAACAAAATACATCATCGATACTTATAGTGTTCCTGTTCTACCAAAAAAATAGCATCGGCCTTTGTCGAACTGTTAATGAAACTAAAACGCAACCCGAATAATTGCTAATACATTGACGAATAGCATCAGTCTCATTCTTATAAACTTCTATTCTGTATATAAACAGATGATTTATGCAAGTTTATGCATTTTTAAAACACGTTGCAAGTAGGGTCTATCGCTTTAAACCAACGGATATTTGCTCTCCTTGTTAAACCATTACCTCATAGGCTATTTTTAGATACAACCTCTGAATAAATCTACCGAAAAGGACCATTAACTAGAGAAAAGGAAATGTTTAGAATTTTGTAGTATGAAACCATTGTGATAAATAGAGCATTTGCTCCTATAAGAGTAAATGCTCTATTTATCACAATGGTTTCACAAAGTGACTTCTACAGAGTCGTCAAAAGTCGCCAATATCAGGGAATGGGTTAAAGGTCAATCATTGGCATGCTCGACATGACTGATACATGTATTTGCAAACAGCTTAGATCTTGATGACATGCTGAGTAACTCGGCGTCGCATCAAAGTGATCCAATGTGTTTCACACACTGTCAATAGTTTCTAAACTATTGACCCTTTACTCCATAAATAAGCCATTCGATGCCTTTGCAAACAGAGTAGACCCACATCAGACAGTTCCTGTAGGAGCAGTCTGATAAGTGTCTACTCTGGTTGCTTATGGTGATTAAACACATTCAGCCATGGCCAAACATCCCTGTGTTCATGTACTAATATAACAATTTATCTAATTAACCCTTTCGCTGCCAATGCCGGATCTGTGATTACCTATGCAAACAGTTTGGGTCCAGATGAGACGCCGAGTAACTGTTTGTTACTGTTACTATGTTTTTGAAACAAAAATGAAGAAAATCAAAAGAATGAAAATGTTTCGCAGACGACAAAGTTAGCAGACGACAGAGGTAATGATTATGATGTCATTATTTCGTACATGAATATTCATGGAGTATTGGGTAAAGAGAATCGGATGCACGTAACAACTGTAATAGATCAGGAGTTTAGCAGACTGCATTTTTCAGCATGGGAAACGTCACACTATGTTGGTGAAGACGACGCCAGCGAAAGTGCGTTACTAACCAGACAAATCGTATTTCATGGCTTATGACTCGGAGACGAAATTACACTTTTAACAAGTATGTCTGAATTATTTATTTGCTTCAATGAGTATGGTACATACGAGTGAAAACTCGATTATTCGAACAATCAAATACGTACCATATTGATATTTAACACTGGTGACTGCTTAATGCAGGGTGAAAGTCGTGCAGAAAGCTCCTCTAGCTCCTACAAGCTTTCTACATGACTTTCACCCTGCATTAAGCAGCCACCTGTCTAAAAGACATAAATCCCATTACTAAATATTAATGTCGTAGTATCGAAATTTACTATAGTTCTGGTGTTTCTTTTCAAATAATTCTAATAGATTCTCAAACAATTTGAATTCTCAAACAATTTGAAACTGATGAGAACGAGTTATTAGATGACCATGTGTTTGCAAAGAAATTGAAGCAGACGACATTTGATGCAGATGAAAAATTACTTAGCGTGCAAAGAGTTAGAAATACTGTAATTTAAAAAGATGGAAATAACGACATATTTCATAGTAGGTGTAGGGTTAACATTGAATTGTCTTGACAGAAATGATTTTTGTTCATCCAGTTTCCGTTTGTTTCCAAACATGTAGTCCGAGTGCCATGCAGTTTGGATCTGATGCGACGCCGAGTTACTCGGCGTCTTCTCTGGATCCAAATTCCAGGTCAGTGTAAATACAAATTCGCCAAAAGCATCCCTCATCGTATTTAGAGCGACTCTAAATTGGTGACTGACCAAGTAATTGGAAATCCTCACAGATGTATCTGGCGGAAGGATATGCGAGACCTTTTCAACATTCTTTTTACCAGTATCATAATACGCCAGTAAATAGATCCAAATGAAAATAATGACAGTCAGAATTCCTCGTATAATTCCGTCAAAGCTCGGGTTATATGAGATTGTTACAACGCTTTATTAATATGCCAAAACATAGATTCAAGGAGTTTATTTAACGTAGATAAATGCATTCTCGTTCAGAAGTTGGGCCACAACTGCAGTCTTAACAACTAATATACCACACACAAGGAAACATAAATAATTTCATGAATAACGTCATCGTGGCACTATCGTGGGGGCGCCATATCGTTTAACCCTTTCTCTGTTCAATATTCGTGTAAAACATGACATCATGAATATGTATCAGCTACATTTTTATACTGTAATACTGTATATTATACTGTAATAGTTTCAAGGTAACTATTTGCTTTCACAAAATCTGTAGAATCAGATCTATATCATATCATAAGCAAACAGGGCAAACATCTGATCCTTGTGTACCCTGTTTTTAAATGAGTGAAACGGCGTTTATATGAGGGAAAGGGTTAATGGCGGAAGTCTACACACGACCGAGGCAGATGTGTAGCTGTTCCAAATGCTGATAAAGGTGTCAATGCTAAACTAAACACATATTTTCAATAACATGATAAAACTTGTTATTTATTATGTTCAGTCATTAATATGGATTAGAGTCGGTCAACAGCTATACATAGCTTATGTTAATTTGTTAATGCCATCCGACTATAAATAAAAATTTGTATTTGTATTTGGAGATTGCCAATTTGAACTTAAATCGAAAGATGCCCCTGTGATACAAAATAAACCGTTTTCGTCGATACATATATTTTTGTTGTTGTACAACAAAATATTATCGACCTATTATGAGAGGGTCACTCGCCGGTACTGAGGCTGCATGATTGCGCCATATGTTAGCAGTGCTCAATATTGTAGGCCAATGACTCAATGACCGGCTGAGCGATCATTCGGACTGAACGTAGACTATAACTAGGTACTTCTATTAGTTACGAAGCTAAAATGCTACCCGAACAAGCACAATGTACTTATACAGTACTAATACATTGGCGAATAACATCGGGATCTTCGATATCAAACACAAGAAAGTTTTGTTTTCTTTAGCGTTTATTCGACTGGTTTTCTTGCGATAAACTTTTCAAGCATATAAACAAATGATATATGTAATTTAACCCTTTCCTCCGTAAATTTCCATTTCTACGGCTCTGTAAAATTCACTTCTTGAAACCAATGTGATAAATAGAGCATTTGCTCCATTGGAGCAAATGCTCTATTTATCACAATGGTTTCGAAACTACAAAATTCTATCATTTTCCTTTTCTCTAGTAAATGCTCCTTTTGAGTAGATTTATTCAAAGAGGTTGGGTCTAAAAATATCATATGGAGGAAAGGGTTAAGGCACTTTTAAAACACGTTGCAAGTAGAGACTACCACTTTAAACACGGAGTTAAATAGTCAACGTTCTCATAAATGGCAAATAATTGTGTTCATGATCAGACCCAATAACTAGGCATCGTATCAAGATCCAAAATGCTTGATACCTTTCTATTTGTTTTCAGTAAACTCTAGATGTGTGAGCTTGATCCATTTATGCCTATTGCCTTTTAACCCTTTCCCACATATATACGTATTTTCACGCATATACAACCAGAGTAGACCAAGATCAGACGGCTCCTATGGGAGCTGTCTGATCAGGGTCTGCTCTGTTTGCTCATGGTGAAAGTTGATAGACCTTTCTTTAGTTTCTAACATGGCTACAATGCCCCAACTTCCTCATTTCATTACACCTATTTTGTCCATGAATATTCAGCAGGTATTGAAATTTGGTATAAAATAGAACCTGGAAATGGTTAAAACGGAAATGCACAAACGGCTCCAGAAAGAGTCCTCTGATCTGGGTCTGCATTGCTTGCTCTTCTACTTATTTTCTAGGCTGCACGTCAACATGTTTACTATTGACAGTGCTAGTCAAAATATTATGTGAGAAATAATATGTATGTATGGATATTAATAAACTTAATACTTAAAATGACATAAAAAAGAGAAAATGGCAAAACTGGACATTCTTGTCTACAGTAAAACCTCTCTATAACGGCCACTAAATTACATCAAGTATTTTGTGTTAAAGGCAGGTGGCTACTTAAAGCCAGATGAAAGTAAAACAGAACGCTCCTTAGGAGCGTTATGTTTTACTTTCACATTGCTTTAAGAAGCCACCTTCCCTAAATACCAACTAAATAACACAATTCAGTGACAGTTATAGAGAGGTTTTACTGTATACAGTTCGGTAGCCAAACCGACCAGATCATGATAAGACGACGCTTGTAGGAGCCGTCTGGGTCTACTCTGTTTGCATTTGTGTTAAAGGCGTAACTATAGAGTGGATGTTTAGAACAGATATTCATTCAATTTATCATCCCCATAATTACCCATGGATTTGGTCTCTACCCAGTCACACAGATTGGAATTGTAATAAAACACAGAAAATAAATAATGCATGAACCTGTAAATAAATTCTATTTTGATTTTAGAAAATGAATTGCGTTTGTCTCAAATTGGCAATTACGTTAATTGGACGGGCTGTGTTTTTTCGTTTTGTTTTAATCAGCTGTGGCATAGCCCAGGCACAGAATACTTCAGCACAATGTTTAAACACGATCGAGTTATATGAGGTGCAAATATCGTCTACAAACAAATCGAAGCATAACGTTTGTTCCGGTAATTAAATTTTTCATACAAAGCCATATATTTTAAAGAAATTATTCGTCTTTTATCTGATAAAACCACTGTTATACGCCTTTGCAAAAGGAGCGGACCCAGCTCA
This sequence comes from Azorinus chamasolen, assembly GCA_963576725.1. Classification (NCBI taxonomy): domain Eukaryota; kingdom Metazoa; phylum Mollusca; class Bivalvia; order Cardiida; family Solecurtidae; genus Azorinus; species Azorinus chamasolen. Next base: position 104,880,254 of record OY755236.1, read on the forward strand.
GACAGCTGCTATACATGTAGGAGCTGTCTTATCAGGGTCTGCTCTGTTGATATGTATGTTACAGATCTGATTCTCTAGGGTTTGCCATGGCATTAAATTTATCAACATTTGTATACAATTTACACTGTTTGTCATTTATCAACATTTGTATAATCAGCATTTGTATAATTTTACACTGATTGTCATTGATCAACTTTTTGCAATGACATTTGTATAATTTTACACTGTTTGTCATTGATCAACATTTTGTAATGACATTTTGTATAATTTTACACTGTTTGTCATTGATCAACATTTTGTTATGACATTTGTATAATCTTACACTGTTTGTCAATGATTAACATTTGTATATTTTTACACTGTTAATCAAGAAATAAAAACATACAGTAACGGCCCTCTAAAGCGACCACCACAAAGAGTTATAAATCTGGGTCGTATATGCTTACGCCCTGCATTAAGCAACCATCTGCATTTTAAAACAGCTATGTTTATTCATAAAGTGGTCGCTTTAAAGGGGTTTAATGAGGTTTCAAACATGACTGAATCAGATGTTTGAGTTACTCGTTGTCAAGATCAAAGTTGTTTTGGATAATCTGTTTCTGATAACAAGTTTCGATATTTTTAACGACTCGAGTGGAGAGACAATTTTGTAAAAGAAAGGACGGGAAGAGATTTAAGTAGAGACAACATGTAAACATTTGCGACAGCTTGCCCAGTACGTGCCAAATCACCGCTAGACCGTGCATTATCTCTGTTTACTCAGCCCTCGTGGATTCGAATGAAGAAAATATAATATGGCGATTTAACTTTTAGTGTGCTGACAAAATGTTTGTATTGCATACTTTTGGTCAAGTCCATGTTCAGGATAGAATGTATATTCAATTTATCCAGTGTCAGATTTGATACTGATGAGCTGCTAAGTTTATCGGTGTCTCATCTGGATCGAACATCTGGATCGAAAATGTTTAAAAATGTTAATCATCTATTCTCTCGTAACATGCTAAAGTTTGTTTACAAAAGCTATCTTGATTTTGTTTAAGAGTGTTAGAAATGGCAAAGTCTACCAGTTTGTCAAATCCTTATTATATTATTGACAGTTCATATGTAAAGGTGCTAGTAACTGAGCCGTGCTTTGATAAACTAGGATGACGATGATGATGAGGAGGAGGAGGAGCGTGGTGATGGTTAAACCACTGCACCCGATGGTCTTATAGTGAACGAATCGTCAAATTATTGACTAGACGTTCAACCTAAATGTCTTCAGAGCTTAAATTCATTGTAAACCCTGTCAATAGAACTCTTCTTTTAAAAGCGTCCAACGACTTATGACCAGATGAATAAGGCACTTGAACAACTGGTCCTCCAGAATTAAAGAAAATGATGGACAATAGTTTCTTCGTTCTGGTCGTTCTCTGTGTAATGTGTTCTCATGTGCTCGCTTGACCTTTCCGTTTCCATTGCTTTGCATCAGCCATTTTCAGTGGCTCAGATATATGTACCCAATACACAAGTCTCGTCACCTGTTTGCATATTAGAAATAACAAGACTATTGTAAAACTCCAATAAAGACGCTCTTTCGTTCGCTCCTCAGCGAGAAAATGGTGTACCACAAATTGCATTTGTTTTTACAAAACAGCCTCAAATGCCTCTCTAGAATTGCTTGGAAGTTCCCTTATGATATGTCCGTACCACTGGTTGTATCTTTAACCCTTACAGTGCGGGACACGAGTTACTAATGCCCTTTGCAAACAGTTACGTAGACCTAGATGAGAGAGTCCCTAGAGAAAGCCTCTCATCAAGGTCTGCGCTGTTTGTCATGTCATACTTTTCTTTACAAAAAAAACTAGATATTTACCAAGAGCTTAACCTGTTTGAATATTGGAATAGTTCATTCGAAAATTCAGTGTTGTAATGGTTAACCGATACTCGGGAACCTAGCTCTACCAACTGCCCTTACTACAGCAGTCTTTATCATAGTACATTAACCTTGTTCTGCTATCAGGCCTTAATACAGCAACAATTTTCATAGTACATTTAATACATTAACATAGTTCTACCCTCTGCCCTTACTGTAGCAGTCTTAAGCATAGTAATACATTAACCGTGTTCTACCATCGGCCCTTACTACAGTAGTCTTTGCCATAGTAATACATTAACCTTGTTCTACCATCGGCCCTTACTACAGTAGTCTTTGCCATAGTAATACATTAACCTTGTTCTACCATCGGCCCTTACTACAGTAGTCTTTGCCATAGTAATACATTAACCTTGTTCTACCATCGGCCCTTACTACAGTAGTCTTTGCCATAGTAATACATTAACCTTGTTCTACCCTCGGCCCTTACTACAGTAGTCTTTGCCATAGTAATACATTAACCTTGTTCTACCCTCGGCCCTTACTACAGTAGTCTTTGCCATAGTAATACATTAACCTTGTTCTACCCTCGGCCCTTACTACAGTAGTCTTTGCCATAGTAATACATTAACCTTGTTCTACCATCGGCCCTTACTACAGTAGTCTTTGCCATAGTTATACATTAACCTTGTTCTACACTCGGCCCTTACTACAGTAGTCTTTGCCATAGTAATACATTAACCTTGTTCTACCCTCGGCCCTTACTACAGTAGTCTTTGCCATAGTAATACATTAACCTTGTTCTACCATCGGCCCTTACTACAGTAGTCTTTGCCATAGTAATACATTAACCTTGTTCTACCATCGGCCCTTACTACAGTAGTCTTTGCCATAGTAATACATTAACCTTGTTCTACCATCGGTCCTTACTACAGTAGTCTTTGCCATAGTAATACATTAACCTTGTTCTACCCTCGGCCCTTACTACAGTAGTCTTTGCCATAGTAATACATTAACCTTGTTCTACCCTCGGCCCTTACTACAGTAGTCTTTGCCATAGTAATACATTAACCTTGTTCTACCCTCGGCCCTTACTACAGTAGTCTTTGCCATAGTAATACATTAACCTTGTTCTACCATCGGCCCTTACTACAGTAGTCTTTGCCATAGTAAATTAGTAATACATTAACCTTGTTCTACCATCGGCCCTTACTACAGTAGTCTTTGCCATAGTAATACATTAACCTTGTTCTACCATCGGCCCTTACTACAGTAGTCTTTGTCATAGTAATACATTAACCTGGTTCTACCCTCGGCCCTTACTACAGCAGTCTTTGCCATAGTAATACATTAACCTGGTTCTACCCTCGGCCCTTACTACAGTAGTCTTTGCCATAGTAATACATTAACCTTGTTCTACCCTCGGTTCTTACTACAGCAGTCTTTGTCATAATACATTAACCTCGTTCTACCCTCAGACCTTTCTACAGCAGTCATTGCCATTATAATACATTAACCTAGTCTTACCCTCAGTCCTTACTGCAACAGCCTTTGTCATAGTAACCTTGTTATACGCTTACTACAGTAGCTTTTGCAATAGTAATACAGTGTATGTGTTTTAGGCATACCAGGTGCTGTTATCTTTGACAGATAATTACCCAACTTGAAAGTTCTAACCCTCTTTATATAATAACGTCTGCTCCAGTTTGAATCTGGTACAAATTTGACTATTTCGGAATTGATCAAGCTTGTGAGGAAAATTGACATAGTGTCAAACAGCTTGTATCCCGATGAGACGCCGAGTTACTCTAACTGATTGGTGAAGCTTTGAACCATCGTTCAATCTCTCAACCTAGCTGCTGCTGCTGCTTAAATACATAGGAATGAATACATATTTCAATAATAACAATTCAATTCCGGTAATATATTTCTAATAATCTTACATTTGAACAGATATCATACGACCATATGCATAAGCCAGAGTTACAGATAAAGGTGCGTCCCCAAATACTAAAATCGTCATTTCTCCATCAAACCCTATAATGACGATTCTAAAGAATGGTTACAATATAGGGTTCGGTGGAGAAATAAAGGAGCTTTCTTGAAAATGTTTAAATTTACGCATCTTATCTGGACCCCTGAACGCGGTTTTATTTCTCAGAGTCATTGATAAAATGTATACTTCAAATACTAAAATCGTCCTTTCTTAACCAATTCCTATGTTGTTACTACTCAACAAAGGATTCGAAGGAGAAACACAGGAGATATTCTTGAAAACAAAAGTTTAATTCACACATCAGTATCCATGCTAGTTTAATTTCCACATCTGCATCTAATTCTGTTTATGTTATTGAAATTGATACGTTGATTCTACCTCTTGAATATCCATGTAAGAAAAAGTGAAATCATGATTTTTTTATAATGATATGAACACGGAAATTTATTGGTCATGGTAGAAAGTGTAGAATCAAATCTATATAACCCCATAAGCATACAGAGCAGACACTGGTTACTCAGTTTGCACAGGCGTGAAAAGGCGCATGTTTCAAGGGTTGTTTCTAAGGATATCTTTACAAAAACAGGATTAGGAGATATGGCCGCCTAAACGTTAACTATCGCGTAAACATGTTTGTATACAATAGAATTCGTTTAACCCATTCCCTCATATTGACGACTCTGTAAAAATCCCTTTGTGAAACCGTTGTGATAAATAGAGCATTTGCTCCTATAGGAGCAAATGCTCTATTTACCACAATGGTTTCAAACTACAAAATTCTAAAATGTTCTTTTTCCTCTAGTTAATGCTCTTTTTCGGTAGATTTATTCAAAAAGGTTATATCTAAAAATAGCCTATGAGGTAATGAGTTAAGTGGTGACTTAAAGAATAAGATTGATATGTTTGATGCAGGTGCCCCCTTAGTGCAGAACGAAACTAATACAGATAACCCCTATAGTAGTGGTCTGTATAACGTCTGCCCTGCATTGATTTGCTATTAAAATTTGTCTTAATTAACCCTTTCCTTGTACTATTTTCATTCCCAATTTCAATACCTACTGAATATTCATGACCAAAATAGTTATAATGAAAAATGGAAGGCGGAACATTGTAGCCATTTTAGACACTAAAGAAACAGATCTATCAAATTCCATAAGCAAACAGAGCTGACTCTGATCAGACGGCTCTCATATGGGCCATCTGATCTGGGTCTGCTCTATTTGTAGATGCGTGAAAATGCGTTTATATGAAGGGAAGAGTTAACCATGTACTACATAGATGTGCCTTTAATCGTTTGTAAACAGCGTAGATCCAGATTGGTCAGCCCCTGTTACTATAGTAGCCGTCTGACCAGGGCTTGCTATGTTTGCTTATTAAATTCTATAGATTCTGCCATGGCCAAAACAAATCCTGTTCACATGAAATTATAAAGAATTAGCTAATAAATATTCATCGATATATTATTTATTACATGAATATTCGTGGTGTAAGGGGTTAACCAGAATTATTACTGTAGGGAATCCCAGTGTGTGTATACAATGTAATTAGTTTGTAGTTCATAAAATACGATAAGTCTCAAACAAAACGTTACTGAGCCATCTTTGTAATTTTCCTATATGCTAACACTGACAAAAATACAATATTTTTGCATTCAGAACAATGAAAATATTAATAATCCTTTTTGGTGAATTGATTTACGACGGGCGACATCCATTGTTTCAGGACCACTTTTTAGTCACAAAAAAACATACAAATCTGTATTGTAGTCATACGAATGAGGCCCTGATTGGTGGTCAGTCTGAACTTTATTTCCACAAACATGTCATACCTGGTGACCTTGATTTAACAGTAACAGAGGCGTGTGTCTGGATCATACGTTTTGTACAAATTGAAAGGCACAGGATGTAACTCTTGACAAGCTGCAACTAGTCTGCATGAGTACTACTATTTATCCCTTTCAGTGCCAGTATTGTCGTCTGATGGACACAGTATCGTCTGCTTCAAGTTTTAGAGTTGGTGCTTGTTCAATTTCTTTATAAAAAGAGTAACCCATTTGCGCCCACGATCCCATATATGGGATATAGGCAAACAGTGTAGATTCTGATCAGACGCCGATTAATGCGGCGTCTGATCAGGATCTACACTGTTTACTGATAGGAATTTCAATATAAAACAAAACGAAAATGAAAATATAGGCCAGGTTTCCCTTAGATCAAAAATGGACAAATCCAATGTATAAACATGGAAGAATCCACTGGGTGCAAAAGGGTTAATAGAGTACCAAACAGTTTGGAATCAGATGAGACGCTGAATTTACTTCTCTTCAGGATCCCAACTGTTGCATATGATACCGCAGACCCATCTTCATGGCACTGAAATGGTTAAATAAATGCAATTGAAGTAATCGATAATTCCTTCATTATCAGACTGTTTGCAAGGCTTAGAAAGGCATATTTATGGAGTGAAGAGTTAAGACAAGTTCGTTTGTTATCAAACAAAGAAGAAGAAAAAATATTGTAATTCAGTGAAAAGGTTTTCGGGACAGGGTTGATGTGTAATTACACATGTAATTGTATTATATTCTGTATATAATACAGCTACATGTGTATATGCAAATTTGAACTTACTACATTCACTAATGTTAGACATTCGAGATATAAACTAATTCTAACTATAGCAACATGCAAAAACAGGTACAGGTGATGTGCTCTTTGGAATGGTCAATGCTGTTTGCCAACGTCTTTATTTGGGACGTTATAAACAGATAAGAACGTGTGTGGGGTTTTTTGTAATATCAGTCCGCCAGGAAAGATATTATAAGAAAAGTGGTGATGAAAATGTGTTGGTTTTTTACTGATTTTCCCAACTATTTAGTGTATTTGTCTATTATAACACAACGTAATATGTTTTTATCCACAGGGTGCCATTTCGTGGGTCTAGATGATCTAAAAAGTCAAAATAATTGATTGGGTCGGTTTAGTGTTATATTATATACCCTTGTAAATAATATAACACTAAATCGACCCAATCATTTTTTTTTACTTTTTAGACCATCTAGACCCACGAAATGGCACCCTGTGTTTTTTATCTAAGGGTGGTTTTACAGAAAGGAAAATCCAGCTGCTCGTCTCAATGTTTAGCCCTTTACTTAATAAATATTTATGTAAGAAATAATGACATCATGAATATTAATTATATTATTTTTTATTGATAACATATGGAAACAGGAAGTTTTACCATGGCAGAAAATGTAAAATCATATCTATAGTTTTTCATAAGCAAACAGATCAGACCTAGATCATACTGTTTGCAAATGCGAAGAAATGCGAATTTATGGAGTAAATGCCTAGAAAGGCGTATTTATGGAGTAATTAAGGGGTTAAGACAAGTTAATTTACCAAAGAAGGAAAATAAATATTGTAAATCAGTGAAAAAGGGAGTTAGACATTCGAGGTGTAAACTAATTATAACTATGGCAATTTCAACATGCAATGTGTATGTACAGGCGATGTGCTCTTTAGAATGGTCCTCTTGCCTGGATCAATACTGTTTGCCAATGTGTATATTGAGGATGTTATAAACGGATAATAACGTTGTTGTTATATTTTGTTGTTGTTGGGTTGTTGTTGGTTTTTTAAAAAATCAGTACGCCAGAAAATATATAAGAAAAGTAGTAATGAAAATGTGTTTTTTACTGATTTCCAAACTATAAAGTGAATTAGTCTGTTCAAGCACAAAGTATATATGATAATATCTAAAGACGGTTTTACAGAAAGAAAAATCAAGCTGTTCGTCTGAATACTTAGCCCTTTGTCCCATAAATATTCAAGTAGGAAATAATGACATCGTGATTTTAGTTTTATTAATGGTTGTAATAGCCCAGGGTCATGAACACAGGGATTTTTGGCCATTGCAGAAACTATAGACTCACATCTATATTATATCATGTGCAAACAGATTAGACCCTGATCAGCCGCTCCTATAGGAACTGGATTTACTCTGTGTGCGGAGTTGTAGAAATTTACGTAGGCTACGTGTATAATATTTATGGACTAAAGGGTTAATTCCCACAAGTTGGATGTAATTACGTGGTTATCGAACTATGAAGTCTTCAGTCACACACCGAATTTTGCTTAATTAATCTCCTCGGTTTGCCGATTACATGTATTATGTGTCAACAGTATAGCTCCTTTAAAACGGTCGAAAGCTTTATAAATAAACATGATTGTCTTTAACCGTTTCCAGGCGCTGATTTAGAGGGACGGGGCCGGCGTACGCCCCCCCCCCCCCCCCTAAAATTGCCCAAACAAACTTTTTTTAGTAATATTTTATATCTAGTTCTACTAAAAATCAATAAAACATTGATTTAATCTGAGTTTTTAATTTCACTCGCCCAATTACGCTCTTTTTCACACGTATTACAAACACTCTACTTATTTATGTCATCATATATAAAAAAAAAATCTACGCCCTCCTCCCCCCCCCCCCCCCCTATAAAAAGAATTCTACCCCCCCCCTCCCTGGATCCGCAACTGGTTTCTCTTAGCGCTGTTCCGGTTACACATGGTATTTGTGTTGTGGTAGAAACTAATAATAATAATCTTTATTTCCTCCAGATCAGGAGAGCATAGAAATATTTCACATACAAACACAGTAAACAAGTACAATCACAAATGTCAGATCTATTATAATTTCTTAGGCAAACAGAGCAGACACTAATAAGACGGGTCATATAGGAGTCGTCTGCACATGCTGTAGCAAACAGCGTTCCTGTTGTTCTTGTCCACCTCTGGACGGGCCTCCAGGGTTAGAAAGTACGAGTTACCACCCTTTACCATGCTCTCTCGCTGTGGAGATAAACATTTCCGGTTTATGCTTGGAAGGAGAACAGAGCATTATTGTGTCAATAATGCATTATAGATGGTACAGTTTTGCTCTTAATATGAGTTTAAGACTTTCCTAGGTATACAGAGTGCAACATTGTTGAATTAGACATAGAGTAGCCCAATAAAGCTGTAGAATAGGTTCTGATTTTGTTCAATTCAATTAACAATACTTTGATCCAGGAAGAGATCTAATGGAGACAATGTCTCCTTGGCAAAGTTATGGTGTTTGTCAGATTTTGCATGATATAGGTAGTGTAAAGAACACACTCTTGAAACGCGATTTTTGCAATGAACATAAAACATGTAATGATGACTGTCTTATGTGAAACAAATTGTTGATAAAAACCAGAACAAAAAATCCATATATACAGCACAGTGACCTACTTTTGATAATACAATTTTGGTCTTCAGTATTCTCACCTGGATTTTATATTTCAAATATTTATGACCTATGATTTAACCTTTATGTTGGAATGCTACTATTCTCTGACACTCAAACCTTATCCTGTTCAGTGCTTTGAAAAAAAAACATGTCTGCTAAATCTCGGATCTTAGCAGTTTTAACTTACTTAGAACTGAATTGCTCAGGGAAAGGGTATAATCTTTTCCTTCATATAAACATGTTTTCAAGCATTTGCAAACAGAGTAGACCCAGATCAGATTGGTTATATAGGAGCCCTCTGATCAAGGTCTGCTCCGTTTGCTAGTGGAATTTGAAAGATCTGTTTCTTTATAGTCTAATTCTAAAAGGGCTACAACAAAAGTACAATTTTCCCCCTTCCATGTTCATTATAACTATTTTTTCAGTGAATATACGGTAGGTAGTCGAATTTGGAATAAACATGGAACAGTTGTATCATGGTGAAAAAGTTGTGACTCAACTGGGACTCGAACCCAGTTCCTCTGGCTTACCATGCCAACACTCTACCGACTGAGCTACCAAGCCACACAGTAAAGCCTATCAACTTATTTCACCACAATCTCTACCCGGCTACACAGGGAAAGGATTAATAAATTGTTTTACCACATAACTGTTGGCTCTCAAACTATTATATGACTATTATCACAGATAATGTATGAGACTAGACAATGAGCTGGACTGAAGGGTTTGGGGACGTTTCGCTCCAAAACCAGTTCCTCAGGACTGGGACGTTTTTTCGGAGAAATTCGTACCAATTTTTGACTGGGATGTTTCATCCCACTGATCTGGGGATATTAGTTAGGATACATATCTGTCGCCACATGTCTCTATCTCACCCTCTCTCTATCTCTCTCACTCTCTCTCTCTCATCAACTGTCTCTCTCACACTATATCTTTCACAAACATTGCATTAAGTTTCATATTTTGTTTGTCATTACATGTATATATATATGAATTATTTGTATGGGGAGGGTCAAATCTAATGTTGTAAGAACTTGTGACCGGACCCAATTTCCTCTAATATGGAAATAAAATATATTTAAACTATCTGGGGAGATTCGTCAAATAATAACTGTATAATTTTTTAGCTCCACTTTTTCAAAAAGTGGAGCTATTGTCATGACCCTCTCGTCGGCGTCGGTGTCGGCGTCGGCGTTGGTTAACCTTTTTGTTAAGGTCCTTTTATCAGAAACCATCAAAGATATTTGGATCATATTTGGTATGTATATTTACTATCACAAGGGGAACCCATTTCACAAGGGTAGGTAACCCTAAAATTAATATTGCCATAGTTATGCCCCTTTTTCGACTTAGAATTTTCATTGTTGGTTAAGTTTTATGTTCAGGTCCATGTCTCAGAAACTGTCCAAGATATTTGGTTCAAATTTAGTATGCATGTTAATTATTACAAGGGGGACCCATTCCACAAGGGCAGGTAACCCTAAAATTAATTTTGCTATAGTTATCTGCCCTTTCTGACTTAGACTTCCAGTACACTATCCAGCACTAAAGAAAGTGGAGCGCGCTGTCTGCGGACAGCTCTTGTTTTAAAATGAGCCCAACATTTCCAACATTGAGAATCTAAGAAACTTTGACAATTATATCACATTGTGGCAAAAAAGTGTAAATAGTAATGGTGTTTCTTTTTTTTTATATATAAAATGGACTTTTTGGATATAATTTAGGTAATTTACTCAGACATCATAAAATGTTGTATTTGCATCTGCTCAGTTGTTATCATAAGGGGACTTGCGATAATACGTGTTACGCGGTAATAGGTGTAAAATGGATACACATCAAGTTATTTGGCATCTCATCTGGATCCAAGCTGTTTACAAAGTCAGTCAGGATGTCAATCTGAGCAGAATAATGGTTAGAGGTCAGGATGTTTTCTGTCAGATTATAGCGTACATCATACATATACTTGCATTTTCTCTTTATTTCAATGCAGAAATTAGTGCAAAACCACTGTAACAATGTCTATGAGTTTACATGTACATGTACAGTAAAACCTCTTTAAATCAATCTTGTCTAATTCTGTGCCTAAAAGTCAGATATGAATAGCTTAACCCTTTATGCCTTTGCAAACAGAGTATACCCAGATCAGATGGCCCCTGCAGAAGATACTGTTCACCTTTTTACTTGTCTTGTGATGATAATACATGTTAATTCTAAGGTCTAAAAACCCTAAGAAGAATGCCCTTATAACAAATTAAACTGTCGTCCCAGTAATTTTTTAAAATTGGTGCGAAACATCCCAGTAAATTTTCAGTAGTGCCGCGAAACATCCTGGGAGGAACTGGTTTTGGAGCGAAACGTCCCGTAACTAACTGAAGCCTTTCTGTAAAAATGTCATTGATAAAGCATTCCAACTATCACCCATAATAATCAGAGCTCCAGATAAGATGTGTAAATTTAAACATTTTCAAGCATAGCTCCTTTATTCCTCCATCAAACCCTATACTGTGACCACTCTTTAGAATCGTCTCGAACAGACGATTCTAAAGAGTGGTCACAGTATAGGGTTTGGTGGACAAAAGACGGTTTTAGAATTTGGGTACGCGTCATTATCTGTAGCTCTGATAATTATAAGCTTAGTGCCTCAAACATGTTCTTCGAACATTATTATTACTGTTTGAAGAGTGTTTTTCATCTAGGAGTTACCATATATAAAGCTTGTATAAAGATAAGACTGTTTTGCAGACAACTGCGGCATACCAGGAAAAATTGTCACCACAAAGTTTTGAAACTTCAACTTTTTATGCCCCCATAGACGATAGTCGGGGGGCATATTGTTTTTGCCCTGTCTGTCTGTTTGTCTGTTTGTTTGTCAGCAACTTTAACATTGGTCATAACTTTTGAGCCAGTATAGATAGAGACTTGATATTTGGCATACATATGTATCTCATGAAGCCGCACATTTTGAGGGGTGACGTGTCAAGGTCATCCTTCAAGGTCATAGGTCAAATATATGGGTCAAATCGCCGACTTTAACATTGGCCATAACTTTTGGACCAGTAGAGATAGAGACTTGATATTTGCCATGCTTGTGTATCTCATGAGGCTCCACATTTTGAGGGGTGACATGTCAAGGTCAAGGTCAGAGGTCAAGGTCAGAGGTCAAATATATGAGGGGGCATAGTGTTTCACAAACACATCTTGTTACTCCTAAAACTCATTGCCGATTACCGGAGACAGGCGCTTGTCTGGAGATAGATTGTTAATCTGCGATATGTTGTGCATTGTTGCTTTTTTTTTTCCCCCCAATGTTCAATACTTTTATTCACCCCGTAATTGGTGTATGCGGGTTGGGGAACTATCCCGCTATGCACCTCAAAATAACTGATAACACATGCACTTGTACAATGTTGTAATTGAACAATAACTAAGCATGAAATATATATATATGTGTTATAGCATTTACCACATATTGAACACATGTTTATACGATATGGTGAAATCTAACATTCCCTACAAACTTAGAAAGAAAAAATATAAGAAAGGAGAGAAAGACGTGCCTCATTACAATTACTTTTAAATGTATCGATTTATTACTTGTACTAAACGATTTTGCCATATCTGTGGGTGATCCGTGGAATCTGTTACAAAACTTTCAATATTCAAGAATAGTTGTATATAATGTTGATTAATTCATAATCATGTTCATACATTGTTAAAAGAGTGTAAAAAGTTACAACATTAACCCTGTCCCTCATATAAACGTGTTTTCACACATTTGCAAACAGAGTAGACCCAGATCAGACGACTCCTACAGAGTCTGCTCTGTTTGTTAATGGAATTTGATAGTTCTGTTTCTTTACTTTCTAAAGTGTCAACAATGTTCCACTTTCCATATTTCATTATAGCTATTTTCTCCATGAATATTCAGTAGGTATTGAAATTTGGAATGAATATAGGACAGGGAAAGGGTTAATGTGTTGAACATTCTTGACTTGTCCTTCTTTTTCAGAATAATCCTCTCAACTGTTCAACAGCCATATGACCAGTTAAGCACACTCTACAGTTCATAATGGACACAGGCCAGGAGAAGGGGCATGGGAACATGCCAGTTTCACTGCACAATCAAGTAGTTAACTTGGGAAACCCCATCCATACAACCATTCCAAACCATCTAGGGGGTGCCAAGAGCATGGAAACAGAAAACTTGGAATTAACAGGCCATGTCCAAGAACTGGTATTTACAGTTGTTCTCCTTTTCAAAATAGCACAGCCAATTTGAGATTATCTCTGCAAACTGTTTGGAGCCAGATGAGAGTAACTGCAAATTTAGTCAGTTTCCTTTTGGACACTCTGATTGTATGGTTGTCGAAAAACAACAATAACAAATATACACTTATATACTTTAACCCTTGACACCATGAATATTAATGTAAGAAATAATGAATATCAACTAGCCTTTTCTACGCCCGAAGGTAACTTCAGTCGTATTATGGTATGGCGAGTGTCCGTCAGTCCGTCTGTTAGCCACATCTTTGTCCGCTCAATAGCTTGACAACTATTGGGTGAGCTGTATTCATACTTAGTAGGAAGGTTGGTCATGGCTAATAGATAACCCCAATTAATTTTGAGGTCAGTCAGTCAAAGGTCAAGGTCACCATGACCTTCAACTCAAAAATCTTGTCCACTCAATAACTTGATAACTTTTTTTTTATTAAGTATTAGATGTGCTGTCTTATACAAAGGTCAAGGTCACCATGACCGTCAACTCAAAACTCTTGTCCACTCAATAACTTGATAAGTATTGGGTGAGCTGTCTTCATATTTAGTAGGAAGATTGGGCATGGCTAGTAGATGAACCCTATAGATTTGGAGGTCAGTCAGTTTAAGGTCAAGGTCACCGTGACCTTCAACTCAAAAATCTTGTCCACTCAATAACTAGATTAGCCCATAGTGAGCAGAAACGGACGTTAATCAACACAAACAAAAACTAGATAAGTATTAGGTGTGCTGTCTTCATACTTAGTAGGAAGGTTGGTCATGGCTAGTAGATGACACAAATTGATTTTTAGGTCAGAGGTCAAGGTTACCGTGACCTTCAACTCACCGTGACCTTCAACTCAAAAAAATCTTATCCGCTCATTGTCAATAACTTGATAAGTATTAGGTGTGCTGTTTTCATACGTAGGAAGGTTAGTCATGGCTAGTAGATGACCCCTATTTATTTTGAGGTCAGTCGGTCAAAGGTCAAGATCACTGTGACCTTCAACTCAAACATTTTGTCTGCTCAATAACTTGATAAGTATTAGGTGTGCTGTCTTCATACTTAGTAAGAAGGTTAGTCATGGCTATTAGATGACATAAGGGGCTCTTGTAAATATATATAATGGCTTATGAACATAGAAAGATGTATATAATTTCATATGGAAACAGAGCAGACCCTGATCAGATGGCTCTGGCCGGAGCTGTCTGATCTAGGACTGCTGTGTTTGCAAAGGCGTTAAAATGCATATTTATTGTGTACAAGGTTAAAATAAGAAGCAGTCGAATGTTTGAGAAAGCGAAAATTACACAACATGCCAGGCTAAAGGTTTAACCCTTTCCCTCATATAAACGTGTTTTCCACATATGCAAACAGAGTAGACCCAGATCAGATGGCTCCTAGAGGAGCCGTTTGATCAGGGTCTGCTCCGTTTGCTAATAGAATTTGAAAGGTCTGTTTCTTTACTTTCTAAAATGTCTACAATGTTCCACTTTTCATATTTCTTTATAACTATTTTGTTAATGAATATTCAGTAGGTACTGAAAAATGGCCTAAATACATGTATAGAACAGGGAAAGGGGTTAAGAGTTCCAACTCGTGGTACATTTTACCGTATACAACCAGGAAACTTGTCTCCTTCTAATGCATGCTTCTGCGTTTAAATATTTTTCTACTGGCTTACGGTAGTTGTTTTCATATGTTGTTGATGGAATTGTATATGATTAACCCTTTGTTACGTCTGTGACAAGTATTGTCTACTTCAATTCTTAAAATAAAATTAATCTCATTTCATGGCAAAAGTATAATCACAGTGTCAAACAGTTTGGATCCTGATGAGATGCCAAATTATGTGGTATCTCTTCTAGATTAAAGCAGTTTGCATAGATAATCACAGTTATTCTGCTAGAGTGCAAAAACGTATGGAACTAACATGCTCTGATTTAGAAGGGAAAAAGGGTTTATGGATATTTTCAAACAGTGTACAGTTATTACATTAAATATTTAGGCAAATTCAGACCAATAGTGCATACTCAGAATTGACTGCTCCTGAAGGAGCAGGTTGATTAACCCTTTCCTCCATAAATACGCCTTTCTGCGCCTCTGTAAAAGTCACCTGTTGAAACCATTGTGATAAATAGAGAATTTGCTCCTATAGGAGCAAATGCTCTATTTATCCAACAATGGTTTCAAACTAAAAAATTCTAAAAAAAAATCCTTTTCTCTAGTTAATGCTCCTTTCCGGTAGATTTATTCAAAAAGGTTGTATCTAAAAATAGCCTATGAGGTAATGGGTCAATGTCTACAATGTTTGTCACTCCATTACTTTCATTTTACCCTCTATTCATATGTAGGAACCATCTGATCAGGGTCTACTCTGTTTTCGTAATATATAACAGATTGACCAGTACCAAACATCCTGTATATATATCCTTTTATCAAACTAAAGCTAATATATAGCGGTATTCATGATGTCATTGTTTTTGACATGAATATTCAACAGGGAAAGGGTTAGTGTAATTAAAACAGTGCTCCATTTATGTACCAACTGTTTGTGAGGGGAGACTAGGGTACAGATTTTTAGCGTAAATGTGATATACCCATATTAGAATTTGTTAGCCCTGAAACATGACATTTGAACATTGATTAACACTTTCACTGCTGATTATTCCTGTCAGAAATAATGACATTATGAATATGTATGTTAGCGGAATTCTTTATAATGGCTAATTTTTAGTATTGATAGAAACTGTAGAGTCAGGTCTATTGTAATTAACCCTTTCCCTGTTCTATGTTTATTTCAATTTTCAATACCTACTGGATATTCATGGAAAAAATAGTTATAATGAAATATAGAAGGTGGAACATTATAGACATTTTAGAAAGTAAAGAAACATATCTTTCAAATTCCACTAGCAAATAGAGCAGACCGTGATCAGACGGCTCCTATAGGAGCCGTCTGATCTGGGTCTACTCTGTTTGCAAATGCGTGAAAACACGTCTATATGAGGGAAAGGGTTAAATGAACAGAACAGACAGTACTGATCAGCTTGCAGGTGTTTATATGAAGGAAATGATTAAGAGAGACACAATGCACAAATATATTCATGTTAATTGATATGCAATAAAACATGTCTACATTAAGGCAGGTATTAGTTTACTGTAGGATGAAAGTGATGCAGAAAGCTCCTCAAGCTTCAATAAGCAACCACCTGCTCTTTTAGACGTGCATCTGTATTTATTATGTGCTCCGTATAGGCAAGTTTTAATGTATATACATGTACTTCATTCAATGATTATTGTATGTTTACATTTTAGCTGAACCAGTTGTTCAACAGAGGAACCAATTCAATGTTGGTGACAGTGGGACCTCTTGGGGAGATTGGGATCCATGGCTCCCACAAGGGTCAGTCATTCCTTAAAGACAATGCCGACTTTGTGGACCGCTTCTCAAAAATCTGTAATGGTAGGTTGTTGAAAGCATAATAGCATAAACTTGTAAGCAGTTTTGATTTATCAAACTGTTTGGGTTTATGAGTCTCGACACTGTTTACAAGGGCTGTCATGAAGTCATCCTTAACCCATTGCCTCATAGGCTATTTTTAGATCCAACCACTTTGAATGAATCTCCCGAAAAAGGAGCATTAACTAGAGAAAAGGAAAATTTAGAATTTTGTAGTTTGAAACCATTGTGATAAATAGAGCATTTCGAAAGCTTGGTGCAAAACTATTCTAACTCCTTCACAAAGTGAAGGAGTTAGAATAGTTTTGCACCAAGCCCTCGATTTGCTCCTGTAGGAGCAAATGCTCTATTTATCGCAATGGTTTCAACGGGTGACTTTTGCAGAGGCGTCAAAAGGCGTTAATATGAAGGAATGATTCTGCCTGATGTTTATTTTTTCTTTTGTGCATGCAATTTACAGTACATGTTGTATTTTACCTGTATTTACAACGATAAAATACATAATCTTTTGGATAAGGCATTAAAGTACATGTAGATATATTTTGCGTTTGCCTGACCAAACAGAAAAATCTCCCAAAATATCCACCCCCGATTAAGTGGTCACCTCGCTTAAGCGATCAATTTGGCCACTTCCCTTGACTGGCCACTTAACACAGGTTTTACTGTATATAACATACAGTGACAAGATCTTGTGTGTCCAACTGCTTATACACCATTCCAATGGGAGGATTTACTTCAAACTTTCACAGATGAATAACCTTGACGTGAAGATGTACATACAGAAGAGAAATTTGGCCCCCACTTTTTATCAGAGTTATGGGACTTTGAAATTTTCTTCACTATACAACTCCTCATATACCAATGGGCGGAGGGGGGGTTTGCTTCAAATTTTCACAGATTAACAAGCTTGGTGTGAAGATGTACTTAAAGAAGGGCTCTGACCATCTTTCCCAGAGTTATTGGACTTTGAAAGTTTCTTCATTGTACAACATACAGTGAAAAATCTTGTTTGTCCAACTCCCAGTACACCAGTGGGAGAATTTACTACAAACTTTTTCAGGAGGGGGCTGGGTTGGGGTGGGGTGATCTGTGTCATATGGACATAGTTTTCTGGCTTAGATTAGTTAGAATTCAGTTGCTGCCATAGTTTCAATTTATTTGCTGCCTGCCATTGGCTGGTTAGAGACAGATATATCAATCAGCAGTTATTGATAGGTATAGTTTTATGCTACTCTAGTGCAATTGTTACAGGACTCAACTTTATAGTGTTAAACAATTCAGGAATCTTCAATCCGATCTATATAATTAATGTCTAGATGGCCTTCACTTCACTTTAATATCAGACAGTACTTAAAATAGTCTTGTGTGCTGTTCTTAGACATCTCTTACTTTATTTTTGTTTTAGAAATTAACTTAACCTGATAAAATTATAATGCATTGATTTATATACTGAAGCTAGAGTTTTATAAATAAATTATTTAACTATGCTCACATACCAAATAAGGTGTAAGAATAGCCTGCTTCAATTTTAATGGTAAATTCTTTCTCACTGTTTTTTTACGCCTGTTTGAAAAGACAGGACGTATTATGGAATGACACTGTCTGTCCGTTTGTCTGTAACATCTCTAACTCAAATTCTGCTTGGTGGATCCTTTTCAAATTTAAGCACAATGTTTATCTGGACATGCTACAGCAGCATGGCTGTGTCCCGGTATGTATATCCAAGGTCAAAGTCACACAATTGGACTTAGAATTTGCATTTAGCATTTAGGTTTAGCAAATATGGTAACCTCAGTTTATGTTGAATAAGGCCTCAATGGGCGTATATTGTGCCCACTGGCACTCTTATTAAAATAGAATAGAACGTTATCTGGCAGTTTAAATCCTAATGCAACGCTTTACTCTGTAACATACTGATTCAGAGTGTAGAGCAATACATAACTGTGTGTATTCAAAAACTAAAATTGCCATTTCTCCAACAAAACCTATGTTGTGGCCACTCTTTAGAATCATCTTCTTGAAGAGATGATTCTAAAAATAACATAGCCTAGGGTTTTGTGAAAAAATTAAGGAGCTTTTCTTCAAACTGGGTTTTTTCTGCATCTTATCTAGGCCTTTAAGGGTGTGCTGATTTATTAAAATATCTTATTTCTCAGCCAAACTATCTTGCTGATTCAGCAGAACCTGTCTTAAGCGACTTTGAATTGATTTTATGCATAAATCTTAAAAAGTAGGTGGTTGCTTAATTCAGAGCAAATAGAAATGCAGAAATCTACTGGAGCTTTTGACCTGGATTAAGCTACCACCTGCCCTTCAGACTTATAATTAGACCTCTTTTTGATGGTCGCTTAAGACAGATTTTACTGTACTTATTAGAATGGCTGTAGAGAGGGGATTCCAAGAGTACCATCATAGGGTTTCACAGAGAAATATTGAAATAATCTCTTTCAGATTTCATAATTACTTATCTAGAGTACTGATCATCCTCGAAGTCTGTTTCTTTGATTGTCATGCCTTGTATCATTGTATGGCACAGGGATATATAAGCACCCGTGTTTCTGATTGCAGATGATGTATGGACTCTTATTGGAGTACAGAAGCGCTTCATGGAGATTGGAAGAGCGAATCAAAATAAAGCTGGGCCTTACAATGAAAAGGGAGACTATCCTCTTGACTTCTCACATGAAAGGGGAAGCTATTTTACTGACAGAACTCAAAGTCAGGATAATAATTTTGTTCAGGGAATAATGTCTCAAGGGATGAATCAAAAAACTTATCAGCCAAATTCATTTGTGTCAAGCAGTTTTAGCCAGTATGATAGTCGTGCAACATACCCCACAGTGTCATTTTTTCAAGGTGGATTTTCTCAGGGTGTCCATTCCTCCGAGTCATATCCACAGTCTTCCTTCATGCCATCTGTAGACTCCAACACCAATAAAGAAAACTATGGTAACCTTGGCAACAATATGATACAAGGGCCAGTAACCACAGCGCCCCAGGTTGTCCCAGCTATGCCCCAAGGTGATAAAACTACAATAGCACAGACTGAAGAGGACTTATTTAAAGAAATGTTGACAAATCCCAGTCTGCAAGATGTATTTAAGGATGCTGCTCAGAAACATAATTCAAAAGAGAAAGATAAAACTAAAAAAAGTGAAAGCCCTAGTGATAGTAAAAAGAAAAGTATTGAAAAGAGGAAAAGAGAATGTAGACCAGAGACTTGGCAAAGAAACATAAAAAAGAAACTGAAGACAGAGGGCAAATCTTATGTGAACTCCAAGGGAAAGCTTGTTCCTGCCAAGGCTCTGAAGTCTGTGGACTGCTCCAAGTGTAAACTCAAATGTACTGCTAAAATCTCAGATGAAACACGTGAAAAGATATTCAGCTGGTTTTGGAAGCTAGGCTCATACACCGCCCAGAAGGAGTTTGTGGTTTCCAGGGTGATGCAAGTGGCAACTAAGACCAGCAAAAGACGTCATGTCCACAGACTTTTCTCTTTTGAAATTAATGGCAAGTATGAGCCAGTTTGTAAGCCCTTCTTCTCAAAGACTTTAGGTGTTGGTGATAGCTACATTTACAAAGCGTTTGAACAGAAGTCACGTGACTTGTTCGTGCAAGATGGCCGTGGTAAGCATGCACCTGTTAACAAAACCACCAGGGATCAGATAGACTTAATGCACGAACATCTGGATAGATATTTGTCAAGCTACCCAGTGGACAAACCGCTGCCTAAGAACATCCATGCTGTCAAATGGTATGACGAGTATGTGAAATTCTGTGGAGAAAAGGATAGAAAATTTGTGTCCAAGCACATCTACCGGAAGCTCTTCCAAGAATATGTTAGAATGTATCCACAGAATCCAGAGAAAAAGAAGTTGGGTGAGGGGTCTGGGACTGCGACTGACTCGGACCAGTCATTACCCAGGCCTGAGGTAGAGCCTACTGTGACTGGGTTGATGTATGATGGGAATGCTGTCAGTACAGAGAGTAGTAATTAACTTTTGTATATAAAAATATTGTTCTCTCTTTTTACTCATTAATATCATGCTAAGTAATTATAATTTGGAAAACTTGTCATCTGCTGCAATCCTCAAAGTATAATTACAGTAAAACCCCGCTAATGCGACCACCAAAAAGGGACACAATTCTGGGTGGCTGAGGCAGGTGATAGCATAATGCAGGACGAAAGTTATGCAGAAAGCTCCTATAGGAGCTTTCTGCATAACTTTCGTCCTGCATTAAGCAACCACCTGCTTTAGACGACATCAGTGGCTGTTTATTAAGTGGTCGCATTAGCGGGGTTTCACTGTACTTACATTTCTCCTAAAAATACAGGCAGACTGTTATACAGTTTGGATCCTGTTGAGATAGGAGTTACTCAGTGCCTCATCTGGATCCAAACTGCATTGAACAAGTAATCAGTTTGCTGCTGGTATGCAGAGAAATTATTCTTAACCCTTTCCCTAATAATTTATGCATGAATTGATCACTTCATGAATATTCATTAACTTAAATATTATAATGTAAACTTTTCAAGGGAATTTTTTACAAAACTAAAGGATCTGATCTATATAATTCCATCTGCAAACAGAGCAGATTCTGATCAGACAGCTCGTACAGGAGCTGTCTGATCAGGGTCTGCTCTGTTTGCTTATGAAATTATAATTAATCTGACCCTACAGTTTCTTCTACTAATCCCAAAATTCATGTGTACACATGCCATAAAATCTTATCTAATAAATCTTCATGATGTCATTATTTCATACATGAATATTCCACAGGGAAGGGTTAAGAATGGGTTAAAACAGAGATCAAGATAAGGCGGGTATTTCACATGCAAATGACTTATTTTGGCACAGACCCCTGTATTATTCATTACAGTATAGTATATACATTATAGTATTCATTAGACTCATCTCTTGGGACAATTCTGATGATTTTTCACAAGTTAGACTCGATGCAGAGTATTTTATTGCAAAATTTTTAACTTACACCCACTTTCTAACATGAATATTCATTTAAGAAATAATGAATGTACAAATATTAATTAGTTGAATTTTATAATCGCATATGAACAAGCTAATTTTTGGTCATGGCAGGAACTGTAGAATCAGATCTATATAATTCCATAAGAATCAGCAAACCCTGATTAGACCCTACAAGAGCCATCTGATCTGGGTCTACTCTGTTTGCAATGGCATATCTATGAAGTAAAGAGTTAAAGTATTCTTGTAGAAAATTAGTATCAGAGTATCGGTATTAACCCTTTCCCTGTTGAATGTTCATGGAAGAAATAATGACATCATGACTATTTATCAGCTGTGGGTTTACAATGTTACAGAATGTTTGGGTTCTGGCAGAAAATGTAGAATCAGATCTATATATAAATCCATAGGCAAACAAAGCAGACCAAGGTCAAAAGACTCCTATAGGAGCCATCTGATCTGGGTCTACTCTGTTTGCTAATGTGTGAAAAGGCGTTTATATGAAGGAAAGGGTTAAACAATCTGGATCTTGAGGAGACAGACAGTTGCTCAGATTCTCATCTGGATCCAGTGAGATTGTCTCTATTTGATTTCATCTTATATTTTTTTTTACATTATTTTTTCGGCTCTATATGACCATCAGTGTCGATGGGCCGTAAAACACCATTCATTCATTCATTCATTCATCTGGATCCACATTGTTTGTGAACACAAATTTACCCATGGTGTTGAAAGAGTTTATGCTGCTGATGTCTTCTCGCCAATATTAACCCTTTAGGTCATGAATATTCATGTTAGAAATAAAGACATTTTTAAGTGAATTTTTAAGTTTATTTCTTATGATGACATGAACACATGAAGTTTTGGACATGACAGAAACTGTATTATTAATCTATATTATTTCATATAAAGCAAACAGAACAGACCCTGATCCAAAGGAGCCATCCAATCTTGGTCTACTCTGTTTGCAAATATGTAGAAAGGTGCATTATGGAGTAAAGGGTTTAATATTTCAAATTCATTCACTTTTTTGTGTTGATGAAAAGCTATAAACAATATAATCAGGGCATTTATAGATATACAGCTAGATAATCAGGTGATTGATGTAGTTTAGGTACAACTAAATTGAGTGATTAGCAGTTTTTGGGGGTTTTGTATTCATAAAATTATTGTTGAAATTTTGAAATAATGAAATGTTCCCTACATGTAGATACTAGGGAGATTATTGTGTTTTATTTGAGTTTCTATAAGTTGTCTACCTATCCATCACACATTACGTTTGTTTGATATCTCCATACCAACTTGAAAGTTTTCATTTAACTTTTTCTCTCCCAGATACAATGTATTCTCATCTGCAAAAAAATGTTATCTGCTACTATTTAGTGTTTTAATTTTCTCCCCATTTTCTTTCAAAAGCATTACCACAGTAACAAATTTATAGTTTGGATCCTGATGAAACACAGTTACTCAGTGTCTCATCTGGATCCAAACTGCTTGCATATCTAATCACAGTCCCGACATTGGTAGTGAAGGAGTGAAATCATATTTGATTTCCCCAAGGCAATATGTAGAACTAATAATCCAGCATCCTAGGACCAAGGTCACAGTTTATAGTTAGGTTAAGCTCTGAATTTTTGTGTTCTCAATGTCTAACAAAACAGTTGAAGGAATTTTGTCAGATTTAGATCAAATGTTCATCTAATCCAGACAGTGTGCAGAACTTCTGTTTCAGCCACTCGGGTTCAAATTCAATGCTGCAAACCTGGTTTGAAGGATTTTCATCAGATTTTTATCAAAAGTCTTTGAATAAAATGCATTGGGGATACATGAATACAAATAAAGATTTTGTTTGAAAACTACCTTCTACATGGACTTGAATTTTCAACTGTATATGCTAGTTATATGCTCTACATTACAGTAAAACATCTCTATAACAGCAACTAATTTGTGTTAATTAGTTGGTATTAAGGGCAGGTGGCTGCTTAAAGCAAGGTGAAAGTAAAACAGAACGCTCCTATAGGAGCGTTCAGTTTTACTTTCACCTTGCCTTAAGCAGCCACCTGCCTTAAACACAAAATACTTGATATAATTTAGTTGCTGTTATAGAGAGGTTTTACTGTATTTTCATCCTGCATTACACTATCAGCTGTATTGACTGATCATCAGACTAACCTGAGTGGCCCGTGAAGAAATATTATATTCTATAATCATATAAGACTGTATGTAAACTTGATTTGATTTAATGCAACTTTTAGTCAGATCATCAACTAGCTTAGATCTTCATTAGTTGCCAAGTAACTATGAGTTCCAGTTAAAGTTTTTGATTTATCAATTAGTGTACTTATAAATTTACCCATAAGAGTAAACCAGGTGTGCATATATATTATCTCGATATCCTGAGTTGTACATTGTATATACATGTCATGTAATTTCATTAATCTGAGTCTGCTCCATTTGCAAAGTTAATGGAAGGGGTTTGTATGAAGGAAAGAGTTAAATAAATTGTTAGATACTGGGTCCAAAGGTATAAGTTCAAAAGTACTTCAAAATAATGTGCGCTTTTATTTTTTGTAGTCTGATGACACCCACAAAATTTTATAAAAATTACCTGCCCGCAGAAATTACCAGTTACTTGGTATCTATGTCTCTGTAAACAGTATGATTCCATTTAGATGGTAAAGTTTGTTCTCCATTGTTGTCGCAATGTTAGAGTCCCTTTTTGGCCATAAGGTGACTGATTTACATATTTGTGTGAAATAGACAGCAGATGTACAGTTGTATGGAACTATGGATAGGTGTCATGGGTCTCCACCATACTGACAATGTAGAATAGGCAGTACAGTAAAACCCCTCGAAACCAGAATTCTAGTTCAAAAGAATTTTAAAATAGATACTTTTAGGCAGATGGCTGCTTAATATAGGGTGAAAGTCATGCAGAAAGCTCCTAGAGGAGCTTTCTGCATGACTTTCACCCTGCATTAAGCTGCTACCTGTCTCCAAGACCTATACTTATACTAAATTTTACATCCGGTTCAGAGGGGTTTTACACTAGAATAGACAGTATTGAGTTCTATTGATTGAATCTCCACCAGCTACTGGTAAGACATTTTTAAACATTGTTTGAAAACATTTTAACTGTCATTTGATAATCTCGACTTTTTGTGCCTTTGCTAATACAGTAAGCCCAGATGGGTCTGCTTTGTTTGTTTGTATGTATAATGTTACAGATCTGGTTCTCATCCTCCTGCTGTGGCAATAAATTCCCTAATATTACATGTTTTCACGTATTTGCAAACAGAGTAGACCCAGATCAGATGGCTCATATAGGAGCCGTCTGATCAGGGTCTGCTCTGTTTGCTAATGGATTTTGATAGATCTGTTTCTTTACTTTCTAAACTGGCTAAAATGTTCCACCTTCCATATTTCTTTAAAACTATTTTGTCTATGAACAATTTACATTCAATAGATAATGAAACTTGAAATAAACATAGAACAGAGAAAGGTTCAATACGAACTTGAAAATAATTAATACCGATAATGGATGAAATCTTGCATTAATCTTCATCAAGTAAAGGTGTTTTTTCTTTTACTTATAATAATGTGTCAATATTGCTGTGTCATAAGTCATAATCACTTACTTTGATTGCACAGTTGTTTTTAAATGTTGGTAGGCATTACTTGTGAGATCTGCTGATGCAAGGAATATAATTACAGTAAAACCTCTCTATAACGACCACTAAATTACATCATATATTTCGTGTTAAAGGCAGGTGGATGCTTAAAGCAAGGTGAAAGTAAAACAGAACGCTCCAATAGGAGCGTTCTGTTTTACTTTCACCTTGCTTTAAGCATCCACCTGCCCAAAATACCAACTAATTAAAACACTTTAGTGGTCATTATAGAGAGGTTTAACTGTATACCTCAATTCGGCAACCATTCAAAAGAATTCCTTATTTTATGTCTCCAATCCTTTGAATGTTGAGTATATGTACTCAAAATGAAATGGTTCATCCTCCTATACGAGCAAATGCTCTATTTATCGCAATGGTTTCAAACTACAAAATTCTAAAAAAAAATCCTTTTCTCTAGTTAATGCTCATTTTTGGTAGATTTATTCAAAGAGGTTGCATCTAAAAATAGCCAATGAGGGAAATGGTTAAGACTACTATATTTATTCACTAAAAGATTGCTTAAAATGGATGCCACTATAGAACCTGATGAGATGCATTCTGCAATCATTGCAGCTTATTTATATCTACATTTGCACTGATTGCCAATGTATGTGTGTCTCCCTTTTACAATGATGCTGCCAATTTTATAATGTTGATAGTTTTGTTACTGTTGACAGTAAAGCATTTTCATGAAGTTTTTTTTATGAAGCGACAAATCACTGAAAGATGTTTTTTATGGAATTTTCAAGGATTTGTTTAACCCTTAGCCATTTCCTCCATAGGCTATTTTTAGACCAATCTCTTTGAATGAATCTACCGAAAAGGAGCATTAACTAGAGAAAAGGAAAATGTTGGAATTGTGTAGTATTGCAACCATTGTGATAAATAGAGCATTTGCTACTATAGGAGCAAATGCTCTATTTATCAATGGTTTCAAGAAGTTGTTATTGCAGAGGCGTAGAAAGGCGTATTTATGGAAGAAAGGGTTAAGCCTAGTCTTGCTGTTGAAAATATTGGTCATCTCAATTTCATTTGATTTTTTTTCTCACTTTGTACAAAGTGCCAAGTTCAACTATTGATCGCCTTGTGTCTATCAGCATCCGTCGTCAGCAATTTTTTCAAACAACATCTCTTAAACTGCTGGAATTATCCTTAAGTGGTCCCACTATCATAGACAATATAAATGGTTCTTGTCCTTTGTTAACCCTTTCCCTCATGTAAATGTGTTTTCACGCATTTGCAAACAGAGTAGACCCAGATCAGACGGCTCCTAGAGGAGCCGTCTGATCAGGGTCTACTCTGTTTGCTTGTAGAATTTCAAAGCTCTGTTTCTTTAACTTTCTAAAATGGCTACAATGTTCTACCTTCCATATTCCATTATAACTATTTTGGCCATGGATATTCAGTAGGTAGTGAAATTTGGAATGAACACAGAACAGGGAAAGGGATAAGTACGCATAAATATGCCTTTGCAAGCAGAGTAGGAGCCATTTATTTTCAAGGGTTATCAGTCAAGGCCAAAGGTTGACCGTTGAGCTACTTGAACCCTTGACTTGATATATACACCTTTTTATGCCTTTACAAACAGAGTAAACCCAGATCAGATCAGAGTCTGCTCAGTTTGCTTACGGAATCATATTTGTCTGATGCTTCAGTGTTTGCCATGGCTAAAATCTCATTGTAAAAATTGAGCCACTGGATATTCATACATTCATGATTTCCTATCTGATTATTTATGAGGTAAGTATCTGAAAATTGTCTATGACATGGCATTCTACAAAAGTAGTAAGTGTTACTTCCATGATTATGTTTTTGGTCAATGCCCCCTTTTTACCCAAATCTGCTTCATTGATTTTGTATGAATTGAAGCTTTTATATCATATACATTTACAAGGTATTTTGATTTTTATCCCTACATGTATATGCATTTTATCATACAAAAGAGAATTTGAATGACAAAGTTGCACACCCTGATGAAAGCACTCCTCGTGATGATTTGGGTCTATACTGTTTGCAAATGCAAGTAAATCGTACAGTCACTTCCAGCATTTAACCCTTTACTCCATAACTACGCCTTTCTATGCCTTTGCAAACAGAGTAGACCAAGATCAGATAGCTCCTATAGGAGCCATACAATCAGGGTCTGCTCTACTTTCTTAAGAAATAATATAGTTAACACAGCTTCTGCCATGGCCAAAATTTCCTGTGTTCATGTGCCGTTATAAAAACAATCTAATCATTCAATATTCATGATGTCGTTATTTCTTACATGAATATTCATGAAGTAAAGGGTTAAACATGTAAATGCAATTAGTAACTTGCACATAAACATGTAACATGTGATTTAAGACTTAGTGTTGCAATTATGTTTATCAAATTGTTTATCATATTGTGATATATATTATGCATTACAGTAAAACTCCTCTAAACACTAATTTCAATAGAGAATAATTTAGATCTTTTTGGGCATGTGACTGCATAATGCAGGATGAAAGTCATGTAGAAAGCTTATTTTCGAGCTTTCTGCATGACTTTCACCCTGCATTAAGCTGCCACCTGTACTACAGACTGGCATTGATGCTAATTGAAAGTCCAGTTTAGAGGGGTTTTACTGTATCTATTTCTCGTTCAGTAGTTTTAGGAGTAACAAATAACATTTATGTGATCAACTGATACAGAATGTTTTATTAACTATTGTTTTTTTAGATACACAATAGAATCTGCCTATAGCAAACAAATAATAAATAAACATTGGTGTCTATAAGAGCAAGTGATTGCTTAACCCTTTCCTCCATAAATACACCTTTTCTACGCCATTGTAATAGTCACCTCTTGAAACCATTGTGATAAATAGAGGAGCAAATGCTCTACTTATCACAATGGTTTCTATACTTCACAATTATAACATTTTCCTTTTCTCTAGTAAATACTCCGTTTCGGTAGATTCATTCAAAGAGGCTGGGTCTAAAATAAGCCTATGAAGGAAAGGGTTACTGCACGATGAAATTTACACAGAAAGCTCATAGAGAAGTTTTCTGTATAATATCGTCCTGCATTAAGCGACTATTGCATTTAGTTCTAATTCTTGGGTTAAGACAGGCAGTAACTTAAGGAAGTCTTTCGATGCCATAGGTGAATCTGTGATAATCTTTGCAAACAGTTTGGATCCAGAGAAGATGATGAGTAACTCGGTGTCTCCATGGGAACCAAACTGTTTAGCACTGTAATTTTGTGTTTGTAAAGAAATAGAAGAAAATGCCTCTTTGAACCCTGAAGCAGATGATAGTGTCAGCAGACGAAATTTATTTGATGCTGAAAGGGTTAATGCAGGACTAAAAGTTATACAGAAAGCTCCTCTAGGAGCTTTCTGTATAACTTTCATCCTGCATTAAACAATCAATGTCTTGCTCTTATCAGCCTCCAGATTTATTCAGTATATAGTCACTGTAGGCAGGTGCTACTGTGTATTATTTTTTCCAATGAACTTATTTTCTGCATATAGAGTGTTGATACTTTGTACGCTAGGTAACTTTTGTCTGCAAACAAGTCTGTATGTTTTCGTTCTCAGCAAATATTTTAGCTTGTATGTTTTTCAGACTGAAAAAATCGAGGTATTGTCTTACTCCTGTCATGTCATGGTTGTGTTTGTTATTGTCATTGTTTAGAAAAACTTTGACATTTTGTCACAGGTTCAATATCGGTACAGCTGTTTGTATTTAACTTAATACAGTTGTCACCATCACAATTGCTACACTCTTGTAAAGGGACATTAAACTATCATGCATATTTAAATAGTTGTAGACCTTTAAAATGTTGACTAGTAATAGACAAGCTTTGGTCCCTGCTTGTAGTTTCCTTGTTCTCCCAGTTGTTGTTGGTTTGGCATGAGGGAGGGAGTTCAGTTTTTAAACATCAAGCAATAGAAATATAATGAGACTGTCAAACAGTTTTATTTCACCCTCCAACCCTTTACTCCATAGGCTAGTTTTAGACCCAACCTCTTTGAATAAATCTACCGAAAAGGAGCACTAACTAAAGAAAAGGAAACTTTAAGAATTTTGTAATTTGAAACCATTGTGATAAATAGAGCATTTGCTCCTATAGGAGCAAATGCTTTATTTATCACAATGGTTTCATAAAGTGACTTTTACAGAGGCGTAGAAAGGCGTATTTATGAGGAAAGGGTTTAACCGGAATTCTAGTAGAGGAGAATTTGGATACTTTTAAGCAGATGGCTGCTTAATGCCGGGTGAACGTTATGCAGAACGCTCCTAGAGGAGATCATTTATACTAATTTGAATGTCCAGTTTAGAGGGTTTTTACTGTACTTTTAAAGATATATTGAAGGAAGTAATGAAACGTCAGTGTAGTCTTGACTGATTGAGCAATGTATGTTTTGGCATAGCCTCATGTAGTAAAGTAAAACGTTAAAAAGGCTTAAAAATAAGTGTTGAAATTTAATGTACGATAAGATTGCATGTCTTTCTCAAATATGGACTTACTTTACATCTTTTTTGTTTTTTTGTCAGTTTCTTTATGCCTTAACTGTTTCAACACTATGGATGCATTTCTTAACTATGCAGAGAGTGTTGGTCCAGGTGAGAGTAAGTCAGTAAAATGTAAAGAAAAGTGATAGTGGATGGAATCAACTGCAATATTTTACAATGTATCCAACCAAGCAAGGGAGTGAACTATACTAGAATATGCCTGATTTTCTTTTATACAGTTATATCTCTTGAATATAAAAAAATGTCCAGCATTTATTAATTTCTTAAGTATAAAACTAATATATAGAAAACTGTAAGATTCTTTTAGCTTCTTCTGTGAGGTTTATTTTGTTGTATCCCTTTACTTGACAATTCCATTTTTTATGCCTTCATAAACTGTTAACCTAAATCCGACAGCTTTGGTTACTTGTATGTTACATCTCTCTCTCTATTGTTTGTCATGGTAATAGATTTCCATGTATTACATTTTCAACACAACAATACATTTACTCATGCATTTATAATGGGCAGATACTTCCTTGAATATTCATTAAGTAAAGGGTTTATATGACCAACATCATGGGGAACACGGACATGTTCTTAGTTACAGTAGAGTCTTGCTAATGTGACCACATACATTATGAATTAAGGAGTATGTAAAAGCAGGTGGTTGCTTAATGCAGGGAAAAAGTAATGCAGAAAGCTCCTATGGGAGACAGGCGAATGGTAGCTCCTATGGGAGCTTTCTGTATAACTGTTATCCTGCATTAACCTTCCACGTGTTTTAAAAGTCCAGAATTAGACTTCTTTCGAGTGGTCATAGTAGTAGGACTTGTGTGTGAATAAAGCACATGTAGGTCTAAACACTACACAGAATTGTGATGGTTATTATTTTGTATACAGCCAACCTGATAAGGTACAGCTTTCTAGTGTGACAGCTGCTCTTACTTCGGGAAATGTCCTTTTTCGACTTTATGCTTACATATAATCACACACTATTAAATATTTCAACATTTTGGAACAATGTTGTATGACCCTAGCTAACAGTTCAGAGAAATAACTTGGTATTTGACATGCTGTCCTGTGTTGAAAAGATACTTTAGAAAAAGTACTTTTAGACTTGAAGTGGACAACTTCTTGTATTGCAGACGAAGGTTGCTTGGTGTTGAAAGATTTATTAAGGACAACAATTAAGATCTAGAGTTTTAGTTTTAGATAAGCAACATATTGTTATGTTCAATTTACTTACGTTAGATGTTTGATTTGAGGGAATATTATAGGCTTCAGCATTTGTGATACTTACGGAGCTGAAATTAGTTACGTGTGTTTGTATAGCCACTTTAATAATCACATCAAATGTAATGCATGGACTGGTACCATTTTGATATAAATGTTATTTACCATATGAATAAACTGTAACAATCACAAATTCTTAAAATAATGAGAGTTGTTTGTATTTTTAGCTCTGACACCTGAGCAAAAGGCTCAGGTGAGTTATTGTGACCGCGATCCGTCCGTCGTCCGGCGTCCGTCGTCCGTCCACATTTTCAAACGACATCTCCTCTGAAACTACTGACCCGATTTTAACCAAATTTTGTCAGAAGCATCAGTGGTTAGGGGGAACGAAATTTTGTTCACATTATGACCCCCGTTCCAAAAATGGCCCCGCCCTAGGGCTTATCAGTTTGTCATAGGAAAATCTTTAAAAATCTTCTTCTCTGAAACTGTAAGGCCTAGACTTTTGATATTTGGCATGTAGCATGATGTTATGGTCCTCTACAAAGATTGTTCAAATTATGACCCTCGGGCCAAAAATGGCCCCGCCCAAGGGCTTATCAGTTTTTCATAGAAAAATCTTTAAAAATCTTCTTCTCTGAAACTGTAAGGCCTAGACCTTTGATATTTAGTATGTAGCATGATCTAATGGTCCTCTACAAAGATTGTTCAAATTATGATCCCCGGGCCAAAAATGGCCCTGCCCAAGGGCTTATAAGTTTTTCATAGGAAAATCTTTAAAAAATCTTCTTTTCTGAAACTGTAAGGCCTAGACCTTTGATATTTGGTATGTAGCATGATCAAATGGTCCTCTACAAAGATTGTTCAAATTATGACACCCGGGGCAAAAATGGCCCCGCCCTAGGGCTTATCAGTTTTTCATAGGAAAATCTTTAAAACTCTTCTTCTCTGAAACTGTAAGGCCTAGACTTTTGATATTTGGCATGTAGCATGATCATATGGTCCTCTACAAAGATTGTTCAAATTATGACCCCCGGGCCAAAAATGGCCCCGCCCAAGGGCTTATCAGTTTTTCATAGGAAAATCTTCTTCTCTGAAACTGTAAGGCCTAGACCTTTGATATTTGGTATGTAGCATGATCTAATGGTCCTTTACAAAGATTGTTCAAATTATGACCCCCGGGCCAAAAATGGCCCGGCCCAAGGGCTTATCAGTTTTAAACTCACCTGAGCCGAAGTCTCAGGATGAGCTATTGTGACCGCTATTTGTCCGGCGTCCGGTGTCTGTCCACATTTTCAAACGACATCTTCTCTGAAACTGCTGACCCGATTTTAACCAAATTTTGTCAGAAGCATCAGTGGCTAGGGGGAACGAAACGTTGTTCATATTATGACCCCCGGGCCAAAAATGGCCCCGCCCAAGGGCTTATCAGTTTTCCATAGGAAAATCTTTAAAAAAAAAATCTTCTCTGAAACTGTAAGGCCTAGACGATATTTAGCATGTAGCATGATCTAATGGTCCTCTACAAATATTGTTCAAATTATGACCCCCGGGCCAAAAATGGCCCCGCCCAAGGGCTTATCAGTTTTTCATAGGAAAATCTTTAAAAATCTTCTTCTCTGAAACTGTAAGGCCTAGACCTTTGATATTTGGCATGTAGCATTATCTAATTGTCCTCTACAAATATTGTTCAAATTATGACCCCCGGGCCAAAAATGGCCCCGCCCAAGGGCTTATCAGTTTTTCATAGGAAAATCTTTAAAAATCTTCTTCTCTGAAACTGTAAGGCCTAGACCTTTGATATTTGGCATGTAGCTTTGGCTTGTGGTCCTCTGCCAAGATTGTTCAACTTACGACCATGACCTCTGGGCGAAACTTGGCCCTGGCTTATCAGTTTTCATGGGAAAACTATATCATTTTTCTCTGAAACCATAAGGCTTAGACCTTTAATTAATGGCATACTGCTTTGCCTTGTGGTTCTCTACCAAGGTTGTACAAATGATGGCCCCGTCCCTGGGGTATCTCAGGTGAGCGCTTCAGGGCCTCATGGCCCTCTTGTTTCAATTTCTTCTGCCATCAATATTAAGCCTTCTCAAGTTATACGCGACCTTACTGGCACGTGCAAACAGTTTGGATCCATATGAGAGTACGAGTAACT
The DNA here is from genome assembly GCA_963576725.1 of Azorinus chamasolen. Lineage (NCBI taxonomy): Eukaryota > Metazoa > Mollusca > Bivalvia > Cardiida > Solecurtidae > Azorinus > Azorinus chamasolen. The sequence goes on from OY755236.1 coordinate 104,913,631, forward strand.
CGGCATCTCGTCAGAATCCATCTGTTTGACACTCAGTCAATAGTTTCGTAACACATTCCCTCCTAGTGATGCATTTTGGCGCCTCTGTAAAAGTCACATTTTGAAACCATTGTGATACATAGAGCATTTGCTCCTATGGAGCAAATGCTCTATTTATCACAATGGTTTCAAAACGATACAAATCTTAAATTCTTTTCTATAGTTAAAGCTCCTTTTCGGTAGATTTATTCAAATATGTTGGGTCTAAAAATAGAATAAGAAGGATAAGGTTAAAAGTCTTAACAAACAGTGTGTAAGTAAACATTATGACAGATCAGTGCTCCTCTTTTTTACAGGACTTTGAAAAAATGTAGAAAAAAAATCGCCAAAACCACTTTTCGAGATAATATCGCCAGAATCGGGGCACCTGTGCTCTATGGAAACAATTCTAGTTTGTATCAATATTGATCTCAGCAACAGTGTAAACATCATCAACATTGTCGTAGGAGTATGCAAAAAGATGTCCAAATCTTTGGTCCAGATTATTGATTAACCCTTTCGCTGCCAATATCGCATTTCTAATTACCTATGCAAACAGTTTGGATCCAGATGAGACGCAGAGTAACTCGGCGTCTCATCAGGATCCAAACTATTTGTTACCGTGACCATGTTTTTTGAAACAAAAATGAAGAGAAGTAAAAAACGAAAATTGTAGCAGATGACAAATGTTGCAGACGACAAAATTTGGCAGCGAAAGGGTTAATGATGAATAGACTCTCATAAGACAGTCTCTACAGAAGTTTGCAAAAGCTAAACATGGGAAGATTATCGAGTAATTTTGTATTAACTCTTTTACCCCATGAATATTCATGAAAGAAATAAGGACATTATGAATATTAGATTACTTGTATACTGGCATTTGGACTATGGCATTTTTAGCCATGGTAGAAACTACGATCATATCTATACTATAAGCAAACAGAGCAGACCTGTCTGATTTGGGTCTTCTCTGTTTGCAAAGGCGTATTTTTGGAATAAATGGTTAAAAACTATTATATTTATAAGGGATGATGCACTTCAGAAGGTAGGAAAGTGTTTTACTAGCTTGTACACATGCAGTTTCACGCATTTGCAATAAAGTTGCCTAATGCCTAGGTCACACATTTCACGGATCACCTCGCCGGTTCTGCTACGGATTAAATCTCACGGATGCTAATTTCCGTAGTGTGATACGGATTCACACAATGGTGCGACAACGGGCTTTCACGGTCACACATTCACGGATTTGACGCCGGATTAGCTACGGATACGATCCGGCATCATTCGTGGCAATATGTATCGGTCCGTAGCTTTCCGTATTTTAGCCGTAGTCATACGTAGTAGTAGTTTTTGAATATCCGTGACAATTTTTGAACATGTTCAAAATTTGACCACTGATCAAACAACCGTGGTACATCCTTACTAAACCATAGGTACGTCAAAACCCGTATTTACACCGTTGTGTACATCCGTATTGGACTACGCAAACTGGAATTTCCGGGATCATCCGTGAGATTTAATCCGTAGTGGAACCAGCGTGGTGATCCGTGAATGTGTGACCTAGGCAATAATACGGAAATTACACTGTTTAATCAGGGGTGAGAATTTTCCGCGGAATTCCGCGGATTTCGTTTCACTCAGGGCCGTTTTTGAGATCGATGTAAATCCGTTGAGAAATTTTTAGGAGGGGGGGGGAGGTTGTTATGGCGAATAATTCAGGAAATTATTATTTGCCGATATATTCTTTCACTATTCCAAGTAAATCCGCGTTAACAACGTTTATATCACGTTAACAGCGAAATTTCGGTTCAGCTAATCGAATAACGAGACTCTTGTCCTACAGCCAATCAAAACGCTCGTATCATGCAGTGTTCGTTCAACATTTCCAAAATGGCGTCCGTGATATGAAATTCTGTATCTGTACTGTCAATTAATCTGAATTTAAGACAAAAATGAGAAGCATAGGCAGAGATTACGATAACAGTGTTGAAAACAAGTTCTACCCAAGATGGCTAGAGAAAGAAATTACGTTGACATTTGGTAAAGAAACGAGAAAAGTGATAATTGGCGACGATTTCGTGAAACTGAAAGTAAACTTAGGACGAGGGAACCTTGTGTAAACTTTGTTCCAAACAAATGAATTACGGAAAACGCGACTGCGTAGCATATAAGAACTTTCTGAAAAGCATTAAACATGTCCAGTTGTTGAAACAGCGGATTTCCAGTCACAGGTAAAAACCTGTAATGTCAAGTATTCACCAGAAAGTTGTCTGTCAATAGCTATTCAGAAAAGTCATATTTTGGTTTTTTTGATAAACCAGTTTAATGAATTAGAAGATGGTTTATTGACATAAAAAAGTAATCAGAATCAGGGTTTGAATGTGAACTTTGACTAGAAATTGTGACTGTAATGTGAACTAAGGTGAATTCTGTCTAGAACGTTAACTGTTACAATACCATGCCAACTTTAAATCAAATTTTGTATCTTTATCTGTGATCACAGAGTTCCATTTGATTTCATTTTTAAAACGTGTGAGTTTTGATTGCTTGTGTTTGACAAGAAATTAATCTGGCAATGTTGAAAGGATCCAATGATAAACTGAATGTAAATTGTATGGACATGTTCTACAACTGGTTTGTTTGAAACACAACTCATCGTGTATGACATGCAACTCGAGTATAATTGTAAAAAAAACACATGAATGACAGACCCAAGTGAAAATGCAGGAGAAGGCTCCTGAAGTGCTCAGGAAAGCTATATTTCATTTTGCTTTGGGGGGCTTTGCCCCCCTGAACCCCCCACATGGGCGCTGCCCATGTCCCGCAAGGGACCTAGGCGGCCCCTTGACCCCTGCCAATTTCCCTCTTTTTTCACCAACGGCCATTCTCACCCCTGTTTAATACGGAACGTCACGTGTCAGGGAGCGTGCACTGCGGATGATCAACGGTTTGCCACGGTATAAGTTAGTATTCGTACGAATAACAACGGTCTAATACGGAATAGCACGTACGTATGTACTACGGTTGTTTGATCCGTGGTCAAATTTTGAACATGTTCAAAAACTGTCACGGATATACAAGTACTACTACGTATGACTACGGCTAAAATACAGTAAGCTACTGATATACAAGTACTACTACGTGTGACTACGGCTAAAATACAGTAAGCTACTGATATACAAGCACTACTACGTATGACTACGGCTAAAATACAGAAAGCTACTGATATACAAGTACTACTACGTGTGACTACGGCTAAAATACAGAAAGCTACTGATATACAAGTACTACTACGTATGACTACGGCTAAAATACAGAAAGCTACTGATATACAAGTACTACTACGTATGACTACGGCTTAAATACAGTAAGCTACTGATATACAAGTACTACTACGTGTGACTACGGCTAAAATACAGAAAGCTACTGATATACAAGTACTACTACGTATGACTACGGCTAAAATACAGAAAGCTACTGATATACAAGTACTACTACGTATGACTACGGCTTAAATACAGTAAGCTACTGATATACAAGTACTACTACGTATGACTACGGCTAAAATACAGAAAGCTACGGACCAATACAGATTGCCACGAATGATGCGGGATCGTATCTGTAGCTAACCCCGCGTCAAATTCGTGTGACTTAGGCATAACTGTGTGACGCTAAGTATTAAAATTGGAATAGCCCATGGAGCAATATTGAAATAGTCTATTCAGCATGAAAGTTTTAACCCTTTGCTTGCTATTCACGTCAGTATACCTACCTGTAAATAGTGAAGACCCAGATGAGACAGCTCCTGCAGGAGCTGTCTCATCAGGGTCTGCACTATTTACAAGTTGATTGTGCAACCAGTGCACTCCACAGCAGTGATTACACAGCGAAATACTTGTACACTGTGAAGATTCATGTATATGTAATTATACAACAGGACATGGGTAAAGAAGGAGAAATGTATTTTAAAATTCAGCAAGAGAAGGGTTAAATTCGCTCTATTTCGATGGGATTTTGCACCGTGCACACCCTGTCCAGATAGTTCGTCTAGGAACCATTTGATCTGCGTCTACAGCGTTAGCAAATGCCAGCACATTCATTTCCTGCATTTAAGGGCTAAGGCATGCGAACTGAAGATAAATATGAAGATATTCCAGGAAAATGGGAGGGTGCTGAATTAGGCTAAAGAAATGTCACTCTTCGACTGTATTTTTAACCTGAACTACAGTTGTTTCCCTTTCATATGTTTCGTCTTTTGTAGAATTTTATACTAGCGCATTTAATAGCTAAGTCATACAGGAGAAGGGGAGAGAATTGAGCTAAATACAAGTCACATCAATTTTATTTTTATTCCGAAATACAGTTGTTTCCCTTCCATATGTTTCATCTTTTGTAGTGTCTCCAGTGAGTGGTGTGACTGATATAGCCACCGGCTATTTATTTCATCTTTTGAAATGCGACGTTCTCTGTTATCAATTTGTATCAGATATACAGTTTAAGCAAACGTGTAATACCGCATTTCCCCCAAATAGAACACACGATAGCTTGTAAATGTGAATAAGACACTTAATATAAATGCACGATTTTCAGACTTTTAACCCTTTCCCTCATATAAACGTGTTTTCACGCATTTGCAAACAGAGTAGACCCAGATCAGATGGCTCCTAGAGGAGCCATCTAATCAGGGTCTGCTCTGTTTGCTAATGGAATTTTGATAGATCTGTTCCTGTACTTTCTAAAATGGCTACAATGTTCCATCTTCCATATTTTATTGTAACTATTTTGTCCAGGAATAGTCAGTAGAACTGTATTGAAATTTGAAATAAAAACAGAACAGGGAAAGGGTTAAAGGAATTGATGGAAAAGCAGTCAGTGTAGACCAGATCGATCTGCTGCTGGAGACGTACATTAATCTTAGTATGCATTATTTGCATCAGTTCGTCTAGCCGAACGTGTATAGGGTTATAATGGCTTGTATCCAGATGCGACATGAAGTAAATGTAATACACAAGAAATCTAAACTGTATGTTTGACATGAAATAAAAGAAAACTACCTTGGGGACAAGTATAAAGTGTTCAATCACCGACAATGAACTGCGTGCACTTAAATCGACGCCCTGTCGTCTTAACCCTTTCCTCCATAGGCTATTTTTAGATCCAACCTCTCTGAACAAATCTACCGAAAAGGAGCATAAACTAGAGAAAAGGCAAATTTTAGAATTTTGCAGTTTGAAAATGCTCTATTTATCCCAATGGTTTCAAGAAGTGACTATCACAGGCGTAGAAAGACGTCTTTGTGGAGGAGTACAGTAAACTCTACCTACAGTGACCACAATGAATAAACACAAGGGTCTATAAGAGCAGGTGTGTGCTTAATGCAAGACAATGATACTGGAGACAGCTCCTTCTCTCTGCATAACTTTAGTCCTGCATTAAGTTATCACCTGTCTGAAAACCCCAGAATTAGACATATTTTGGATGATTGCTGTAGGTAGGTTTTACTGTAATTGCAGTTGTGCTAAACTGTTGTAACTATATTCGGTAGCACATATTCCATTCGCATGCTATGTCTCATAACAACAACAACTCCATCACAAATACATTATTTTTTAATCACATGTCATAAGTACTCGTATGTATGCTTCTATAGGAGCAAATGCTCTTTTTATCACAATAGTTTCAAACTACATAATTCTAAAATTTTCCTTCTCTCTTGTTAATGCTCCTTTTCGGTAGATTTATTCAAACAGGTTGTATATAAAATAGCCTATGAGGTAATGGGTTAACTGTTCCATACATAGCTATGCCAACTAGTATAGAATGAGATCAGAGCAGACCCTGGTCAGATGGCTTCTACAGACTTGGCAGTGTGTAAAAGGGTGTCTATTTGAAGTAAAGGGTTACTGTTTATTTCCTCTTGTTTACGCCTATGCAAACAGTGTAGATCCAGATCAGACGGACCTTGTAGGAGAGCGTCTGCTATGTTTGTTTATATGTCACTGATCTAATTCTTTACTGTTTTCCATGGAGATATTTTTTTATTTTATGATTAAATCTAATTTAACACTTACAATGCGGAACACGAGTCATTATTGTCCTTTGTAAACAGTGTAGACCCAGATCAGAGGGTTCCTAGAAGAGCCCTCTCATCAGGGTCTGCACTGTTTGTCATGTTACACTTTTTTAACAAACTCCCTAAATATTCACCAATAGTCCATTTTATAAAATTCAGCGTTGTAAGGGTTAATTTCTTTATATTCGTAATGGGCGGAGACTTGCATGAGTAGTCATAAGGTTAATGGATAACCTCTGAGTAGTCACCAGGTAAATGGATAAAAGTAATCACCAGGTCACCAGGTAAATGGATAAAAGTAATCACCAGGTCACCAGGTAAATGGATAAAAGTATAGCCACCAGATAAATGGATAAGAGTAGTCACCAGGTAATTGAATAAGAGTAGTCACCAGATAAATGGATAAGACTAGTCACCAGGTAATTGGATAAGAATAGTCACCCGGTAAATGGATAACGTCTGCGTAGTCACCAGGTAAATGGATAAAAGTAGTCACCAGCTAAATGGGTAAGGGTAGTCACCAGCTAAATGGGTAAGACTAGTTACCAGGTAATTGGATAAGAGTAGTCACCAGGTAAATGGATAACGTCTGAGTAGTCACCAGGTAAATGGATTACCTCTGAGTAGTTACAGGTAAATGGATAACCTCTGAGTAGCTACCAGGTAAATGGATAACGTCTGAGTAGCTACCAGGTAAACGGATAACCTCTGAGTAGTTACCAGGTAAATGGATAACCTCTGAGTAGTCACCAGGTATATGGATAAGAGTATAGTCACCAGGTAATTGGATAAGCTTTGCAAACGATATGGACCAAGGGTCCTGTTTTACGAAAGATTGTACAACCAAACTTATAGTAGCACATAATTTACGACCGTCATTCATATCCGCACAGCCGATATCATCACATGATGTGTAGCAAATCAGGTTACCTTTGTACGACAGAGATTATCGTTAATTATTAGTCTGTCCGTCTGTCTCATAAAAGCAATTTTGTCCGGAGCATTATTGGTCGTTTCCCGTCGAATCTTTTCCAAAACTTTCAATAATTATTTGTCATTACATGTGTATTTGAACGTGTGCGCACCTGTGATTTGTATTAGGGCGTGATTAGTTACAGAAGCCATAAACACAATTCAGTTACTTTCATTTGAGTATTTTCAAAGCTTTATAAATTATTTGTCGTTTATAAACTGTATCATTAACGAGAAAATCTATGAAATAAAGTAAATGTGGTGCTAACTATTTCACTAGTTATGCATAATTTAAGATTTCATACAGTTGTCAATTTTGTCCTACAAACAATTCAGTTATTTTCTATTGAATATTTTCCAAACTTTAAGTTTCGGTTTATAAGATTGTTAACCTTTGCCTTTGTGATTGTGTTGCGAACTAATCTATTAGTCTAGTTAGTTACTAAAGTAAACTTGTACCCAGTAGTATTCAGCCATTTCCCATTAACCAAATTCCTCCTAAACTATTTTAGACGCAACCTCTTTGAATATATCTGCCGAAATGGAGAATTTATTAGAGAAAAGGAAACTGTTAGAATTGTGTATTTGAAACTATGATAAACAGAACATTTGCTTTTATGGAGCAGATGACCTATTTATCACAATGGTTTCAAAAGGTGACTTTTACAGGTGCGTCAAAAGGCGTCAGTAGGAAGGAATTAGTTCTTTTCTGAGCATAAAGTCAACGTACCTTATTACATGTATGCAATTGCTAACTTAAATAACCGTTTATCTCATACAAACGCTATCTCATGCCTTTGCAAACAGAGCAGACACAGATCATACAGGAGTCGTCTGCTCTGTTTACTTATGAACTAACATGGATTTGATTCTACAGCTTTTGCCATGGTCAAAATATCTGGGTCGATGCTTATAACGCTTTTTTAGTTGAATCTGAGTTTGTTCTCAAGCTTTTGATGTAAAGGCTCAAATCTGACCAATCAAAAACTCGAGAACGAACTCAGACTCAACTAAAATGTTTTATAAGCATGGATACAGGTACATTTATAATTAATATTCGTACAGTCATTATTTCTTACATAAATACGCATGCCTTAAAGGGATAAAACAAAGTGGTGATTTTGTGTGTTTTTTAACAAGAACAAAAATACTTGTAGGACATGTGCCGTTCGGGAATCTAAGTGATAACTTTAATTTCATTTCATTTAAATTTAAATTTAATTGCTTCCTGATTTGTATGCTCTGCTTCTAAAGCAAAACTGCATCACCTCTCTATAGATAGAAAATGTTAACAAGACAGATATGAAATCTTCTGTATAAACGAGATTACACGGTTTATATTGATACACTATCGAGAATACACGGTTTATATTGACGCACTATCGAGATTACACGGTTTATATTGACGCACTATCGAGATTACACGGTTTATATTGACGCACTATCGAGATTACACGGTTTATATTGATACACTATCGAGATTACACGGTTTATATTGACGCACTATCGAGATTACACGGTTTATATTGACGCACTATCGAGATTACACGGTTTATATTGACGCACTATCGAGATTACACGGTTTATATTGACGCACTATCGAGATTACACGGTTTATATTGATACACTATCGAGATTACACGGTTTATATTGATACACTATACCTTTGTCTGCTAAGCGCGACCTAAGTGGCATTTACAAACAGCTTGGATCCAGATGAGACACCGATTAACTCAGCGTCTCATCAGGATTGAAATTGTTTGAAACTCGGTCAATAGTTTCTTAATAACTCGAACGAAATAAAAGTCAGTGAAACTTATATAACAGATTCGAGATTAAGCAGCCATCATATTGAGGCAAAAGTTTAACATGTAATGGACATATCAGGCAAAAGTTTAACATGTTATGAACATATCAGGCAAAAGTTTAACATGTTATGGACATAGCAGGCAAAAGGTTTGGTATTGGTAGTAAAAGAAGAGTCTGATCTATTATAATTTTATAAGCAATCGGAGCAGACCCTGTACAGATGGCTTCTATGGGAAGGCGAAATGTTTTAAGACAGGTAGAAACTCAACCAATTCCCTCCCACTGACGCCTTTTGACGCCTCTGTAAAAGTCATTTTCTGAAACCTTTGTGACAAATAGAGCATTTGCTCAAGAGTAGCAAATGCTCTATTTATCACAATGGTTTCAAAATTACACACTTCTAAAATTTTACTTTTCTCTAGTAAATGCTCCTTTTCGGTAGATTTGTTCAGAGAGATTGTGTCTACAAATAGTCAAGGAGGGATTTTCTCTTCCCTGTAAATGAGTAAATATGCGTCTCTATAGCAAGTAGGCCAAGAATGAAACAAAGTGGATTAACCATTTACCTCATAGATGAGCCTTTTGAAAACAGAGTAGACCCAAACTAGACGGCTCCTGTAGGAGCCGTCTGATCTAGGTTTGCTCTGTTTGTACGGAATTATATAGAGTTGATTCTACACTTTCTGCCAGGTTAACATATATAGTCCTGTGTACACATGCATGTGAAATAATTAAGCTAATGAATATTCATGATGTCATTATATCTTACATGAATATTTACCAGGTAATGTTAAAGCCTTTGTGTCAAAATAATACCATCGAAGTGGAGTCTTGGTGGATTTGGAATTCTTCAATTAAAGGATTGGATCATAATTCTGCGCCTTATAGCAGAGAAAATGTATGTATTCAGGTGAGAGACATAATCAAACAAATTGCGGAAAATTTGCGTAAAAACATTATTTATTGCGCTTGCTATTGTTAAGCGTTTAATTACGTATTTTCTCTTGTGTTTATTCCGTCCATTATAGCGAGCGACCACCAGCATAAACCGACAAACACACAATGCGGGATCAGATTGGAAGCTCGGCGTGTCTATTTTTACACTTCCGGTCACGTGTTTACCGGAAGTCTTCTGGGAGAAGTTGCAGTTGCTCCAGTCAACACCGCCGCAATATTTCACGTAATATTTAACTTGACGCCCGCACTGCGGGATAAAGGCGGTGATTACGTTAAGTGCTGCGGTTATTTCTCAGCGAGTCTCTTTATTTTCCTGGACGCAGTTTCAATAGATCCTATCTCGGCTGATCTAATTTCAATGACAATAATCACATCCGTACTCTAGTCATTCGATCCACAGTCCACCGACTCTCCGAAGACCAGCCATCGCTTAAACGACATTAAATTTCCACCCCATTTCACACCTGACAAAAACCTCACTTTTCTATAAATTAATTTGAATGTTTTACGGAGATTTGTGAAGGAAATGAGATTATAACATGACAAGCCATTCAATCCAAGAGGGACTCGGGTTTATTCGATTTCAATTGCAATCAATTAAGGGAAGAATGATTTAATGATTCTTGGGCTAAGTAGAGAATGGGCCGATATTAATACTGTTTACTTTTATAATTTCGATATTATCATGTAATAATTGAATTCGGATTTTCGGATAATTATTTGATACAAAACGATTCCCGTTAATCTAATATTTCATCTCAAATATTGTAAATTTGTAAAAGCAATTTTATTAATCATCTCCCGGTGGAATCACGGGCATCTCAGAGGAATTTGTAATTGACTTACATAAGGAAAGTTCGGCTTTTATGCAGTAGACAAAGTGGTATTGAGATGTGAATTTTTCCCTTAAAATATATTTTGAGTTTGAGTTTATCTTAAAAATAAGAAAATAAAACACGTTGATCAATAGAATTTTAATGCCAAATCTGTTTAAACAACTGACTGCCATTCAGCATTTTGGTTAGCAGTTATAAATGGATCAACATATTAAATTATGTATTTAAAAGTGGTTGAATGGAAGTTGAAGAGATATACATTTGTATCTATACTTGAGTGAAATACAGACCGACATTACTAACCGTAAAGATGAATTACAGACTCAATGTTACTGGCCACATGCAATAAAATACAGACCCAAATTAATAGTCACATACACTGAATTACAGATATCGGGTTATTAGCCACAGACACTGAAATACAAGTACCAGATTACTAGCCACAGAAACCGAGATACAAACATCAGATTACTAGCCACGGAAACCGAAATATATATACCGGAGTATTATAGCCACAGAAACTGAAATATAGATACTGGAGTACTAACCACAAACACTGAAATACAAACTCCAGATTACTAGGCACAAACTTACAAGTCTCATGGATCGGATTAGTAGCCACAGACACTGAAATACAGACACCGGTTTACTAGCCACGCACACTGAAATACGGACACCAGATTACTAGCCACAGAAACTAAAATATAGATACCGGAGTACTAGCCACAGAAACTGAAATATAGATACCGAAGTACTAACCACATGCTCTAGATTACTAGACACACGCTTGCTAGCAATAGACACCGGTTTACTAACCACATATACCCTGAAAACTGAAACTAGATTACAAGCAGAATACATTGAAATATCGCCACCAGAATACTAGTGGCAGACACTGAAATACATCAGATTACTAGCTGCACTGAATATAAACACAGATTACTATAGCAACATATACAAGACATCGAGAAATACCAGACAGATAATTCTTTAATCCTTATCCTGGCTTCTGTTCAAATTCACAAATTGTAGTATTTTAGTTACATCCGATTAATTTGAGTTCCTTCAAACTTTATTGACCGACTGCTAACCCTTTCCCTGTTCTAAGTTTATTTGAAATTTAAATACCTACTGATTATCCATGGACCAAATAACTATATAATGGAAGATGGAACATTGTAGCCATTTGAGAATGTAAAGAAACAGACCTATCAAATTCTATTGGCAAACAGAGCGGACCCTGATCAGACGGCTCCTATAGGAACCGTCTGATATAGGTCTACTCTGTTTGAAACCACGATGGTTAAACAAGCTGGATCCTGATGAGACGCCGAGTTACTCGTGATCTCATTTGAATCAAAGTTGTTTGTACATACATGTACATGTCAAATTGTCTCGCGCTTAGCAAGATTAAACCAGTACCCAATAGAGACGACTTTCGACTGCAAACAGAGTATACCAAGACCAGACTACCATTAGTCTGCTCTGTTTGCGTACAAACTTATAAATATCTAATTCTAATTCTAATATCTAATTGACATTCTTGATGTTATTATTTCTGACATAAATATCCATCAACATTCAGCAAACATCATTACAGTAGAACGTCTTTAACCTTTAGCCTGCTATGGGCGGATGGGTGAATACCTATGCAAACAGTTTGGATCCAGATAAGACGCCGAGTAACTCGGCGTCTCATCAGAATCCAAACTGTTTGACACCCTGTTTGCATTTTGGTAGACAAATTGATATATAGCTTGATTTTTGGAAATGTAGTAGGTGAACAATTCTGTAAAAATAATTTGTTCAGCAGGCTAAAGGTTAAAGCAGTCATTTCGAATAGAAAGAAATGTGTCTAACTACCTGGTCCAGCACAAGAGTAGTACAGAAAGCTCTGTAACTTTCGACCAGCATAGGGTTGCCACAGGGACCCGAAATAAGACTCCTTGGAATCGCTGGTGTAGAGATGTCCTACTGTATTGATTTTTACATGTACACGTTGACCCTGTCATAGACATAATTATACTTTATAACGCCTTTGCAAACAGAGGAGATTCAGCTCAGATGGCTCCTGTAGTAGCCCTCTGATCAGCGTCTGCTCTGTTTGCTTATGGTATAATATAGACCTGATTCTGCAGTGTCTACCGTGACCCAGAAATATCTTCATTCATATATATGCTATTATAATGGTTCAGCTTACTGATATTCACCAACGCAGTATATAGAAAGCTCTACGTAATTTTAGACCAGCATAAAGCTATCAAAAGGACCCGAAATTAGACGTCTTATAGTGGCCGCTTTAGAAAGGTCGAGGTGTGTTAACCCTTCCCTTCATATAAACGCCATTTCACACATTGCAAATAGAGTAGACCAAGATCAGACGGCTCCTATAGGAGCCGTCTGATCAGGGCCTGCTCTGTTTGCTTATGGTATATTATAGATCTGAATCAGTGTCTGCAGGAGTCAAAACATCCTGTGTACATATGCCATCATAAAAAATCAGCTGATAAATATTCACGATGTCATTATTCCTTACATTAATATTAAACAGGGAAAATATATTTATATATGTGCTCTTTTGCGTATTTGCAAACAGAGTAGACCATGCTAGACGACTGTTGTAGGTGGGTAAATTGAGTAAATTCCTTGATATACCCAAGACACTGGTGCTGAGCTCACGACAAACTAGAACGGACAGATATTCATTTTTGTGTCGTCATTTGACCTTTTGAATTATGCTATTTTAAACCCTGCTTCAACAGAGAGTCACAAGAGTTCGAACATGGCGGACAATAACAAGTTTCATATTTTCTTCCTGACAACTAGTCTTAGTGTATAATAGTTATATTCAAGTGCATTTTGGCGCGCCATCACGTTAGATAGTTTTTAACGCTTTTCCTGGTGCATATTCATGTGTGAAATAATGACACCATTATTTAGCTGGATTTTTCTAATGGCATTTGAACACAGGAGTTTTTGGTATTGGTAGAATCTTTAGATTATTATATGATATCATAAACAAACACAGTAGACCCAGCTCCATCAGGAGCCGTCTGATCTGGGTCTACTCTGTTTGCAAATGCGTAAAAAAGCGTTTATATGAGGGAAAGGGTTAATGAAATATACCATTATATTGTTAAATGAGCTAAAGAACAAAAATAAACAAAGCCGACCTCTACCTTGATTTCTCGACTTTGGTGTAGATATGCCCGTTCACTAGAAATACCCACAACGCATACCCAACCGAGTCACAAGCTCTCTAAAATCTACCCTAGCGCTGGTGTCGTGAACTGGATTTGATAAACAGCACTGCCGAGACCGCTTCTAGGGCCGAGGAGGGGACCAGCAAGTATCACAGAAAAGAATCACAGGGACTAAGGTCTGGCGAGTATGAAACGTGTTGCAGTTGTTTGACTTGATGGTCCCGCAGAAAATGCTGCACAATATTAATCTTATGTGCAGATTATAACAGACGTTTGCTCACCTAGAAACGGAGACTTTGAGATGAGAACAACCACTATTAATTTTCTAAACGAGTATAGGTCGGAACATTTGACCTGATCCCTAACCTACTTAATTTGCATAAATCGAAATTCGTAATGTTTCTATTTTTATCGTCGGCATTGTACGGGTTTATCCTCGGCACGTACCCCGGTTGGGCAACTATGCATGGGCACACATGTACTCGTGATGGCATGGTTTGCATATGCTGGGGTGATCGCTCTCCAATAATTTCAACGAGAATAGACTTCACGATTTACCGCCGGAGTTTTATTTATGCAGCGTCATTTCTCTCATTATGTATTCTGCATAAGGGTCAGGGTTCAGGTAAAATTTTGCGGGCTATACGCTAAGCGCCCAAATTTGTGCGACAGAAAAATCGATTGTGTTAAAATAATCAGTGTCAATGATATCCACCCCGCGTGTCCATGGATACTTGTAATACTTTCCATGGACGCTATACATGCACGAATACTCCGTGTTCATACTTGTAATACTTTCCATGGACGCTATAAATGCACGAATACTCCATGTCCATACTTGTAATACTTTCCATGGACGCTATAAATGCACGAATACTCCATGTCCATACTTGTAATACTTTCCATGGACGCTATAAATGCACGAATACTCCGTGTCCATACTTGTAATACTTTCCATGGGCGCTATAAATGCACGAATACTCCATGTCCATACTTGTAATACTTTCCATGGACGCTATAAATGCACGAATACTCCGTGTCCATACTTGTAATACTTTCCATGGACGCTATAAATGCACGAATACTCCATGTCCATACTTGTAATACTTTCCATGGACGCTATAAATGCACGAATACTCCATGTTCATACTTGTAATACTTTTCCATGGACGCTATAAATGCACGAATACTCCATGTTCATACTTGTAATACTTTCCATGGACGCTATAAATGCACGAATACTCCGTGTTCATACTTGTAATACTTTCCATGGACGCTATAAATGCACGAATACTCCGGTTTCATACTTGTAATACTTTCCATGGACGCTATAAATGCACGAATACTCCGGTTCCATACTTGTAATACTTTCCATGGACGCTATAAATGCACGAATACTCCGTGTCCATACTTGTAATACTTTCCATGGACGCTATAAATGCACGAATACTCCGTGTCCATACTTGTAATACTTTCCATGGACGCTATAAATGCACGAATACTTCGTGTCCATACTTGTAATGCTTTTACTTGTAATACTTTCCATGGACGCTATAAATGCACGAATACTCCGTGTCCATACTTGTAATACTTTCCATGGGCGCTATAAATGCACGAATACTCCGTGTCCATACTTGTAATACTTTCCATGGACGCTATAAATGCACGAATACTCCGTGTCCATACTTGTAATACTTTCCATGGACGCTATAAATGCACGAATACTCCGTGTCCATACTTGTAATACTTTCCATGGACGCTATAAATGCACGAATACTTCGTGTCCATACTTGTAATGCTTTTACTTGTAATACTTTCCATGGACGCTATAAATGCACGAATACTCCGTGTTCATACTTGTAATAATGTTACAAATGCACGAACACTTTGTGCTAATACTTGTATTCATTTCCATGGACACTCCTAAAGGAGCTTTCTGCATTACATTTGTCCTACATTAACTCATTACCTCATAGGCTATTTTTAGATGCAACCTCTTTGAATAAATCTACCGAAAAGGAGCATTAACTAGAGAAAAGGGGGATTTTAGAATTTTGTAGTTTGAAACCATTGTGATAAATAGAGCATACGCTCCTATAGGAGTAAATGCTCTATTTATCACAATGATTTCATAAAGTGACTTTTACAGAGTCGTCAAAAGTCGTCAATATGAGGGAAAGGGTTAAACATCAACTTGCTCGTACATACCCTATGTTTAGTCTTTATAATTATAGTCAAAACAGACAGGTATTAGTGTATGAGTGTGCATGTATACATGTATAGGTTCTTGTATAAATCGGCATGCGATCCTACAAAGTAATGTATTCTATCATGTGAATCTTTGCAATAATTATCAAATATATCGTGCTGCCTTTCCTCCTTGAAAACTAGTATGCTGTCGAGAGCGTAAAACAAAAGAGTGAAATATGCTGTGCTGTCTGATGGACGGTCACTCTTTGTTAACGATATTAATCCGGGGCCCATCAATAACATAGGCACAAAATGAGACTTAACGTGGTAGGAGTAATTGATATAACTCATCATCATAATTTCATAATATTATAAAATCATATCGAAATATTATTTCATCTATTTCAATTATCTGTAATTATTAAGTAATTAAGTATGCGAAATCCATTAGTTAAGGCCAGAAGCGCGCATTCAACACTGAACCGTCACCACTCGCCCGTCTCTAGGGATCAATACGAATTGCATCGATGATTCTAACCTAATTAGGGGCTGTGTTTTAAAGAATGATGTGTAGAAAATTCGAATGTGCGGTGTCAAAACTGTTCCTGGCGCGATTATCAGCGCGTTAAATGTGACAGCAGACGACCTCGCGTACGAATATGCGGACACGAAACAACACTTGATACCAAAAAATCATCATTACCCTGTGGAAATATCATTCCGTTTTCATTTATCATGCACGGAATGTGTTATTCCCCTTATGTTTTGCGGAATCAAACCTTTTATGGAATTACAGTGATGTGTGAAAAGGCAATGGTGCCCAATATGACACCGGCTAGTAACACTTCCGGCGAATATGTGCAATATCCACGATGCAGTGAAATTTATGACAGCTGTGCCAGGCCGCTGTCGTAAGCGATTCTTCACATTTGCCTCGTATTTGGGACCTAAATCCTCCTCCCATATGCCATTATTCCTATTAAAATCATATTCTTTGTATTTATATCCCTTAATCAACACACGGTCCACCTAAATGTAACTTTAAGTTAGGGTTTGAGTATAACACTAGACGCCAGGTAAATAACCCGCCTTATCGCTTCTACTGTCTATTCATCTGAAAGTTAATTAACACTATCTATATATGAATGCCATCTTCTATATAATACAAGACATTTTCTTATAGTAAGACAAACAGTTCGAAGTTTAAAGGTTAATAATTTAACAGATACTGTTGATGTTGTTACAGAAATGCATTCTTGGCGCTCTCTCGATTTATCCATATTTGATATTGAAGGCATTAGCCCTCTGTCGGCGAATATTGAACTTCCATGTAAAACCTTTAACACTTTTCTAGAGCATATAATCCTTTTATGTTTGAAATATTAAATAAGTTATCTAGAATCTGATTGATGATTTATGATATTGTTTAACCCATTCCCTCATAGGCTATTTTTTATTTACATCCTCTTTGAATAAATCTACCCTAAAGGAGCATTAACTAGAGAAAAGGAAAATGTTAGAATTGCGTATTATTGGAACCATTGTGATAAATAGAGCATTTGCTCCTGAGGAGCAAATGCTCTATTTATCACAATGGTTTCAAGAAGTGACTATTACAGAGGCGTATAGACAGGCGTATTTATTGAGGAATTGGTTAACCACTTCATCGCAAAGTAAATGTCGTCTGCTAAGAGTATCGTCTGCTTCAAGTCTTTTCAATATAATTAGGGTGTCCCACAGTTTGGATCCAAATTGTTTGCAACGGTCGTCATATTATCGTGTATGGCAGCAAAAGGGTCAACCCCTTTCCTTTTCTGTATTTAATCCAAATATCAATACCTACAGAATATTTATAGACTGAATGTGGAAGGTTTTACATTGTAGCCATTTCAAAAACTAAAGAAGCAGGTCTTCCGTTGACAAACATATCAGACCCTGACCAGACGGATCCTCAAGGAGCCGTCTGATCTGGATCTTCTCTGATTTCAAAGCAGTGAATAGGAGTTTATATCAAGGAAAGGGTTACTCTCTCATGCTGAAACAATAAGGTCTGATAAAACTTTGACCTGTTACAATGTTTTGGTTTTATTGGATTCGTTCAAGCTTCTAAGAAACTTTTGACCAAATGTCAAACAGTTTAGATCCTGACGAGATGCCAAATTATTCGGCATCTTTTCTCGACCCAACTTGATTGCAAATACCAATCAAATCGAGCTTAGCTTGAGACGGGTTAACCCTTTCCTCCATGAGTATTTATGTAAGACATAATGGCATCATGAATACCAATTTGATCAATTGTTACAATAGTACATGGACATGAGAATATTTGGCCATGGCAAAAACTGTAAATCATATCTATAATGTATTATATATATAGAAACCGTCTGATCAGGATCTGCTCTATTTGCAAAGGTGTAGAGCGGCGTATTGTAACATTGTGAAAAGGTTGTGACTCGACTGAGACTCGAGCCCAGGGCCTCTGGCTTACCATGCCAACACTCTACCGACTGAGCTACCATGCCACACAGTAAAACCTATCAACCCATTTCACCATAATCTCTACACGGCTACACACATCCCCTCTACACAAGAATTCGTCCCGAATTCTTACTCAAAGACACTCCACGAGTTTCTTAGTATTACAAATTACCCTCATATAGTCTTCATATTATCTTCAAATAAATCATTTATTTACGTTGGGCGCCAAATGTAACATAGTGAAAAGGTTGTGGCTCGACTGGGACTCGAACCCAGGGCCTCTGACTTACCATGCCAACACTCTACCGACTGAGCTACCAAGCCACACAGTAAAGCCTATCAACCCATTTCACCATAATATCTACCGGCTACAGTATTTATGGAATAAATGGTTAAAATAACCACTAGATGATATGTTTTAGCTCGTTGTAACTTTTACTAAAACGTTTGCCTCTAGAATACATACTAATTAACGCTATAGTATAGTCTTTCTACAACGGATACTCGAAATAAGTCAACTTCTGGACAGTTAAAGCAGCTGGTAGCTTTATGAAAGTTGTGTAGTTTAACCCATTCCCTCATAGGCTATTTCTAGATCCTACCTCTTTGAATAAATCTACCGGAAAGGAGCATTAATTACTCATAATTAGAGAAAGGAAATTTCAGAATTGTGTAGATTTGAAACCATTGTGATAAAATGAGCATTTGGAGCAAATGCTCTATTTATCACAATGGTTTCATAAAGTGACTATTACAGAGACATAGAAAGGCATATATATGGAGGAAAGGGTTAAAAGCATATAAATCTCATTCTCCATTCAACTACCACACGCTTTATATACACAGAAAAATGTCCTCTTTTGATGACCGTTGTACAGTAAAACCTCTCTATAACGGCCTCTAAATTGTGTCAATCATTTGGTATTTAGGGCAGGGGCCGCTTAAAGCAAGGTGAAAGTAAAACAAAACGCTCCTATAGGAGCCTTCTGTTTTACTTTCACCTTGCTTTCAGCAGCCACCTGCCTTTAACACAAAATACTTGATGTAATTAAGTGGCCGTTATTGAGAGGTTTCACTGTATATGCATTTTACTGCATACACTAGAGCCTGTCTTAAGCGGCCATTTATTTGATTGAACACTGGAGTCTTAAAAAGCAGGTAGTTAGTAATGCAAGGCAAAAGTAATGCAGAAAGCTCCTACAGGAGCTTTTTGCATTACGTTTAAACTTCATTTAGCTACCATCTGCCTTACATACCCGTTATTAGACATCTTCTTGATGGCCGCTTAAGACAGGTTTTACTGTATTCACATATGCTTACTCAGATCAATATTCATGTAGGAAATAATGACATCATGTATATAAATTAGCTGAAATTTTATAAGGGCCTATGAAAACGGAATATTTGGCTATTGCAGAAACTGTAGAATCAGATCTTTGTTATAGGCGGCTGCTATAGGAGTATACTGATCTGGGTCTACTCTGCTTTCAAAGGCGTAAATATCTGTGTAGTAAATTATTTATATTTAATTCACATCTTGCAGCATTATAATGCTTACTTACTATTAGCTTTTAATGCAATTTGTTGCGTATAGATATAGCCAGATATTTGGATTCTCTGAAATGTTAAACATACATTTACCGCTTCAGTAAAATCAATTTAGACATGTGATCAGCTTGGATCTAAAGATGTATCAGACTTGGCATAATTCCGCATCTAATTAAGGTTATAAACTGTTTAACATTCTTAAAACTACCCTCTAAAACATGCAAATTCGATAATTAGATTTCATCAATTTAGCCGACGACAGTTTGTATGAAAGGCATCTATTTTCAGGCTTCTGGAAATATATAATCACAACATGCATTTTCGCCATTTCAACCTTACACATACTTCAAAGAATATTCGGCAACGTGTTCGAACTGTTTGGATCCTGATTACACGAACCGTCTCTAAGGGCTCCAATTGACTCCACAGTTTTAACATACATACTGTATACTAGATAAAGGCAAGTGTATTCTGTACGATATAAATAAGGTAGACGACCGTTTGAATTCGACGCACTAATAGTTCACCCTTGTCATGCTGTTAAACGTTATGGCTTGGATCTGTCGCAGTTTTTACTTAAATCATACTAGTCAAAGCTTTTGAGAAATAATTGCCCGAGAGGTAAACAACTTGGATCTTGATGAGACGCCGAGTTACTCGGCGTCTCATCTTGATCCAAGCTGTTTGAGGATGTCAGTTAGTTCGCGTTTGGCAGTGTAAGGATTAATGCAGAATTTTCAAAGGACAGCTAACTATGTTAACATTTTATCTGGATGTTTGTTACATAGAAATTCGTCACTTGTTCTTAAGATCAAATTACCCTAACCAAATTGTCAGTACTTTCAAACTGAACAGAAATGCTGTTTAGCTTTAAATCCGGTTTATATTTGCCTCATCAATTTCAATTCCAAATGTTTTTGCGAATTTTCTCTAATTTTAGTTTCGTTTATTCGGGAAATCTCATTTGTATGCTGAAGATCAATATTATTAAACTTTTGTATCGTGTATTTATTCCAATTCCATATAAATTCCGGTGTTCTGCGTTGTGTTACTGAGCAAATCCAATTACCGGCTGACATTTTTAAAGACAAATTTGTTGTAATTTAATTTAGATAATATTGGGATAACAATATAATCTAATCAACCGAATTACAGAGTAGGAAAGCGTGGTCGGCATATCCATCAGAATCACACAAGCGGCATTAGAGAACACTTAAGGAAAATGTCTGCAAATTGCAGTCCTCTACATAACCACGATGAGATTAGGGAAGCGGCTGTTACAGGGAGGCATCTTCTGTTTAACCTTTAGCACGTGGAACCAATTGTCGTCTGCTGAACTTGTTGTCGGTTTCAGTTTTGACATTCTGGTCAGTTTCTCCTTCTATAAAAAACTACAATCTAGATATCCATCAGGTTAGATCC
Source organism: Azorinus chamasolen (assembly GCA_963576725.1). Taxonomy (NCBI): domain Eukaryota; kingdom Metazoa; phylum Mollusca; class Bivalvia; order Cardiida; family Solecurtidae; genus Azorinus; species Azorinus chamasolen. The sequence goes on from OY755236.1 coordinate 104,935,137, forward strand.
TGATCTAAAATGGCGAGTTACTCGACATTACATCTGGATCCTGTGTGTAACGTATATTACAAATTCATCAATAGTGTATTTCGAGGGCTTGGTGCAAAACTATTCTAACTCCTTCACAAAGTGAAGGAGTTAGAATAGTTTTGTACCAAGCCCTCGATTTACTTTTAGGGAACTTCGATGTACATGATGCTAATTCTTGCACACTTTTGAAAAGATAATCAAATTTTACTTAATGCATCCAGTTTAACCATTAAAGTACGGGACCGAGTACAGTATACATCAGACCTTTACAAACAGTGTTGACTCAAATCACAGGGCTCCTTCAGGAGCCCTTGATCAGGGTCTGCACTGCTTTGACATAAACTTATTTTCTGCAGTGATACATTTTGATCCAATATTTGTTTAGTTAATATTGAGAAAGGGGAGGGGCCAATTTGAATAATTCAGCAGATTAAGAGTTAAAATATATTTTATTTGGTTGTGGAAATTTGCATGTATGTATACTGATTATATTCAGGATTTTTTCTGTAAATCTTTTAGACTGAAATATAGAGAGTCTCATGAACAATTTACATAATTCAAGTTTTACATGCAAAGTAGTGACTATAATATTTTATTTCATTCTCTGTTTGAATTCTCAATATTGAGTTGTCAGTTTAGCATGTACAGTAACCACACTCTTAAGCGAAACTTAAAAAGAAATCTCATTGTGGGTTTGTATGCAGTTGGTAGGGCAAAAGTAACACAGAAATACCCAAAAGGCATCTCTGTATTATTTCCGCTGCATTAAGCAACCACCTGCATTTTAAAACCAATATGTTTAATTAGTCTATGTTCGCTTAAAACGGGTTCTATTGTGCATGCGCAATACACGAAGAAATGTCGTTCACGTGTAAGTAAATATACATGTACAATGTATTTCAATTATCTGTTTCTTTTGAATGTGTCTCTTGATACGCGGTTCTCTTCTTGTTAGAGACACATATTTACGCATTAGCAAACAGAGTAGACCTAGATGAGACAGTTCCTTTAGCAACTGTCTGCTGTCTGATCTAGGTCTGCTAAGTTTGCTTATTGAATAATCGGTATCTAGATTTTCTGCCATTGTCAAACTTACCTGCTCACCAATATATATTACAAAAACTCAAAAGAAATACAATTCTGGATTTCTAACAGATGGTAGCTTCATACAAGACAAAAGTTATGCAGAAAGCTCCTATAGGAAACTTTTACATTACTTTTTCCCTGCAATAACCCATTCCATCATGTTGACGACTTATGACGACTCTGTAAAAGTCACCTTGTGAAACCACTGTGATAAATAGAGCATTCGCTCCTAAAGGATCAAATGCTCTGTTTATCACAATAGTTTCAAACTACAAAATTCTAAACTTTTCCTTTTCTCTAATGGGTTAAGCAACCCCCTGCTTTAACAGACTCGACTTTACTTACCATCTAAGCTAATCGCTGATCATTAACCCTTTCCCTGCTCTGTGTTATTCCAAATAATTAATACCTGCTGAATATTCATGGACAAAATAGTTATAGTGAAATAAGGAAGGTGGCACCTTGTAGCCATTTTAGAAACTAAAGAAACATGTCTATCAAAGTCCACAAGCCAACAGAGCTTATCCTGATCAGATGGTTCCTATCTGATCTGGGTCTACTCTGTTTGCAAATGCGTGAACATGCGTTTATATGAAGGAAATGATTAAGTAATTATTTCTGGCATGAATGTGCATTAGCAAAATGTTTATCCACGCCTATGACAATGCTACACATAGAATATCCCATATGTAATTCAGTCAGGACAAAATGACGTCATCGGGAATTAACAAACAATGTAGAGACCATACATTGTCTCATAGACACAGGGTCCAATCAGGGTTTATATTATTTCATACTGATTAGAGTTTAACCCTTTACTACATGAGTATTCTCGAGATAATAATCATATACAGTGCTCCCTCTCTACAACGACACCCTTTGGGATACGAAGATTGTATGTGTTGTTCAGAGGGAGTTGTTATAGGGAGGGAAAATCAGACATAATTAGCTTGTTTGCAGATATCCAGATAAGGTGTATTTCGAGAACTAAAACCGTTATGCCTCTATCAAACCCTATGTTGTGACCACTCTTTAGAATCGTCACAAAGTGACGATTCTAAAGAGTGGTCACAACATAGGGTTTGATGGAGGCATAAAGAAAATACGATGGAAAAAAGTTGTTTCTGGAACCTTGTTGTTTCGGAATCAGTGACATGCGTTGTTGTAAGGAGGGAATCGTTACTGAGAGGGCCGCTGTAGGGAGGGAGCACTGTATTGATTATTAATTAAATTAATTATTATAATAGTACATGGACACAGAACGTTTTGCCAAAGGCAGAAACTGCAGAATCATATCTATATTGTATCATAACCAAACAGAGTAGACCCTAACCAGACGGCTCCGGATCTGGGTCTACTCTGTTTGTAAATGCGTAGAAAAACGTATTTGTGGAGTAAAGTGTAAAACCATTTCATAGCACGTTATGTAAAACTGCACAACGGAACAAGGCGATATTTGATAGATATTGCTTCATTAAGGTGGCTGCTTACTATAGAACAAATGGAATGTAGGAAGCTCATGTAGAAGCTGCATACATAATTGCATCCAGCATTAAGCTACCACTTGCCTTAACGGTTCAGAATACGACCGTTGAAGAGACGTTAAAACTGCTGCGTACTCAGTCACTGAGCGCAATACGCGGCGGTT